>OX451738.1:1171438135-1172020276 GCA_948472305.1 Vicia faba
TATAATATATATATATATATATATATAATATATATATATATATATATATATACTATATATATATATATATATTATATAAATATATTATATATATATATATATATATATATATATATATATTATATATATATATATATATATATATATATATATATTATATATATATATATATATATATATATATTTATATATATATATATATATATATATATATATAATATACTATATTTTATTAAATAATTAGAATAAAAACACAAAAATAATACATTTTTATTTTTATTGATATTTTATACTAAAAAATACTTTTTTTTCAATGTACTTTTATTTTGTACATATTGATACATTTTTGTATATAAATAATAAATAATACCATTTCTTTAAGAAATTAGGGTTTACCTAAAAATAAATAAAATTAACTTTTTTTATTTATTTCTTTACATTTCTTCACATTAAAAATACTTTTTACATACATGAACAAATAAAAATCTTTTTTTGTATCATACATTTTATCTAATATTTATTTATTGTATTTATTTAAATATTGTACATTTAAATATTATGCCTTGCAAATTCAATTTGATTGTAATAATTTAGGGTTTAATTTCTTGCAAAATAATCCCCTATTCAAATTTGTACTCCCCTCCCTATATCATGTTGTAATAGCTTAGAGTTTAAATTCTCGCACCTTTAAGCTTTCAATTATGCCATGATTATAGAATTAGGGTTTGTATGCAAAATCAAAACCAACAAATAGTTTGACCTAATCAAAGACAAAAATGCATGAAAAAACAAACACAATGAACACTTGCACCCCTGGGGTTTCAATCCACTTGTTGCCTTCAAAATTGGGCCATGGTATGCATGTCAATACTTTGGCAAAACAAAAACAAAACAAAAGATCATAATCCCTCGATGACGCTATTTGAGTTGCCTAAACAAAATGATTAAGTCCCTCAAGAAAATTGCCAAAAAATACTTGGCACTATTGCTATCATGGTCTATACGATGACCCGCGCCTGTCCCGTTTAACATCCTAACACAAGGTTGTTCACCAAATACAATGGTGAAACAACACTGTTAAAAGGTTTAAAAACATAAGAAAGATCTTTGAGTAAAATAGGGTAGACAACTCCTAGTTACTTGATCAAAGCTTGCAAAACATCCTCGTTATCTTCAAAAACACATTTCACAACACAATTTCAAAACCCTACTTTCAAACATTGAAAACTTTTCAAAAGACAAAAACACCTTTGTATACATTCAAACAAGAATCATTACAAAGGTTGCCACAACGATGGCCTCTTTTCAAAAACATCTTTCAAAACCACACACAAAGCACCATTTCAAACAATTGAAAAGAAAAGCAAGTGATCTAAGCAAGTAACTAAGAGCCTATGGATAACCATGGATAGAAAGGGTTCTAATACCTTCCCTTTCTATAATCTACTCCCCGAACCTAAGAAAACATCTCAAAGGTCTTTCCTGTGCTTTTTGACCTTTCCTTAGGATAAAATAAAAAGTCGGTGGCGACTCTTGCTAAACCGAAACATTTGCGAACACAAATGCAAAATCCCAAGTCAGTTCACCCACCGTATCACATAATGGAATCTGTGATCGGTGGAAATAGAACTGACTGTTTTGGAATGCTGGTTCGCGTTTGCGTTTCGCAAAATGTCGCGGTAAGCAAGAGTCGCCACCGTCTTTTATTTTCTCCAACAAGGAAAGGACAAAAGCACAGCAAAATTCCTTTTCGAGATGTTTCTAGGGTTCGGGAGGTAGATTACAGAAAGGGAAGGTGTTAGCACCCTTTCTATCCGTGGTTATCCACGGGCTCTTAGGTACTTGCTCACTATGTTTTCAAAATGTTTTGCTTTTCTTGTGTTTGTGGGTTTTGAAAAGAGTTTTGTTTGAAAACTTCGATTTAACTCTTGTATCAGTCCTCAAGAGTGTATGAAGTGTTGTTTGAAATCTTTTGTCAGAAAAGTGTAGGTGCGAAAAGTATTTTTGTTTTGAAAGAGCAAGTATCTAAGAACCTCTACCTACTCAAAAGAAATTAAGCTGTGTAAATGTCCTTTAGACAATACTATCCCACTATTGAGAAGTAGGTAGCACCGTCGTTGGAGTTTTTCGGGTCAATTCGATTATAGGGACATGTGGTCACCAAAGCAATAGTAGGACGCCTTAGCGGTAACCCTAATGTCTTAGATCATTTTTATCCGAGGCAACCGTTTCGAGGCAACTTTGATCTTTAGACAGGAGGGCGACCTCTAAAACACCCTATACTCAATGACCACGTCGAGGCAACCAAGTGAGGCGTACCGTAGGAGTGGCATGTGCGAATGTGTCAGGTTTCAATTAATGTTATCTTTGTACATGTTATGGTGAGCTACGATTGATTTTATTTTAAGGATAAGTCTTGTCATGCATAGCCTAGTTAGCATACATCTAGCAGTTAATAGTTGCGAAAAATAAAGCTAAACTATTACAAGGCGTCGGGTATTTACATCGCCAAAAACAACCCTTGAAATTAAAATGCGGAAAGTAAAATAAAGCGATAAATAATTAAAGTCCTAATTAAAAGCTATTACATTCCGGGAAACAGATACAATAATATGATAAAATGGATCGCGTGCGGGAAATTAAATCGGATGCGAGTTTTTTGGGTTTTGACCCTTTTTTATTAAAGAAAGGATTTTTGTTTATTTTTGAATTAAATGGAATTAAATTAAATGAACAATTAAATTAAATTAAATAATGAAAATATTTTTGGATTTTTGAGTTTTTAAAGAAATAAAATAAATTGAATTAATGCTAATAAAACATAATATTCTAAATTGATTTTTGTGATACGGTGGGAGAACTGACTTGAGGTTTTGCGTTTGTTTTTGCAAATGTTTCGGTTGAGCAAGAGTCGCCACCAACTTTTTATTTTATCCTAAGGAAAGGTTAAAAAGCACAGCAAAAACCTTTGAGATGTTTTCTTGGGTTCGGGGAGTAGATTATAGAAAGGGAAGGTATTAGCACCTTTTCTATCCATGGTTATCCATGGGCTCTTAGTTACTTGCTTAGATCAACTTGCCTTAATTTTCAATTGTTTGAAATGGTGCTTTCAATTGTTTGAAATGGTGCTTTGTGTGTGGGTTTGAAAATGTTTTGAAAAGAGGCCAATGTGGTGGCAACCTTTGTAATGATCCATGTTGGGATGTATACAAAGGTGTATGTCTTTTGAAAAGTTTTCAATGTTTTTTGAAAGTTGTTTTGAAAGTGTGTTGTGATTGTGTAGTTTTGAAAATAGGCAAGTGTTTTTTGTTTTGCAAATTGGCAAGTAACCAAGAGTTGTCTACTCCTAAATTTACTCAAAGATCTTTGCTATGTTTTAACCCTTTTAACAATTTTGTTCCACCATTGTATTTGGTGGACAATCTTGTGTTAGGATGTTAACGGGACGGGCGCGGGTCATCGTTTAGACCATGATTGCAATGGTGCCAAGTATCTTTGGGCAATTTTTCCTTTAAAGGGACTTGATCATTTTTAGGCAACTTTTGAAAGCGTCATCGAGGGACTATGATCATTTGATTGTTTTGTTTTTTTGCCAAAGATACCTAACATGCAATATGGCCCATTTATTGAAGGCAACAAGTGGAATACCCTAGGGGTGCAAGTGTGATTAGTGTTGTCCATTTTCATGCTTTTATCTTGAATTTAGGTCAAACTATTTTGGGTTGATTTTTGCATACAAAGCCCTAAGTCTATTATGGTATAATTGGAAAGCTTTAAAGTGCGAAATTTAAAGGTCCTAAGTTATTACAACACAAATATGGGATGGGGGGTACAAATGTTCAAACGGGGATATTTTAGCAAGAAATTTAAATCTAAATATTACATCCAAATTGAATTATACAAATTAATTAATTGCACAATAATTAAATAAAATAAGATAAATATGCAAGATGCAAAAAAATGATTTTTGTATGTATGTAAAAAGGTATTTTTCATGTGACAAATAAACAAAAATAAAAAGGTTTAATTTTTTTGGATTTTTTAGGTTTAGGGTAAAACCCTAATTTTGCTAAATAAAATGTATTAATTATCTATTATATGCAATATTTATTAATTATGTACAAAAAATAAATAAAAAGAAAGTATATTGTCAAAAAGTGATTTTTTTAAGTTAAATATTAATAAAAATAAAAATGTATATTTTTATGTTTTTAACCTAAATAGACTAATAAATATATAAGTATTTATATTATTTATTAAATATACAAAATATGTATAAAAATAAAATATTTAATATTTACAAAAAAAAGTATATTTTTTTATAAAATGTTTTCAAAGGTAAAATAAAATGAAATCAGAAAATAAATATATTTGTATTATTTTTAGTTATTTTAAATGAAAGTATATTTATGTTTATTTATGTACAAAACTTAAATGAAACCAAATAAATATCAAATAAAATGCAAAAAATGTGAGAAAAATAATTTTAATATTTTTTATGCTTTGACAAAAATAAATAAGTCAGAAACAAAAATCAAAAGTAAAAAATAATGAAAATAAAATACAATGGGCCAAGGGGGTGCATGTGTGAGAATGTGGTGCAAAAAGGAAGAACAATACAGGCCCAGTCCAAGAAGACTTTGTCTTCAACCTCTGAACAAACAAACAGAGCAACGCGTGCTTCCTGCTATCTCATGATTCCTGGACTTTCAAGCAAAACTCATAACACAAGAAATGTAGAGCATCAAGAGACGAATCCAGACATATAAAAAACATAACTTAACTCTCAGAAATGGGAGAGAATTTCTCCATCCCTAATTCTTGACCTAAGTTTTTGTCAATGTTCAGGTCTTAAATTCTCTCAGCATATGCAATATAAATGGGAAGTGAGGATATGTATAGCTTCAGGGCCATGAGTAGTGCATTTTTCATTCATAAACTTAAAGCTAACTCTTCCTAGATTGAGAGATAGAAGTCCATGAACTTACCTGTTCAGCTTGGATCGTATCTGGCAATGGAGGTACTTTCAGTGCAATGTGAGGCCTGGTACAACTTGCTTGAAGGTCAGGGATGCTTCTCCAACCTTTAGCTTGCTTTGAAACCAAACGAATCAAGCTATGGAAGTCAACCTGCAAAACAGAAAAAGTGAAAATGGTGAAGTTGGTTAGAGGTGTTACAGATCGTGTCCAATGCTTGGGATAGTTTGTGTAGGTGGTATGGAGTGTGTATGAACTGGTTTTGGCCAAAGCGCACGAATGGATTGAGTTCTGGACTTCAAACTGCAGAGGTGACTCTGTTTTTTGCAGTAGGAGGGTGTTTTGATGAATGATGAGGTTTGGAAGGTGGTTAGCTCGTGCCTTAGCTTAGGTTTGATGTTTGGAATCTGTTTAACAAGTTTACTTTGGCTTGTGGTTGCAGCAATGTGAGTTGTGTTACAAAATGCAAGGTTTCTTCTAACTTAAGCAAAAATTATCAACTTGGTTTCTAGACTTGTGCAGGCCCCCTAATCATGCTGCAACCATCCCTCTTGATCAGTGTGATATGTTCCTGAACTTGTGCCAAAAGGATTTGCATTATACTACTTGGATTGCAAATTTGACATAAAGTGTAACTTTACAAAAATGGATAAATTGCTTTTTCCAATTAAGGCTTAACTCTTTGTGTAATGACTAAATGCATAGAATAACATCTTGGCACAATGGTTTAGCATTTAATTTTTGAGTATAAATAAGATTAGAGGCCTGTAATGTAGCTTGCATATGCTGAGTTTGAAAATGCACAAGTTATGAACATGCCTTTGGCCATGAATCAAAGTGACTTTTGCTCATATTGCCAAATTCGATTCTCCCTAACCACGAGGTTGTTTGATGAGTTCTTGGACATTTTGGAAAGATTGGAATGTGTACTACAATCCATCTTTGTAATGCAAGTTGAAATTACAAGTGGAAGCATGTGAAAAGTGGCCATGAAGTTAGGCAAAAATCCTGCCTAAAATAGGTCAAAATTTTTCTAAGTTAAGAATGTTTTGCACCCTTGTTCCAAAAATCATAACTTGAGCTACAAGCTTCTTTTGAGGAAACTTTGTGAATCAAAGTTGTATATTTTGCAATGGACTACAACTTTCATGTTTTGAGTTTTCCTTGAATCCAAATGTATCTTGATGAAAAAATGGGACAAAGTTAGGAAAAAATTAGGGATTTTTATAACTTAGAAAATTTCTAAGTTTTGAAAAATCTTCATTTTAAACCCTAATTTGCAATTCTTGATTTATTGATGAACAAGTTTCATATTTTGGCATGTTTTGATGAAAAATGAATCTTGACACTTGATTTTGACCAAAAAGTCAAAGTTTGACTTTTCAGTATACAGTCAATGGCTCAGTTGACTGGAAAATTCATCTGTCAATCTTGTGCATTTGGGATCTTTTGAACTTGTTGAGCATGTCAAGACAAATCCATGGGGTCCTTGAGTCCATATATGAGCTTGGTTTGCCATTGGTTAGGTCAAACAGTCAAAAATTGCCTTTGTGCAGTCAAAACCCTAAAAATGACCATTTTGCCCTTTTGGTGATCTGATCAAATTTCTTGTGGAATTGTGATCCAAACTTGATCAAATGGTACATATGAGTTCATAATGTTGATGTGGGTCAAAAATCATGAGGTTTGACTGTCACTTGACCACAGTTGACTTTTTCCCCAATACAACTGATTTATAGGTCAACTGTCCAATTGACTGGGCAAAGATTGGAATCAAAGCTTGAAACTTGGTATGGATAAACTTGTGGGTCCAATATGAAGCATGAAAGTCACTTTAGGCATTTTAGGTCAAAACATCTTTGTGCAAACTCAAACCCTAATTTGGGTCAACAGTGCAAGGAGAAGTCTTGAGCAGAGCAAACCCTAACTTGATCCTGAGCTCCAAGGGTCTTGTGGTGAGAAAATGTTGAGGAAATGGGAGGGCAAATTTTGGGGTATAACAGTTGCCCCTGTTCAATCTTCTTGAACCTGAAGAGTTAGATTGGCAAGTTTGCCTTTCGCGACTCGAGTGTAAAAGGAGATTGGACACTAGAGTGCCCGGAAATTTGCACTCGCATGCTGGAGTATCAGCAATGTGATGGCGGGAATGGGATTATAGATGCCATTTGGAGACGATGGTGGATAGGGGGATGGGCTTATAGATGCCATCTGGAGACGTGACCGAACCTTGTCGGGAATGGGCTTATAGATGCCATTTGGAGGGGTTGATCGCGTAAGAGATTCCTTAGCGAGAACTTGTGTATTTTGAGAAAGGAAGATGTTTCCTGGCTTGTTACAGGTGTGGATCTTCAGTCTCTTCATGCAGATATGCCTTGACTGGATACAGGAATCGAATCTACAATTGGTTGCTCACAGATGTGCCCTGGCTAGATACAAGAATCGAATTTGGAACTGTTGTCTACAGATGTGCCCTGGCTTGATACAAGTATCGAATCTGGAATTGTTGTCTACAGATATGCCCTGGCTGGATACAGGTATCGAATCTGGAATTAGTTGCTCACAGATGCGCCCTGGCTAGATACAGGAATCAAATCTGGAATTGCAAAAGGTTGGTAGAGATAGCTTTCCTGGCTGGATACAGGTGTAAGCCTCCGTCTTGAGAATGAAAGATAATTTTCTGGCCTGTTACAGGGGTTGATCTTCAAACTCTTCATGCAGATATGCCCTGGCTAGATACAGGTATCGAATCTACAATCAATCACTCACAGATATGCCCTAGTTAGATACATGTATCGAATCTGGACTTACGATAGTTGATAGTAATCATCTTTTGGATTGATCTTTTCCTGAAAAGGTAAAACATCAGTTGTATGCAATGTCATGATGTATGAAATGCATGATGTCATGATGCTCAAAATGAGATAGTGTTGTATGCACTTTATCATGTATGTAAGCAGGATGTATGAAATGTGGAATGTCTATGAATGTATTTTCGTCTAGGAAAATAAATCCTTGACGACTGGTCGGGGAATCAAATCCTGGGCTGATGTTGAAGAGTAGAGTTCTTCGTTTCTGCTGGGGATGATGGTTGCAAGAATAAACCGGTAGGAGAAGATGACTCTGTTGGGGAACAAACTTGTTGGAGAGATTACTCTGAGGGGAATTACTCTGTGGGAATAGATACTTCGTTGAGGTTTTGATGAGAGCTCCGCTGGGGATTTCAACGATAGACTCCGCCGGGGATTTCAATGATAAACTCCGTTGGGGATTCCGCTGATAAGTTATGTTGGGGAATTTTTATGAACTCTGCTGGGGATAGGAAGAACTTCGTTGAGGACGATCTTTCCGTGGTAATTGGCTGAGGATAACCCAGTTATACCCTGGTGGGGAAATAACCTTTGAATGAAACCGGGGAGGGACGTTCGTACTCTGCAGGGGATAAGCTTCTAGAATCTACTGGGGATAAACTTCAAGACCTGCTGGGGATATGGATTCCACTCTCCTGGGGAAACTTTAGGTTGTACTTGGGGATGGTTCCGCCGGGGAACAATCTTATATTAAGACTGCCGGGGATGCTTGCCGAGGAATGTCTATACTCCGCTGGGGAATGTTGAGATCTTCTGGGGATACCCAACTTCCTTGAGGCTGGCCGTAGAATAACTCTGCTTGAGGAGAGAATTGCTGACTTGCTAGAGGAATATTGTGCCTTTTCGGGCTGACGGGAGAGTATTGCTGAAATCTGGTCCTACTCTGTGGGGAGTTGAGGTGACTTGGTTACGTTCTTCAGCTGAACTTACCTTGGTACCTTGGTGGACAGAGCAACTAGACTGCTTGGACAACTCTACATTGCCCCTGTTTCTGATGTCACCTGTAATCAGTCCTTTGTTTCGCATGCAACTAATCATGATTAGCAATTAATGTCAAATGCATATATCAAAAATGAACATTGGACGTTCTTCGCAAGACAAAACAGAAAAAGGAAAATCAATGGATAATTTGTCTGAAAAAATTGAACTCGTATTGATTTGAATTTTGCCTGAAAATAGGCGTTTTTGTACAAGAGGCTGACGTCCTAGTAAGAGAACGCCGCCGAGCAAAAAATAGAGTTTATACAATTTTGTGAAAGGAAACAAAACAGCTATGTGAAAAATAAATCCCGCTGGGTTCCAACTCTGCTATCGCCTTTATGTCTTCAAGCGTCTCATCACTTTGCTGCTTAGTTGAAGATGAAGTTGATTGATCGATGCCGTCTGAGCCCGATAGTTGATGCCGAATTCTGGATGCAAGGTGATCCAATGAGACATAGTATTACGCTTATCCCTAACTTTTTCCTGGACCGCCCTTTCGGGTTTTCAGTCCACCGGGATACCCATTTTTGCCCAAGCCGCCTTTTCAGGTTTTTGACTCGCCGAGTGTACAGATTTTTTCCATTTCATCCCTTATTTTTGCCCGAACCCTTTTGGTTCGCCGGGAAGCCCTTATTTTTGCCTAGGTGTGTCAACCTAGCGGGTCTTTAGTTCATGCGTAGTATCTTTTTACTATGTCTGCATTGGCAGGGTGAGGAAGATCGTCACCGTCCATGGTGGTTAGAATCATGGCTCCTCCTGAGAAGATATGTTTAACCACAAATGGCCCTTCGTACGTAGGAGTCCATTTGCCCCTGGGATCACTTTGAGGAAGAATGATGCGCTTGATTACCAGGTCTCCGACTTGATACTCTTGTCGTCTGACCTTCTTGTTAAATGCCCTAATCATCCGTTTTTGGTACGTCTGACCATGACAAATAGCCGTGAGTCTCTTTTCGTCAATTAGGTTTAATTGATCAAGCCGAGTCTGGATCCAATCATCTTCGCTCAAGTCTGCATCCTTCATTATCCGGAGAGAGGGTATCTGGACTTCGATAGGCAAGACTGCCTCCATGCCATAAACCAAGGAAAAGGGGGTTGCCTCTGTTGACGTCCGTGCCAAGGTGCGGTACCCATGAAGAGCAAACGGTAACATCTCGTGCCAATCCTTATAGGTCACTGTCATCTTCTGCACAATCTTCTTGATATTCTTATTCGCTGCCTCTACAACCCCGTTCATCTTCGGTCGATAGGGAGAAGAGTTGTGGTGCTGTATCTTGAATTGCTCGCAGAGCTCAGTGATCATCTTGTTGTTGAGATTGGTACCATTGTCCGTAATGATCCTTTCAGGTATACCGTATCGACAGATCAGGTTGTGCCGAATGAACCGTGCCACGACGCTCTTGGTTACGGTGGCGTAGGAAGCTGCTTCAACCCACTTTGTAAAGTAATCGATCGCCACCAGGATAAAGCGATTCCCGTTGGATGCCGTTGGTCTGATCTTGCCGATCATATCAATGCCCCACATTGCAAAAGGCCAAGGTGCCTTCAAGACGTTCAGAGGAACCGGAGGAATGTGCACCTTATCAGCATAGATCTGGCATTTATGACAAGTTCGAGAATGCTGATAACAGTCGGCTTCCATCGTGGACCAGAAAAATCCTGCCCGAAGGATTTTCTTAGCCATGGTATGTCCACTGGAATGTGTCCTGAAGGTACCTTCATGTAGCTCTGCCATGATCCTTTCTGCTTCAGTCTTATCCACACAACGCAGCAAGGTTGAATCATGGTTTCGCTTGTACAGAATGTCGTTACTGAGGAAGAACTTTGCCGCAAACCTTCTCAGGAATTTCTTGTCATTAACAGATGCATCCTCGGGGTATTCTTGAGCTTCCAAGTACCTCTTTACTTTATGATACCAGGGTTTTTCTGCTACCTCCTCGGTCTCGAGATCGCAGCAATATGCAGGTTCATCCAATTTCCAAATAATGATCCGAGGAGCCTCGTTGTCCCATTTGACTTTGAACATGGAAGACATTGTAGCCAACGCGTCCGCTAACTGATTCTCCTCTCTTGGGAAGTGTTCAAAAGTTATCTCTTCGAAGTGGGGGAGCAGTGTCAGCACATACTCCTTGTAAGGAATAAGATTTGGGTGTTTCGTATCCCACTCGCCTTTGACCTGATTGATCACGAGAGCGGAATCTCCGAAGACACTCAGAAACTTGATCCTTAAGTCAATTGCAGCTTGAAGACCCATGATGCATGCCTCATACTCCGCCATGTTGTTGGTGCAGTTGAAACACAGTCGGGCAGTAAGTGGAGTATGAGTGCCTTTAGGGGATATGATCACAGCGCTGATTCCATTACCCAAAGCGTTTGAGGCTCCATCAAAGTGCATAGACCATCGGGATCCCTCCTCAGGTTCTTCATCCGGTCCAGGTACTTCGCAATCAGTCACTACCATGATATCCTCGTCTGGAAATTCAAAGTTCATCGGCTGGTAATCGTCCACTGCCTGGTGCGCCAAATGGTCTGCCAATACACTTCCCTTGATTGCTTTTTGAGTTGTGTACTGGATGTCATATTCCGTCAAGATCATTTGCCATCTTTCTATTCTTCCAGACAGAGCAGGCTTTTCGAATATGTACTTGATTGGATCCATTTTTGAAATCAACAGAGTAGTGTGAGTCAACATATACTGTCTCAGCCGGCGAGCAGCCCATACCAGAGCGCAACATGTTTTCTCGAGTAGTGAGTACCGAGTCTCACAGTCGGTAAACTTTTTGCTCAGGTAATAAATGGCGTATTCTTTTCGGCCAGACTCGTCATGCTGCCCCAACACACACCCCATTGAGTTGTCAAGTACGGTCAAGTATAGTATTAGAGGTCTCCCTTCAATCGGAGGCATAAGAATGGGTGGTTCTTGGAGATACTCTTTGATCTTTTCGAAAGCGGCCTGACATTCATCGTTCCAACGTACTACTTGATCTTTCTTCAGCAGCTTGAAGATTGGTTCACAGGTAGCAGTCAGATGTGAGATGAATCGGGCAATGTAATTCAACCGTCCTAGAAAGCCTCTGACTTCTTTCTCTGTCTTGGGAGTTGGCATCTCTTGTATGGCTTTCACCTTGGCAGGATCCACTTGAATACCTTTGTCGCTTAAGATGAAGCCTAACAATTTTCCAGATCTTACCCCAAAGGTGCACTTGTTCGGGTTCAACCTCAGCTTGTACAACTTCAGACGGTCAAACAGCTTCCGTAGATGGTCAAGGTATTCCTCCTCAGTTTGGGACCTTGCAATCATATCGTCGATGTATACTTCTATTTCGTGATGGATCATATCATGAAATAAAGCAACCATGGCACGTTGGTAGGTTGCCCCAGCGTTCTTCAATCCAAAAGGCATGGCCTTGTAGCAAAAGGTACCCCACTGAGTAACAAAAGTGGTTTTCTCCATGTCTTCAGGAGCCATCTTGATATGATTATAACTGGAGAAGCCGTCCATGAAGGAGAATACTTTATGCTGAGCAGTGTTGTCAACCAGGACGTCAATATGAGGCAGAGGGAAATCATCCTTAGGGCTCGCTCTTTTCAAATCCCTGTAATCAACACACATTCGGACCTTACCATCTTTCTTCGGCACTGGAACCACATTGGCAACCCACTGAGGGTAAGAAGTCACTGCTAGAAACCCGGCATCAAATTTTTCATAACCTCGGCTTTGATTTTCTCGGACATTTCTGGGTGCATACGGCAGACCTTCTATTTAACCGGAGGGCAATCTTCCTTGGTAGGAAGATGATGAACCACAATGTCGGTATCCAAACCAGGCATGTCTTCGTAAGACCAAGCAAATATTTCCACATAGTCATGCAGCATCTGAATCAATCGTTGCTTCACACTGAGCTCTAGATTAGCACCAATCTTGACTTCCTTTCTGTCTGTCTCAGTACCCAGATTTACCGTTTCCACTGGCTCTTCATGTGGCTGGATGGCCCTCTCTTCCTGGAGTAGTAGTCTTGCAAGTTCACCAGGCACTTCGCAATCATCTTCACCTTCGTCTTCGGCTAAGTTGATCGGATTTTCGAAGTCATAACTGGCAGTAGCAGAGTCGTTACCAGTGAGATCTAGAGTGGATTGGAACCTGTATAAGTGAGTGTGTGTAAATATAGTTGTTTTGCAATATATAATAAAGAAAGAAAAGGAGCGCAAGATTTTGAAATGCAACAAACGTCCAATGTTTTGATTAATGATATATGAAAATGTCATACAAAAGCCCTCACAAATGAAGCCATGGTGCCCCGGGTAGGACACCGAGCCATAAAAGTTTCAACATATTGTTTGTTACAAATTGAAAAAAAAAGAGTTCATTACTGAGTGACAAAAGTAATAGGTGTGAAGTCTTTGGCAGTCCAGTTGCTTGGTCCACTGTCGATTGTTGGGTAGATCCAGCTGTCGAATTCAGATTCCTCCACGTCGTCCTCAATAGCATTCACTCCTGGGTTGGTGATGAACACATGAGGTCTTCCAATCCTTGCTTTGCAAACAACCCTCTGAGCCTCTGCAGTGAAGCCCAAGCCAAACTTGTCAGTCTTCAGAGTAAAGTCAGGGAGTCGGCCCCAGTTTGCGCACTCACCCTTCTCAATCACAGCCCGGGCATCCTTTAAGGAAGCCATCTTCAAATGAGGGTCTTCAATCACAGTTTCAGCCGAAGCCAAAGTTTGAGGCACCTCTTCAAAGTGTTGAAAGGGGGTTTCAATGAATTCTCCATCCATCTCTATGTACCGGAACAAGTTAAGGTGGCTGACCATATACTCTTCTTCTCCCTGAACTGTAACAATTTTCCCCCTAACCGGGTACTTAAGCTTATGATGTAGTGTGGAGGTCACTGCCCCAGCCTTGTGGATCCATGGACGACCCATCAAACAAGAGTAGGATGGACGGATGTCCATCACATAGAAAGTTGAATCAAAAACTTGAGAACCAACCCTGATTGGAATGTTAACTTCACCATGTACCATCCTTTTCGAACCGTCAAAGGCTCAGACAACAATGTTACTAGGCTTGAGCTCCAAACCCTCACAATCTAACCTGTCCAAGGCCTTCTTGGGTAATACATTCAATGAAGAACCGGTGTCTACCAACACATGGGCAAGAGTAGTGCCCCTGCATTCAATAGAGACATGCAGGGCGTCATTATGGTTCTTTCCTTTTGCAGTCAGGTCGGCGTCAGAGAAGCCCAAACCATTATCAGCGGTCAAGTTGGCCACACAATCAGTAAATTGATCGGCAGATGTTTCTTGTGGCACATGGGCCATCTTCAGGAAGGAAATCAGGGCCTTGGCGTGGGCCTC
The DNA here is from genome assembly GCA_948472305.1 of Vicia faba. NCBI lineage: Eukaryota > Viridiplantae > Streptophyta > Magnoliopsida > Fabales > Fabaceae > Vicia > Vicia faba. Next base: position 1,171,452,311 of record OX451738.1, read on the forward strand.
TGAACATAATAACAGTGATAGCATAGAAATCTTTGATGGGGTGTGCCCCAACTGCTCAACTACATTGAAATCACTTTTCTTGATAATCTTGAGAATTTCCTCCATCTCTTGCTGGGAGGCTTCAACAGTGGTTGTCTTCGGCGCCTCCGTCAGGGCAGGCAAATCAGTAGCAATCCCTTTGCCCCGAGCGTCAGAGGACTCGGCAGCAGGGGTAGAAATAGGAACTTGATTAGAAAGTGGAACATGCACACTTGCAGGTATGATGATAAGGGGTTTCTGAATAGCTGGTGGCGCAATATCTGGCGAGAACAGCCTACCACTGCGAGTAATTTTGGCAGGCTCGGTGATGTTACTGACGCCGGTACTTGTATCAAACTCTTGCTTTACTCCAAGAACATAAACATTTGCCCCATAGTGCCATGGGACAGCCTTGTCGGATGTATAAGGGAGAGGTCCCGGAACAGTGATGATGATAGGAGAAATCTTCTGAGTGGACATGATTTTGACAGGCTTCTTTGAAGGAGCCTTAGGAGGTTTGTTGAAAATAGTGACAATAGAAACTTCTTCGGCAGGGACAGCAGGAACGACAATCTTCTCGAACAAGATTTCTTTGCTATCCATCAGGCTTTGGATACCTGATTTCAACAAAGGACAACCAAAAGGCGAAACAACACATAGAAGGCAATCTTCACCACATCCCGGAAATAAACCGGCTAGCAACAGATTCCTTTTAACAGTCAATAATGGAGTAACAATATCTTCCACGGAGGCCATATACCGATCTTCTTCCACAACATTCACTCCATGCTAGGGCATGGGAGCAGTTACAACATTGGGCCTTTCGGGCGCCTCAAACTGTATTTCTTTAGCGTTAATAAGGTCTTGAACCTTATTCCTCATAGCCCAGCAATCGTCCGTAGTATGCCCGGGGCTATTAGAGTGATAAGCGCAATGGGCGTTGGGGTTGTATTTTGGAGAAGCTGTGTTCACTACTTTCAGAGCTTCTTTGACAGTTACCAGGTTGGTTGACAGTAGTTGCGGCAATATCTGAGACAGGGTCATACTGAGCCGAGTGTACTGCCTTTTGGGTCTCTCACCCCTTTGTTGATTATACTGCTGAGGAGCAGCAACAGGCTTTGAAATTACCAATGCATTGACAGTCGAGCGGCGTTCCGGCTTAACTTGTCTTCTAGGACCATAAACAGCACTAGCTTCCTTCTTGAAGGGCTTCTTTTCAGTATTCGCAGCGGCACCTTTTTGTATCTTCCCTGACTTGATACCAGCTTCTATCCTCTCACCAGTCAAGATCAAATCTGTAAACCCAGCAGAGAAATTACCAATCAGATGATTAAAGAACGGACCAGACAGGGTCCCAAGGAACATGTCAACAAGTTCACGGTCAGTCAGTGGTGGCTGCACCCTGCCAGTCAGGTCTCTCCACTTTTGCGCATACTCCTTGAATCCTTCACCCGTCCCCAGTGACATACCCTGGAGTTGGGTACGCGTAGGAGCAAGGTCAGAATTGTACTGATACTGTTTATAAAATGCCGTAGCCAAGTCTTCCCAGTTTTGGATACTGGCTCCATCCAGCTGATAGAACCACTCGAGTTGAGCCCCTGAAAGGCTATCCTGAAAGAAATGGATCCAAAGGTTCTTGTCTGCAGTGTAAGGTTGGATCTTCCTTACATATGATCTGAGATGCATTTTCGGGCAGGATAGCCCGTCATATCTTGTAAAAACTGGCACTTTGAACTTTGGGGGGATCACAATTCCAGCAACTAATCCCAAATCTTCGAAATCTAAGCCGGGAACTCTCTGCAGCTCCATAGCTTCCAACCTGTCTTCCAAGCCTTTGTACTTATCATTAGCGGGCGGGTATTGTTGATCAGAGTAGTCTTCGTCCTCTTCAGCCTCCTCTTCTTCAACTTCAGATTCGGAAGGTACCGCATCCGCATTTCCTTTACTGGTTCTCTCTTCAGATGTAGGGGGAAATTCAAGGACTCTTCTGGCTTCACCCTTAAACCTTCTTCCTAGGGTAGCCACCCCAATTCTCTTCTTCTTCTTTTTCACTTGGTCTTTGTTCCCCAGAAGGGCTTTCAGATCTTCCTGACCCATAGCGAAGGTCATCAGGAGTTGTTGAAACTGTGAATTCTGAGACTGCAAGTCCTTGACCGTCTGTTCGAGATCCATCTCACTGAAATAAACAACAGAAAGATAAGGAAACCTGGTGTGGAGGCCTGCTTATGCGCATGATGAATGATATGCTTATGTATGCAATGCATTCAAGGATTTAGAACATTCAAAATTGTTGCAAACAAAAAGAACGCACGTCATATTAATAAGAAGAAATTTGTCAGTACATAAATGCCCCATGGGCCAAATATTACAAAAAACTTCTCAAGGTAAAAAGACATTGCGCATCCTCTTTGGTGAGATGTAGGTGTTGAGGGTCTCTTCCTCATGGAGTCGGCGGGTAAGCTCCAAAACCTTCTTCTCACTGGCGTAGAAGCTGGCTTCAAAAGTGTTTCGTTCCTCCTTGAGTTGGATCCAACTCTTCTGCATCTCCTCCCACGATGTAGGCATGTCAGGATATAGGATGGTGTAGGGAACCTCTCCTTCCTTGACGGGCTCTTTAATCACAGGGAGAACATGAGGGTAAGGCATCATTAGACTCTGGGCTCGGGCTCGTACCCACTTGAGATAAGGCTCAAGAGGGATGGAATTCTTGTGCCCCAGTGTCTTGCTGTCAACCTTGTTAGGCATCCTCCAAGCTCTGATGAATCTTTGGCGAAGTCCTTGCGCATCATTGTCAAAGTCAAAAACTAAGTCAGGAATCAACATGTCGTGAGGGCCATCTCTTTGTGCATACCCAAATTGTCTCAAAGCTAGACAAGGGTTGTAGGTAATGCCTCCCCTAATGCCAAGTAATGGAACATTAGGGAACTCTCCACAACGATCGACGATGATGACATTTTCTCTGGATCGAGAACACCAATGTACATCAGAGTGAGTGAGGGTCATCAACCGTTGTGACCACCTTAAGCCTTGGTCATTCTTCAAGACAGATTGTGGAAGGTGCGAAATAAACCACCTTGCAAGGAGAGGAGTACAGCACATGAGAACACCCCTCTTTCTCATGGTTCGAGTGTAACATGAGTGAAGAACGTCCCCAAGCAATATTGGTATTGGATTTCTGGATAAGAAGATTTTGACGGCGTTGACATCTACAAGTTGGTCAGGATTTGGGAACAAGACCAACCCATAAATGAGGAGTGCCACAATTTCTTCAAAGGCTTGTAGGTCCAATAAATTCCAACACTCTTGTGCCTTCTCAAACAAGAATTTTGCCAAGAAGCCTTTGACACCGCTTCTAGTTTCCCAATGCCCCTTGATGTCGGATGGCTGTAGGTGTAGTGCTTGAGCAACATCTTCAGGCTTTGGTTCCTTTTCCGTACCGTTGTAGGGTAGTTGATTAAGGATAGGAATTCTCAGGAGTTGAGAAAATTCCTCCAAAGTGGGCACCAATTGGTAGTCGGGGAAAGTGAAACAGTGGTGAAGGGGGTCAAAGAACTGGAACAACACCTTTACCATGTCCTCTTCAATGCTGGTGTTGACTAGGCTGAGCAGTCTACCATGTCTTTCACTGAAGGAAGAGCTTTCCGGAATTCTTGATGTGAACTCCTTGAGTTGAGGAGGGATTCTCACAAGGTTGACTTGGATAGTTTTCCTACGAAGAATTTCCATGACCTACAAAACAAGAACAAAGATGAAAATCTAAACCATTGAAGTGGTTAGTGTATGCATATGATGCTTTATGATGTTCATGATGTATGCACAAACATATGTACAGGCAAATCACACAAAACCCTAGTTTCAGGCTTGCATGGGGTTTCATAGGTAAGTACCCTCTTGAGTGTAGTTGGCTTAAAAACTTGTCCTATAAATAGTAACCGGGTTCTAAGGAGCTCAATATCACTGGATTGTTTTCATTGTTCATTGTTTTGGTTTAGCCACTTAACTAGCGACCAAAATATTCCAAGAAAACAACCCTCAATGAGTTTAGTATCGAGTATCTACCAACTTCGGACTGCACCAAAGCCGGTCATCTCACTACCCCTAATGAAAGGCCAAGATGGTCAAGTAAGGTTCTAGGTCATTAGTGCTTAGTGACATCACTCAGCGGCCCCGTACTCTCATTGATTGAACTCAAGGGTTACCGGTACTCACAAATATGTCACACTAATATAGCTATTGCTTCAACCGTGTCGGTATACCCCGCACAGTTTCCACAACGTATTACTATCTATGAATGTTTCCCCAAATCCGGGTGTAGGATTTCAAGCCCAAACAAGAGAGCCAAGATATAAAGCAATCAAAACAAACAATTAGTCATGCAAGAGGGTGATCTAAGCCCTAAGGTTACTCCACTTTTAAGAAATCCCCAGCAGAGTCGCCAGTTCTGTGATACGGTGGGAGAACTGACTTGAGGTTTTGCGTTTGTTTTTGCAAATGTTTCGGTTGAGTAAGAGTCGCCACTGACTTTTTATTTTATCCTAAGGAAAGGTTAAAAAGTACAGCAAAAACCTTTGAGATGTTTTCTTGGGTTCGGGGAGTAGATTATAGAAAGGGAAGGTATTAGCACCCTTTCTATCCATGGTTATCCATGGGCTCTTAGTTACTTGCTTAGATCAACTTGTCTTGATTTTCAATTGTTTGAAATGGTGCTTTCAATTGTTTGAAATGGTGCTTTGTGTGTGGGTTTGAAAATGTTTTGAAAAGAGGCCAATATGGTGGCAACCTTTGTAATGATCCATGTTGGGATGTATACAAAGGTGTATGTCTTTTGAAAAGTTTTCAATGTTTTTTGAAAGTTATTTTGAAAGTGTGTTGTGATTGTGTGGTTTTGAAAATAGGCAAGTGTTTTTTATTTTGCAAATTGGCAAGTAACCAAGAGTTGTCTACTCCTAAATTTACTCAAAGATCTTTGCTATGTTTTAACCCTTTTAACAATTTTGTTCCACCATTGTATTTGGTGGACAATCTTGTGTTAGGATGTTAACGGGATGGGCGCGGGTCATCGTTTAGACCATGATTGCAATGGTGCCAAGTATCTTTGGGCAATTTTTCCTTTAAAGGGACTTGATCATTTTTAGGCAACTTTTGAAAGCGTCATCGAGGGACTATGATCATTTGATTGTTTTGTTTTTTTGCCAAAGATACCTAACATGCAATATGGCCTATTTATTGAAGGCAACAAGTGGAATACCCTAGGGGTGCAAGTGTGATTAGTGTTGTCCATTTTCATGCTTTTATCTTGAATTTAGGTCAAACTATTTTGGGTTGATTTTTGCATACAAAGCCCTAAGTCTATCATGGTATAATTGGAAAGCTTTAAAGTGCGAAATTTAAAGGTCCTAAGTTATTACAACACAAATATGGGATGGGGGGTACAAATGTTCAAACGGGGATATTTTAGCAAGAAATTTAAATCTAAATATTACATCCAAATTGAATTATACAAATTAATTAATTTCACAATAATTAAATAAAATAAGATAAATATGCAAGATGCAAAAAAATGATTTTTGTATGTATGTAAAAAGGTATTTTTCATGTGACAAATAAACAAAAATAAAAAGGTTTAATTTTTTTGGATTTTTTAGGTTTAGGGTAAAACCCTAATTTTGCTAAATAAAATGTATTAATTATCTATTATATGCAATATTTATTAATTATGTACAAAAAATAAATAAAAAGAAAGTATATTGTCAAAAAGTGATTTTTTAAAGTTAAATATTAATAAAAATAAAAATGTATATTTTTATGTTTTTAACCTAAATAGACTAATAAATATATAAGTATTTATATTATTTATTAAATATACTAAATATGTATAAAAATAAAATATTTAATATTTACAAAAAAAAGTATATTTTTTATAAAATGTTTTCAAAGGTAAAATAAAATGAAATCAGAAAATAAATATATTTGTATTATTTTTAGTTATTTTAAATAAAAGTATATTTATGTTTATTTATGTACAAAACTTAAATGAAACCAAATAAATATCAAATAAAATGCAAAAAATGTGAGAAAAATAATTTTAATATTTTTTATGCTTTGACAAAAATAAATAAGTCAGAAACAAAAATCAAAAGTAAAAAATAATGAAAATAAAATACAATGGGCCAAGGGGGTGCATGTGTGAGAATGTGGTGCAAAAAGGAAGAACAATACATGCCCAGCCCAAGAAGACTTTGTCTTCAACCTCTGAACGAACAAACAGAGCAACGCGTGCTTCCTGCTATCTCATGATTCCTGGACTTTCAAGCAAAACTCATAACACAAGAAATGTAGAGCATCAAGAGACGAATCCAGACATATAAAAAACTTAACTTAACTCTCAGAAATGGGAGAGAATTTCTCCATCCCTAATTCTTGACCTAAGTTTTTGTCAATGTTCAGGTCTTAAATTCTCTCAGCATATGCAATATAAATGGAAAGTGAGGATATGTATAGCTTCAGGGCCATGAGTAGTGCATTTTTCATTCATAAACTTAAAGCTAACTCTTCCTAGATTGAGAGATAGAAGTCCATGAACTTACCTGTTCAGCTTGGATCGTATCTGGCAATGGAGGTACTTTCAGTGTAATGTGAGGCCTGGTACAACTTGCTTGAAGGTCAGGGATGCTTCTCCAACCTTTAGCTTGCTTTGAAACCAAACGAATCAAGCTATGGAAGTCAACCTGCAAAATAGAAAAAGTGAAAATGGTGAAGTTGGTTAGAGGTGTTACAGGTCGTGTCCAATGCTTGGGTTAGTTTGTGTAGGTGGTATGGAGTGTGTATGAACTGATTTTGGCCAAGGCGCACAAATGGATTGAGTTCTGGACTTCAAACTGCAGAGGTGACTATGTTTTTTGCAGTAGGAGGGTGTTTTGATGAATGATGAGGTTTGGAAGGTGGTTAGCTCGTGCCTTAGCTTAGGTTTGATGTTTGGAATTTGTTTAACAAGTTTACTTTGGCTTGTGGTTGCAGCAATGTGAGTTGTGTTACAAAATGCAAGGTTTCTTCTAACTTAAGCAAAAATTGTCAACTTGGTTTCTAGACTTGTGCAGGCCCCCTAATCATGCTGTAACCATCCCTCTTGATCAGTGTGATATGTTCCTGAACTTGTGCCAAAAGGATTTGCATTGTACTACTTGGATTGCAAATTTGACATAAAGTGTAACTTTACAAAAATGGATAAATTGCTTTTTCCAATTAAGGCTTAACTCTTTGTGTAATGACTAAATGCATAGAATAACATCTTGGCACAATGGTTTAGCATTTAATTTTTGAGTGTAAATGAGATTAGAGGCCTGTAATGTAGCTTGCATATGCTGAGTTTGAAAATGCACAAGTTATGAACATGCCTTTGGCCATGAATCAAAGTGACTTTTGCTCATATTGCCAAATTCGATTCTCCCTAACCACAAGGTTGTTTGATGAGTTATTTGACATTTTGGAAGGCTTGGAATGTGTACTACAATCCATCTTTGTAATGCAAGTTGAAATTCCAAGTGGAAGCATGTGAAAAGTGGCCATGAAGTTAGGCAAAAATCCTGCCTAAAATAGGTCAAAAATTTTCTAAGTTAAGAATGTTTTGCACCCTTGTTCCAAATATCATAACTTGAGCTACAAGCTTCTTTTGAGGAAACTTTATGAATAAAGTTGTAGATTTTGCAATGGACTACAACTTTCATGTTTTGAGTTTTCCTTGAATCCAAATGTATCTTGATGAAAAAATGGGACAAAGTTAGGAAAAAATTAGGGATTTTTATAACTTAGAAAATTTCTAAGTTATGAAAATTCTTCATTTTAAACCCTAATTTGCAATTCTTGATTTCTTGATGAACAAGTTTCATATTTTGGCATGTTTTGATGAAAAATGAATCTTGACACTTGATTTTGACCAAAAAGTCAAAGTTTGACTTTTCAGTATACAGTCAAATTTGGCTCAGTTGACTGGAAAATTCATCTGTCAATCTTGTGCATTTGGGATCTTTTGAACTTGTTGAACATGTCAAGACAAATACATGGGGTCCTTGAGTCCATATATGAGCTTGGTTTGCCATTGGTTAGGTCAAACAGTCAAAAATTGCCTTTGTGCAGTCAAAACCCTAAAAATGACCATTTTGCCCTTTTGGTGATCTGATCAAATTTCTTGTGGAATTATGATCCAAACTTGATCAAATGGTCCATATGAGTTCATAATGTTTATGTGGGTCAAAAATCATGAGGTTTGACTGTCACTTGACCATAGTTGACTTTTTCCCCAATACAGCTGATTTCTAGGTCAACTGTCCAATTGACTGGGCAAAGATTGGAATCAAGGCTTGAAACTTGGTATGGATAAACTTGTGGGTCCAATATGAAGCATGAAAGTCACTTTATGCATTTTAGGTCAAAACATCTTTGTGCAAACTCAAACCCTAATTTGGGTCAACAGTGCAAGGAGAAGTCTTGAGCAGAGCAAACCCTAACTTGATCCTGAGCTCCAAGGGTCTTGTGGTGAGAAAATGTTGAGGAAATGGGAGGGCAAATTTTGGGGTACAACAATTTTAAATATTGCAAAAAATATTAAAAGCTAAATCTAATTAAATCTAAATTGATTAAATTAATTTATTTACAAAAATAAAAGTGATGAAGTTAATTTTAATAAATAAAATATTTTTTGTGTTTTTTATTTTATTAGGAAAAAATATTAATTGGTTAGTGATTAATAAAAAGAATAATGATTAATTAATTAAAGGAAAATAATAAAAATAGAGAGAGAGTTTAGGAGTATACGAGCCTGATTGGAGGGGTGAAACAGTTGTTGGCGTCATGTGTAAACTGTTTTGTTTTGGCCATTTGTGTTTTGGCTTCAACGTTCCTTAACCTTCTCCGGATGTCTGTCTCGCCATGTATTGGTGTCATGTGTAAACTGTTCTGTTTTGGCCATTTAGCTTTTGGCTTTTGGCCATTTGTGTTTTGGCCTCAACGTTCCTTAATGAACCTGCATGGGATCCTGTCTAAATCTGCAGTGTTCAATCTCATGAACACATTAAATAAATTACTATATATCATAAAATACAAATAAAGCCAATATATGAAGAAATTTAATGTTTAGGTCAATATGGCATGTATGAATGATTATACCCTTTTGATCATGGAGATCAAATCAACATTACCCTTACTGGAAAAGTAGTGACATGAATGCTTTTATGCCCTTTTGATCATAGAGATCAAGCCAGACTTACCCTTACTGAAGAAGTAGTGAGATGTTGGTTTGTAACTGAGATGACTTGTTTGTAGTGAGATGTTGGTTTGTAACTAGGATGACTTGTTTGTAGTGAGAGAGGGATTTGTAATAAGGATTTCAAGGTTTTAGGGTTCTTGAAAGAATTTGATATTCTGATAGCATTGTGGCAAGGGTTTTTCTTTTTCTCTTTCCTTGTTTGTGTGAAAAGAATGTGATTATATAATGGAAATCAGGGTAAAGAAAATGGGCTTTGAATGTCCAATTGGGCCTCCAATGTTCACTTGAGTTCGTCACTTTCCAGGCTAAATCGCAGGGACTTAAGTGCAATTTTTGAAGTTGAAATGTGAAAACAAAATGTAGCCGATATCGAGAACTAACTCCTGTCCGAAAATCGTCTCAATCGGATAAATGGTGAATTAATTATGAATTTTTGAAGTTTCAACTCAGACAAACTTATTTTGGGCTCCAGTGTCGACTCTGACACGTTCTTCAATAAAAAACTGGTATTGATTGGAGCATAATCCTGTTGGAGTAACAATCATACAAGATTCCTTCATCATCTTTTTGGAGTAGTAATCGTCAAAGATTCCTTCAACACTCATTCAAAGACAGTTTTCAGATACAGTTCAGATACGCTCCAGACACGGATGCCATCCTGATACTCATTCAGATTCAGCTTTCAGATACAGTTCAGATATGCTCCAGACACGGATGCCATCCTGATACTCATTCAGATTCAGCTTTCAAATACAGTTCAGATACACTCTAGACACGGATGTCATCCTGATACTCATTCAGATTCAATCTTTCAAACACAATTCAGATATGCTCCAGACACGATGACATTCTGATACTCATTCAGATTCAATCTCTCAGATACAGTTCAGATCCAACTTTCAGATACAATTCAGATATGCTCCAGACACGGATGCCATCCTATACTCATTCATATTCAACTTTAAGATACATTTCAGATATGCTCCAGACACAGATGCCATCCTGATACTCATTCAGATTTAACTCTCAGATACAGTTCAGACACGCTCCAAATACGGATGTCATCCTGATACTCATTCAGATTCAGCTCTCAAATACAGTTCAGATACACTCCAGACACGGATTCCATCCTGATACTCATTCAGATTCAGCTTTCAGATACATTTCAGATACGCTCCAGACACGAATGCCATCCTGGTAGTCATTCAGATTCAGCTTTCAGATACAGTTCAGATACGCTCCAGACACGGATACCATCCTGATACTCATTCAGATTCAACTTTCAGATATAGTTCAAATACACTCTAGACACGGATGCTTGGATCAGTGGGAATGAGAACATACTGTTTTTGAATGCTGGTTCGCATTTGCGTTTGTTTTTGCAAAATGTCGCGGTAAGCAAGAGTCGCCACCGTCTTTTATTTTATCCAACAAGGAAAGGACAAAAGCACAGAAAAATTCCTTTTTGAGAGGTTTCTCAGGTTCGGGGGGTAGATTATAGAAAGGGAAGGTATTAGCACCCTTTCTATATGTGGTTATCCACGGGTTCTTAGGTACTTGCTCATTGTGTTTTCAAAAAATTTGCATTTCTTTGTGTTTGTGGGTTTGAAAAGGGTTTTTGTTTTGAAGAGAGTGTAAGTGCGAAAAGTTTTGTTTTTTGTTTTCAAAAGAGCAAGTACTTAAGAACATCTACCTACTCAAAAAGGAAATAAATTGTACAAGTGTCCTTTAAACAATGCTATCCCACTATTGAGGAGTAAGTAGCACCGTTGTTGGAGTTTTCGGATCAATTCGATTAAGGGATGTATGGTCACTAAAGCAATGTTTGGACGCCTTAGCGGTGACCCTGATGTCTTAGATCATTTTATCCGAGGCAACCGTTTCGAGGCAACTATGATCTTGGGACAAGAGGGCGACCTCTAAAACACCCTATACCCAATGACCACGTTCGAGGCAACCAAGTGAGGCGTACCCTAAGAGTGGCATGTGCGAGTGTATTGTTTTTCAGTTATATTATCTTTGTACATATTATGGTGAGCTACGGTTGATTTTAAATTAAAGGTTAATCTTGTCATGCATCGCCTATTTACTAGCAAGCATATAAAAGTAATAAAGCGCAGAAAGATAAAATCCTACACTATTACAACCATATTGAATTGCATGAAAATATAAGGGCAAAAATAAAATAAAAGCAAAAAAAATGAGGGTCTTTCGATTGAGGCAGAAAACTCTTCGATTCTGCACTTTCTGGCTCTCTTCGATTTGGCCTGAAAAGGGTGAAGGCATGACTTTCGACTGAGGCCTCACGGTCAGCATATTGTGCCTTTCGATTGGGACCAGTGGGACAACATGTTGTGCCTTTCGACTAGGCCTGGAATCTGTGCAAGATGTAATCTTCCTTTCTGCCTCCTTCGACTGGGCCTGGAGTCAGTGAGGAAATGCCTTTCGACTGAGCCTGGAAGTCAGTGAAGGCATGCTTTTAGTTTGGGCCTAGAAGTCAACATGGTTTTTCCTCCTGGTTGTCTCTTTCGTTTGACCTGGAGAAAGAGGATAGAAGCCAGAAGCTTCGTTTCCTATTTCCTGTTTCATGTTTCTTTCATTTAAAGCATTAAATGGCAACATGGCCTGAGGCCATGCTAGTATTTGTTTGGTAAACAATTTAACAGTTAAAGTAAGTTCAGGTAAACAGAAAGCAAAAACGAAAGGGTTTAGCCCTGAAAATATATTAAGTAAGTGGAAACGAAAAGAACCAAAGTGTTATGTACATGTTTTGAAATGAAAGGGAAGATTATTCTGCCATGAAACGAAAAGTTCAAAGGTAAGAATAACTTACCTAGCTTCAGGCCTTGAATAGATGTGGGGCCTTGAGTGGTGGCCGTGGATGCTGGATTCGAAAGAGGGGTCAATAGCTGTGCTTGGAACACTGGATTTGAAGGAAAAGAAAAAATCAAGTGTGATGCTTCTTTGATTCAAAGGAGACTAAAGTGTGGCTGTTCTTCAGAGTAGAAGGAGATGAATGTGATTCTGGGTTTTTTTGTAATTTCTCAAGTGTTCATGAATTTTGAGAGTTTTATTGTGTTTGAGAAAATTTGGGGGATTCGTTCCTCTGGTCCAAAAATCCTCCCTTAAACATGTGTTGGAGCCTCTTATTTATAGGCAAAGTTGGCTGAAGCTTTTGGAGGGAAAACAAAATAATTTGAACAATTTGGGTAAACTGCTCTTTGCAGCCTTCGAGGGACAGTGCTTGTATGCTATTTCAGTGCAAGAATGGGGCAGTGTTTCAGGACTGCTATGCAGCAGTTTTGGCCAGTGTACCATGTCTGAACTTGGCAGCAAGCATCTTTTAATATTTTATCCTTTCATTTTGACCCTCCTTCGACCAGATTCTTCTTCCTTCGAATCTGCCTTCTTTGCCAGGTTCAAAGTCCAATTCGAATCTATTTAGAACATTCCCTATTAGACAACTTTGACCTGCCCTTGGCCTTGTGATGAGTCTAAGTTCTGATTCGAAGTGTTCATAACTTCCTTCATCAGAGCATCTTAGATTAAGAGAAACTCTGCACTGAAATGCCATTCGAAGGTCATTTCGTTCTGATGTTCTTATTAAGGGAAACTCTGAAGTTCCAGTCGAAGGACACTCTGAAGTTCCAGTCCAAGGACCTTTTGAAATGCCAATTGAAGGGTATTTGTCCATATACCAATCAAAGGGTACTTGTTAAAATTCCAATCGAAAGACACTGCTATAATACCAATCGAAAGATACTTGTTATCCTGTCAATCGAAGGACACTATTACAGTGCCAATCGAAGGACACTTTTATAATGCCAATCGAAAGGTGCTTATTAAAATGCCAATCAAAGACTTGCGAACCAAAGCTTGATCGAAGGGTTCCAAACACCTAATCGAAGCTTACCAATCAAATCCTGATCGAAGAGTGCCAAATGCCCAATCGAAGACTGGTGAGTCAAGCCTGTATCGAAGTATTTTGGATACCCAATCGAAGACTTTTCCCAGATTCCAATCGAAAGACACTTTGTTCATCTTCAAAAAGACTTTATTTTTGTTAGGCAAATGTTTGTGACCAACCATGTAAGGGAAGACTTTTGAAAACATAAGAGGGAAAATTTTGGGGTACAACAGTTGCCCCTATTCAATTTTCTTAAACCTGAGGATATAGATTGGCTTTCGAGCCTTTCGTGATCCGAAGATGGAAGATAATTGAACACTAGAGTGCCCAGAAATTTGCACTCACATGGTGTAGTATCTGGATTGTGACTTCGGGAATGGGCTTACAGATGCCATTTGGAGATTGTTGGTAGGAGGATGGGCTTATAGATGCCATCTGCAGGAGTGTCGATCGCATAAGAGATTCCTTAGCGAGAACTTGCATACCTGTTGTTTGTAGAAGATTCCGCTGGGGAAGTCTAACTTTTGTTGAGATTTAGGAACTGACTCGTGCTCACCGGGAGTATACCGTTGAGGTTATAGAACTTGTCATGTCTGGTTCCAAGTATTAATCTTCAATCTCTTTGTGTAGATGGTTTTCCTGGCTTGTTACAGGTATTAATCTACAATCAGTCGTTCACAGATAGTTTTCCTGGCTTGTTACAGGTATTAATCTGGAACTTAAAAAGGTTGGTCGAGGAGATAGCTGTCCTGGCTGGTTTCAGGTATTAATCTCTGACCTGAGAAAGAAAGATGGTCTTCCTGGCCTGTTACAAGTATTAATCTTCAATCTCTTCATGTAGATAATTTTCCTGGCTTGTTACAGGTGTTAATCTACAATCAGTCGTCCACAGATAGTTTTCCTGACTTGCTACAGGTATTAATTCGGAACTTGAAAAGGTTGGCCGATGAGATAGTTGTCTTGTCTGGTTTCAGGTATTAATCTCTGACCTGAGAAAGAAAGATAGTTTCCTGGCTTGTTACAAGTGTTAATCTTCAATCCCTTCATGTAGATAATTTTCCTGGCTTGTTACAGGTATTAATCTACAATCAGTCGTCCACAGATAGTTTTCCTGGCTTGCTACAGGTATTAATTCGGAACTTGAAAAGATTGGTCGACGAGATAGTTGTCATGTCTGGTTTCAGGTATTAATCTCTGACCTGAGAAAGAAAGATAGTTTCCTGGCTTGTTACAGGTGTTAATCTTCAATCCCTTCATGTAGATAGTTTTCCTGGCTTGTTACAGGTATTAATCTACAATCAGTCGTCCACAGATAGTTTTCCTGGATTGCTACAGGTATTAATCCGGAACTTGAAAAGGTTGATGGTAGCCATCTATTGATTTACCTTTTCCTGAAAAGGCAAAATGTTAGCTGTATGCAATATCATGATGTATCAAATGCATAATGTCATGATGTTCTCAAAAGTAAATAAGATTGTGTTGTATGCACTTGTGATCGGTGGGAACGAGAACTGACTGTTTTGGAATGCTGGTTCGCGTTTGCGTTTGTTTTTGCAAAGTGTCGCAGTAAGCAAGAGTCGCCACCGTATTTTATTTTATCCAACAAGGAAAGGACAAAAGCACAGAAAAATTCCTTTTCGAGATTTTTCTCGGGTTCGGGAGGTAGATTATAGAAAGGGAAGGTATTAGCACCCTTTCTATCTGTGGTTATCCACGGGCTCTTAGGTACTTGCTCACTGTGTTTTCAAAAGTTTGCTTTTCTTTGTGTTTGTGGGTTTTGAAAAGAGTTTTTGTTTGAAACTTCGATTTAACTCTTGCTTCTGTCCTCAAGAGTGTAATGAAGTGTTTTGAAAACTTTGTTCGAAAAGTGTAAGTGTGAAAAGTTTAGTTTTGTTTTTAAAATGAGCAAGTACTTAAGAACCTCTACCTACTCAAAAAAGGAATTAAACTGTGCAAATGTCCTTTAGACAGTGCTATCCCACTATTGAGGAGCAGGTAGCACCGTCGTTGGAGTTTTCGGGTCAATTCGATTTAAGGGACGTGTGGTCACTAAAGCAACGTTAGGACACCTTAGCGGTAACCCTAATGCCTTAGATCATTTTTCCGAGGCAACCGTTTCGAGGCAACTTATGATCTTGGGACAAAAGGACGACCTCTAAAACATCCTATACTTAATGACCACATTTGAGGCAACCAAGTGAGGTGTACCCTAGGAGTGGCATGTGCGAGTGTGTCAATCTTCAGTTATATTATCTTTGCATGTCATGGTGAGCTACTGTTGATTTTAAGTTAAGAGTTAATCTTATCATGCATAGCCTAGTTAGCATACATCTAAACAGTTAATATATGTACATGAATTTAAAGTGCGGGAATTGTAAATCCTACGCTATTACAAGGCTTCGGGGAGGGGGATTATTTACATGTCCAAAAATTTGGGGGAATAAAAGCAGTAAAGTAAAAGTCTTAGCTAAGTTATTACAAACCAGTAGGCAATTACAATAAAATAAATGCGCGCGAATCTGAAAATAAACTCGAAGAAAATAAATCCTAAGAAATAAATCTTTTTATTGTTTTATTTTATTTTTGAAAAAAATGATCTAAATCTACTAAATTTTAGTTTTTGAGAAAATGTTAAGATAATTAAAAAGTTAATTAACAAAGTTAATTTAATAGAAAAAACTAGCCTAATGTTTTTGTGGTTTTCTTATTTTAATGTTAATTAAAAAGATAAAAAAAATGTCAATGAAAACAAAAATAAAATACAAGGGGGACCCTTCGACCCAGGGAAAAAAAGGAGTTTCGACCCAGGGAGGGGATGGAAGCTTCGATCCAGAGAGGGTCATGGTCCTTTCGATTGGGCCAGACAGTAAGGCGTGAGTAGCCTTCGATCTAGGGAAGAGGATTGTCTTTTGATCATGGAGGTCATGGCTTTCGATCCAGGAATGAGATGCCTCCTTCGATCCAGCATGCTAATGGGTTCGATCCAGAGAAGGTGTCTCCTTCGATCTGGAATGTTATACCTACAAAAGTATGTTAGCGAAATAAAACACAGGGCCTGGGTATTGAACCCCAGGCCCTTCGATCATGCGCTTGCTGGGTTTCTTCAGGCTATGTCTGCAGCAAGAGTTGGCAAACGAAGAACATGACCTGGGCGCCAAACCCAGGCCTTTCGATCCTGTCAGCAGATTGGACTTTTAATTTGGGCGCTTCCTGGATGTAGGCACCTTCGATCTGGGCACTTCCTGGATGTGGGTACTTTTGATTTGGGGCTTATGGGCGTTGTGATCTTTTGTTGAAGGGTTGCTTTGGCCTGGATCACCTCTGAAAATATTGACAACTTTTGGCAGCGTAACTTCAATGTTTTTTGCTCTCCTGTTGTGTGTTTTTTTGTGTGTTGTAATGTGTCACTGGCCCTTGTATTTATAGGGGTGGGGGTCTAGTAACGGCAGGAGACATCCATTAAACAGGCCTTTAAAGCCATGAGACAAGAATCAGACACATTAAATAATTTCCTTTTTTGAAACATTCGTGTCCCTTGAATGAACCTGGATGCTTTTGAATTTCGAATGCCCTCAGGCCCTTCTAACAGGCCAATCGAAAGGCTTTGTTAACAGGCCAATCGAAAGGTGCTATCCATGCTAATCGAAGGACATGGCTCACATGCCTGTCGAAGCTGCCTTGACACAATGCTAATCGAAGTGCTTGTCCATGCCAATCGAAATGCTCCTTTTGAATACCAATCGAAGGGTCTTTCAGAATGCCAATCAAAGGTGTGATCGGTGGATCTGGAACTGACTGTTTAACGCTGGTTCGTGAAATGTCGCGGTAAGCAAGAGTCGCCACCGTCTTTTTTTTTCTCCAAATGGAAAGGACAAAAGCACAGAAAAATTCCTTATTGAGATTAGTTCTCGGTTCGGGGGGTAGATTTATAGAAAGGGAATGTGTTAGCACCCTTTCTATCCATGGTTATCCATGGGCTCTTAGATACTTGCTCACTTGTGTTTTCAAAATGGTTTGTTTGCTTTTCAATTTGTGAGTGGGTTTGAAAAAGTTTCTTTGAAAGTTTCAGATCGACTCTTGTATCAGTCCTCAAGAGTGTTTGAAAAGTTATTTTTGAAAGCTTTTTTCAAAGTGTCGGTGTGAAAAGAAGTTTTTGATTTGTTTTGAATTAGAGCAAGTATCTACGAGTCGTCTACCTACCCTAAGGAATTATGCTGTGTAAATGTCCTTAAGGTGGTGCCATCCCACCATTGAGAGGTAGGTAGCACCACCGTTGGAGGTGTTCGGGTCAATTCGAGGGTTAGGGACAGTGTGGTCGCTGAGCAATAGTAAGATACCTTAGAAGCTACCCTTATGCCATTGATCTTTTTATTCCGAGGAAACCGTTTCGAGGCAACTTGTTTCGAGGCAACCGTTTCGAGGCAACTAGATCAATGGAACATAAGGACTCACTAAGACGTCCTATACTCGACGACCACGTTTCGAGGGGCGAGGCAACAGTGTGATCACCAGAGCAATAGTAGGGCACCTTAGAAGCTACCCTTATGCCATGTTCATGGACATAAGGACTTACTAAAACGTCCTATACTCGACGACCACATTTCGAGGGGCAAGGCAACAGTGAGGCGTACCCTAAGAGTGGTGTGTGAATTGTGTGTCATTTTCAGTTATTATTTGTCTTGTCATGCATTGGGTGAGCTACGCTTTGATTTTATTTGGGCATTCATTCTTTCATGTGATTATTAACAGTTAAAAGGTGCGGGAATTAAAATGCGGAAAATAAAGGTCCTATGCTATTACAAGGCGCGGGTCTACATCGCCAAATTAACAAAAGACCCGATTTTGAATAAAAGTGCGGAAAATAAATGTCCTAATTATTATTACAAAGCTTTGGGGCAAATACATTACATCCACAAAAGAAATAAAAATAAATGCGAAAAGAAATTAGAATCGAGTGCGAGGGCGTTGGACCCTTTAAGGAATTGAATTGAAATTATTAATTAATTAAAGAAAAGAACTTATTTTTTGATGTTTTTGTATTTAAGGGAAATAAAGAAAATTAATTGGATTTTGAAATTAAATAAAAACCTAGTTCTAAATTATTTTTAATTATTAAAGAAAATATTTAATTTTAAACCTAATTTACTAATTGTTTAATTACAAGAGTATTTACAAAAATAATTAATAATTAATAATGATAAGAATAAAAAGGAAAAAGAATAAAAATACTAAAACCCTAATTTCTATATTTTTTAGTTATTAAGAAAATATTAAAATTGAAAACCTAAATTAAACTAATTTGATTATTAAAATTTATTTACAAAATTAATAGAAATTAATATTAATAAAACATATTTTTTTTGTTTTATGATTTTCTGATTTTTTTGGATTTTTATATTAAATTTGGTGAATTAATTAAAATAAATAAAACAAATAAAAAAAATGAAAAGAAAGAAAACAATATGCAAACCAATGGGGGGTTCCTGCCCAGTTTGGAGGTTTTTGTGAGAGTTTTGGCCCATCAGAAACCTGGCCCCATTGACTTTCCATGTTTGCATGCATATGGTTGACTGAATGTGTATGGTAGGCTGCACGTCCTAGCCTTTTGATTGATCAGGGATCCACTTGTCAAGCTACTGCGTTGGGATGCATGGTGGACTTTGGAGCGTGCACTGCATGGGAAAGGGTTAGAAAAAATAGCAACAATTGTATTGGGGACCTGGGAATCGAACCCAGGTCCCAATACCTGCAAGCAAACGCACTAACCATCTGAGCCACTGACTCTCTTTGATATTATAATAGACAATGATTATTATGAGAGAGAAACAAGCGCTAGTGGTATTTCAACAAAACGCGCGCCAGGATTTGAAACCAACCATTAACGTGTGGACACCTAAGCTTCGTCCTCCTTTTTCTTCTGTAAATAAAATAGATAGCAGGGGTTTTAAACCCCCACTAAATCAAACCTGCGAAAAATAGCGAACAGCATATGGTGAAAAAGAAAAAGGGCGCGAGGGTTAATTTCTATTCGTTGGAAGGTCCTGAATCCAGTGGTACAGGTCTCGTGGCCTAATTTTTCCAGATGAGGAAAGCCCCAAATTCAAACCTCTGAAAACCTAGAAAACGTCAATGGCATATTTCGCTACAGGCATGGTTAGGACAATTAAATGGTATCATGAGCTTCAGAAGGTTTATATTAATATAAATCAACCTTTAAAATGTATGAAACATGCATATATATTGAGATACGATTATGAAAAAGTTTGAGAAAAGTGTGACTTCAATATACCAATTCCTTGCGCGTGGAGGGTTGATTTTGATTGGAGTGGCTTCCTGGATGTGTCAGGAGTGTGATGGAATAGTTCTTTTGCTTTGAAACGTACTATATGTGGGAAAACAATTTTTAGAATTTTGTGAAAAAATGCAAGTTTTTCTTCTGAGTTTGGGCGCAACTTAGGTCCTGTTCTTGCTTGTGTTAGCTTGTATACATATTATGCAATGTGTTTTGATAAGGATTATGGCCCATAATGCCTTGTATTCATGCTTAAGATTTTCCATAAACCTCCATTAACACACCTTCCATTTTTGAGCCAATTTTGAATTCTTGCTTGATTAGGCCTTGGTTCGAATTTGGGATGTTGTATAATGGTGATTCAAAGCTAATCAAAGCCAAATATGTCCCTTAATTAACCTTTTTGATTTTTATTTGATTTTAAAGGATATAAAATGAATTAAATCCAATAAAATCAAATAAAAATGAAAAAATTAATTTTAAATTTTGAAATAAGATGTGGGACACGTGGCAAGCATGGCCAAGCTTATTCAAGTGGAAAAAGTGGGCCCCTTTTGTCAAAAAATGAAATTTCAAGGATAAATGATTTTGGCCATTTCACAAAAATTTTCCAACTTCTCCAATGCATATCTTGCTCAATTTTTAAGCTTTGATCATGTTCTTGGACATTTTAGAAAGGTATTGAAGTCCTCTAACCAATGTATTTGGTCCCATGTCATTTTGATTTACCAATCTCAAGTTATGGTCTTTGACTTAAAGTCCCTTTTTGTTGACTTTTGAAAATGACCTATAATGTTGAAATTGGTAACTTTTTGTGAGAGCATTTCTTGGACTTGTAATGTGAAGATGAGTTGTAGGAAATGTCTTCCCCTTCAAGATGAGCATTGGATGGAATTTTTCTTATGAACCATGAAAAAGTTATGCCTTGGTCAAGTTACAGTTGACTTTTCAGCTGTCCAAAAATAGAAACTTTTGCATCTTGAGACTTTTTTGAGCCATACTTTGAGAATCATGATCAAGCATTGATCAAATGATGTTTGTGGCTTCAAAATAAGATGTTGACCAAAAATTTTGACTTTTGACTGCCAAATGACCATTTTGCCCCTACAGTTGACTGTTGAGCAATTAGGGTTTTTGACTGTGCAACTTTACCTTGTGAGCCTTGAAACTTGACATGTAGGTGCTTGACAATGTGTATGAGCATATGTGACTTTATTGAGCCCCTTGAAAACCTCAACTTCCTTGCAAGAACCAAAACCCTAGTTTGACTGGCTTTAGGAGAGTGGTTGACTGTGTAGCCCTTGAGTAGACTTTGAACCATTTGCTTGTCATAACTTTGAAGATTATGGGAGGGAAAATTTTGGGGTACAACAAAAGGCCTTGACATAATGCTAATCGAAGTGCTTGTCCATGCCAATCGAAATGCTCCTTCAGAATGCCAATTGAAGGGCCTTTCAGAATGCCAATCGAAAGGTACTTAAAACACCACCCAAAAAATTTCCTTTTTCCTTAGGCAAGGGTTTGTGATCAGCCATGCAGGGGGAAGACTTTGGAAAACATGAGAGGGCAAATTTTGGGGTGCAACAGTTGCCCCTGTTCAATTTTCTTAAACCTGAGGATGTAGATTGGCTTGCGTGCCTTTCGTGATCCGAAGGTGGAAGATAATTGAACACTAAAGTGCCCAGAAATTTGCACTCACATGGTGTAGTATCAGCATTGTGATGTCGGGAATGGGCTTATAGATGCCATTTGGAGATTGTTGGTAGGAGGATGGGCTTATAGATGCCATCTGTAGGAGTGTTGATCGCATAAGAGATTCCTTAGCGAGAACTTGCATACCTGTTGTTTGTAGAAGATTCCGCTGGGGAAGTCTAACTTTGTTGAGATTTAGGAACCTGCCTGTACTTCAACTGAGAGAAGGCTTCAGTTGAGTTTTAAGAACCTGTCCATAATTCAATTGGGGGGAAACATCTTCATCAAGATCTAGGAACTGTCTCGTGCTCAATGGAGTATACCGTTGAGGTTATAGTACTTGTCCACACTATGACGGAGGAGAACATCAAGATCTAGGAACTGACTCGTGCTCACCAGAGTATACCGTTGAGGTTATAGTACTCGTCCACACTATGACTAAGGGAAGTGTGATGTTTTAGCTGGGAAAATAAATCCCGGAGCTGCTGGAGAATAGAGTTAAGTCTGGATGATTGTCAGAATTGCGTCTGCATATGGAGCGTATTTGAATGAGTGACAGAATGACATCCGAATTTGGATCGTATCTAGACTGTAATTTGAATGAGTGACAGAATGACATCTGAATCTGGATCGTATCTGGACTGTATTTGAACGAGTGACAGGATGACATCCGAATTTGGATCGTATCTGGACTGTAATTTGAATGAGTGACAGAATGACATCGGAATTTGGATCGTATCTGGACTGTAATTTAAATGAGTGACAGAATGACATCCGTATCTGGACTGTAATTTGAAATGAGTGACAGAATAACATCCGAATCTGGATCGTATCTGGACTATATTTTAAATGAATCTGGAATAAGTATCAGAATGTCAGCCATATCTGGATCGCATCTGAACTGTCTCTAGAAGGAGTCTGGAATAAGTATCAAAATGTCAGCCATATCTGGATCGCATCTGAACTGTCTCTAGAAGGAATCTGGAATAAGTATCAGAATGTCAGCCATATCTGGGTCGCATCTGAACTGTCTCTAGAAGGGATCTGGAATAAGTATCAGAATGTCAGCCATATTTGGGTCGCATCTGAACTGTCTCTAGCAGGGATCTGGAATAAGTATCAGAATGTCAACCATATCTGGGTCACATCTGAACTATCTCTAGAAGGAATCTGGAATAAGTATCAGAATGTCAACCATATCTGGGTTGCATCTGAACTATCTCTAGAAGGAATCTGGAATAAGTATCAGAATGTCAGCCATATCTGGGTCGCATCTGAACTATCTCTAAAAGGAGTCTGGAATAAGTATCAGAATGTCAGCCATATCTGGATCGCATCTGAACCGTCTCTAGAAGGAATCTGGAATAAGTATCAGAATGTCAGCCATATCTGGGTCGCAACTGAACTATCTCTAGAAGGAATCTGGAATAAGTATCAGAATGTCAGCCATATCCGGGTCGCATATGAACTGTCTCTAGAAGGAATCTCAGAAGATGATGATCTTTGCCTGTTGATTGATCTTTCCTGAAAAGGTAAAGAGTTAGTTGTATGCAATGTCATGATGTATGCATTGTCATGATGTATGCATGGTGTAATGATGTTCTCAAAATAAAATGAGATTTGTGTCATATGTATTTTGTATGCATATGTTATGAATGTTGTTGAGGTGTAATTTTGTCTTGGACTTTGCTCAAAATGTTTCCACTGGGGATCCCTGCTTTGTTGTTTGAGGAGAACTCCGCTGGGGGATATTAAAAACCATGTGGGGAGTACGTTTATTTCTGCTTGGGAAAAAGAGTTTAGGAGTCTTAGTCGTCCGTTGCTCTACCGGGGAGTCGAAGTTGAACTGATATCTGGTCGGGTCCAGGTTTCGCAGTAACTTGCTGGGGATTGTAGAGTAGTCTACTGGGGAAGAGGAGTTGTGGTCCTTTGATTTGCAGTAGTCGGCGAGGAAAACTCAAGTTGGGGAATCCTGATGTTGTTGGGGAAATAAACCTTGTCGTCAGTCCGCTAGAGAGGTGACATCTTCGTTAGGGGAAGTCCTCGAGGATTCTTGAGGTTGATTCAGTTGGGGAAAGGTTTTCAAAGATTAAACCATTGCTGGGAGTTATCCTATGAGAAGGATTTTGGGGAGATTTGTCATTGCCCCTAGTATCAAGTGTTTGCGACATTGCCAGAAAATGTTTAATTGTACGTAACCCTTCACTGAGATTGATGTTCAATGCCCCAAGTGACGGAGATGGAGACTTGCACCTTGGTTACTCTGCACTTCTTCAGAGATTTCTTGGAATCTTGACTGGATTGCCCCAGGTGATGGATAATGATCATGCCATGCCCCTTGATTGGAAGGAGATTTGTCAATGGAAGTGTCATCCTTTTTGAAGTGATTTTGTTCACTGAGAGGGCTTTCGTTCGTCGGATATTCGTTGTGTGAATTTCTCCGATGTCAAACAAATAGCCAAATGCAAACAGTGATATTCAAATAATGCAAAGTTTATGCTTGTCTCGAAGTTTTGAAAAATGCATTTTTTAGCAGAAAACTCTTTATAAGACAAATTCAACATAAGATTTAGGGCAAAGCCTTACAGGAGTCAGGATACCTTTTGTAACAGTATGCTTTCGAACTAACCCATGCTTCAGTTAGGACTTTTGAAGGGTTGTAACGTGGCTTGGTTCACGGTTTAAGAAACAAAGGATAAAGGCTCAAAGTATATTTGTACCCACCTGCTCTTCGTGATGTTCTTCAATCCTAAACTCAGTTAATTATGCATTTGAACTCCAAATGAGTCTGGAACGACGTTTTTGGTGATGGTTCACACAAGTTGAATTTGTTGGAAGGCAGTCATTTTTGCAACATTTTTCATGTTGTTGAGGATTTTTAGCGACCTCGTTCTTTTGATTTGTTATCCCTAACTTTTGCCTGACTGTTCCTGTTTTTGAGATTACAGTCAGCGGGATGCCCCAGCTTTCTTAAGCCTCCTTTATAGGTTTTGGCCCAGTGGGCTTTTCTCTTTTGAGAGATTGACTGCCTATGAGATAAGGAACAACCACTGTCTTTTGATTCCATAGGAATGCTTTTGATGTCGTTCGTTGTATTATGAACTGAGAGTTTTGCAACTTCAATGCGCATCTTTTGAATTAACTGAGAGACTACCCTGCCCCAGATTTAAATTAAAGGTTTCAATTTGTGTTTAAAATAGAAAACTTCTACTTCTTTGGCTCGAAGGGGTTGACTAGGGATTATCTTCCTTATAACTCCAGTGTTTAGGATTTGAAAGAAATGCCTGTACATCATCAGCAAGGTCTGTCCAAAAGCATACTGTATGAGATTATGGCATTGTTTCGTCATCCCCCCTCTAAATGCTTGTAACTTTTAGCAAGAGTTGAATGTCATAAAGTAAAAAGCACAATTTAAATGTAATGAAAGTGAGTGGATCAAATCAAGACAAACATATGCAATGCATTAATGAAACAAAGTTTGACATTAATAGATAATTGTTTGAATAACAAAAGGAATTACAACTTGAAAATTCAAATGAAACAAAGACGCTCTCAATGATTTGCCAAAGGAGCGGTGATTATGTTTGGAGTCTCTGGATGGTCAAACTTGATCTCCTTGGCATCAATCATGTCTTGGATCTTGTTCTTCAGAGCCCAACAGTTGTTTGTGTCATGTCCCGGACTGTCAGAGTGGTATGCACACCTTTCATTGGGATGATAGGTAGGAGCGGAAGTATTTCGGTTCCGGATAGGAGCCCTTAACGTAATCAGCTCTTCCTCCAACAGGCGTTGTAGCGCTTGACCCAGTGACATGTTGATCTTAGTGAATTGAAGAACCCTCCTCAGAGGCCCAATATCTCCTCTCCTCACTATAATCCCGATGCATTCTGTGTTTACCACTCCTACAGCCCGGGACACGACACCAACGACTGTTGGGCCTTGAAGAACAAGATTCAAGATCTGATCGACATTGGGGTGCTGGAATTCATGCCAGACAGCGAGATGAAAATCTTCCGTTAAAGGGTCCTCCACTTGAAGTGACGAAGCTCGAGCTGAAAGACTTTTGCTTCTTTTTGAATTTTCAAAGTTGTAATTTCTTTTGCTGTCAAACAATTATTTGTTGATGTTAAACTCTGTTTTCATTAATGCATTGCATATGTTTGTCTTGAATTCATCCATTCGTTTCACTACTCTTATGCTTTTCTTTATGATATTTGACTCTTGATAAAAAGCTGCGAGCCTTTAGAGGGAGGATGACGAAACAATACCGTGATCTTATACAGTATGCTTTTGAACAGACCTTGCTGATGATGTACATGCATTTTTTTCAATTCCCAAACACTGGAGTTATAAGGAAGTTAATCCCTAGTCAACCCCTTCGAGTCAAAGAAGTAGGAGTTTCCTGTTCTAAAACGATCAAAACCCTTGATATAAACCTGGGGCAGGGTAGTATCTCAGTTAATTCAAAATAAAATGCGCATTGAAGTCGCAAACTCTCTGTTCGTAATACAACGAAAGATATCGAAAAAGAAAGCATTCCTTTGGAATCAAAAGACAAGGGTGGTTCCCTATCATATAGACAGTCAATCTCTCAAAAAGAAAAAGCCCATTAAGTCAAAACCTATAAAGGAGGCTTAAGAAAGCTGGGGCATCCCGCTGACAGTAATCCCGGAAAACGGTAACAGTCAGGCAAAAGTTAGGGATAACAAATCAAAATCAAAATAGTGAGGTCATTACAAAATCAACCCTCAACAACATGAAAAATGTTGAAAAAGAAAAAAGAGGTAACAACTGTCTCCCCAAATTCAACTGGTGAACCATCGCCCAAAAGTCATTCCAAACTCAAAACAGAGTGTAACGCATAATTAACTGAGCTTAGGTTGGAGAACATCACGAAGAGCGGGTGGGTACAAATGTACTTTGAGCCTTTATCCTTTGTTTCTTAAACCGTAAACTAGGCCACGTTACAACCCTTCAAAAGTCCTAATTGAAGCATGGGTTAGTTCGAAAGCGTACTGTTACAAAAGGTATCCTGACTCCTGTAAGGCTTTGCTCTAAATCTTGTGTTGATCTGTCGTGTGAAAAGTTTTCTGCTAAAAACGCATTTTTCAAAACTTCAAGACAAACATAAACTTTGCATTATTCGAATATCACTGTCTGCATTTGGCTTTTTGTTTGACAGCGAAGAAATTCATACAGCGAATGTTCGGAGGAACGAAAACTCTCTCAGTGAGCAAAAATCACTTCAAGAGGATGACACTTCCATCAAATCTCCTATCAACAAGGGGCATGACATGTCACAATTCAATTAACCTGGGGCAGTCCAGTCAAGGTCCAACAGATCTTTCAAAGTTCAGTTAACCTGGGGCAGTCCAGTCAAGATTTCAAGAAATCTCTCAATATGCAGGGTGATCTGATTCAAGACTCCTTCACCACCACTTGGGGCATTCGAATGTCAAAAGTGTTCAACAAATCAACTACAACAATTCCAGATTCGACTCCTGTATCCAGCCAGGGCATATCTATTGACGACTATTTCCAGATTCGATTCCTGTATCCAGCCAGGGCATATCTGTTGACCACATTGCCAGACTCGATTCCTGTATCTAGCCAGGGCACGTCTGAAGAGTTTGAAGATTCGATTCCTGTATCCAGCCAGGGCATATCTATCAACTATTACAATTCTAGATTCGACTCCTGTATCCAGCCAGGGCATATCTGTTGACCACATTTCCATACTCGATTCCTGTATCTAGCCAGGGCACGTCTGAAGAGTTTGTAGATTCGATTCCTATATCCAGCCAGGGCATATCTATCAACTATCACCTTTCCAGATTCGATTCCTGTATCCTGTAACACCCCGTTTTCAATTAATTGATTTATTTAAATTTGGGAATTTATTTTATTAGAATTAATAAAATAAAAAGAATTATTTATTTTGGAGTATTTGAGGAAAATAAAAGAAATAAGGAATATTGGGATTTTTTATGTTATTGGGCTTAGATGTTGTTAGTAAAGAGTGGGGGTGCAGAGAAATAAAGTTATGTTTGGGACTTAGGCCATTTTCTCATTTTTGGTTTTCACGTAAGAACAGAAGTTGGAATTTGGGAAAATAGAGCTCTGAAGAACGGAGAACGAAGAACATCGCCCAAGAACTCAAAGCTGCTAATTGATAAGGTAAGGGGGGTTTATACTCGATTTATATTTGTTTATGGGTTTACGTACGGTTGATTCGGGTAATTGTAGGAAAATCCCAATTGTTAGATGTTTCTAGGGATCGATAACCGTAGGACTGAACCTTGTTAGAAAAGGGTTAGGTTCCCAATTTTTATGAATCGATTAAGAGTTTTAGGTCCCAAATGAGGAATTGGGAGTATATATCATGATCGTGAATTTACCTTGGAAGTTGTAGGGATAACCTCAGTGTCAGTAGAATTCCCCAAAAGGACGGTTAATCCCCGGTTAAGGTTACTATAATGATTGTGGGTATTTTGGATATGGTGGTGTTGTTGTGAATTGTACAAACCTGATGTCGTTAGGTACCGAATTACGCGTTTGGCGGGCGTTTCCCCGCGTTTGGACTGCTGTTTCTGAGCTGCTGCAGGTTCAGGAAAATCCTGTACGCGCTCAGCAACACGGGCCGTGTTGCACAACACGGGTGCCCGTGTTGCTCTTCTGTGTTGGAAGAGGGTTTGCTTCTGGTTGCACGACACGGGCCGTGTTGCACAACACGGGTACCCGTGTCAGATCCCCTGTACTGATAAAAATAAAATGTGCGTTATCTGGACGTGCTGCACAACACGGGCTGTGTTGCACAACACGGGCACCCGTGTTGCTCTGCTGTGATGATTTTCTGAATTTTTGGTTTCAGTGTTTTGATGTTGGATTTTTATTGCCATGCTTTTAGATATGTTATCGAGCATGAATTATGATATAATTGATGTGATTGGTTGATGTTTGAATAGTATGCTGAGTGATTACATGCTATTCGTAACTTGATATGATTGATGTTTAAATGGTATGCTGAGTGGTTACATGCTATTTCATATCATGTTATGTTTGATATTGTTGATGTGCATGATATGTTGATCGATGTTCATAGTATGCTGAGTGTTACATACTTACATATCATGTTGCATTTGTTAATTCCCATTGTGTGGAATTAACATGGTGGCCAATATACGTGTCCGCGATTTAATGGAACGTTGAGGTGGTAGCCGTGTCCGCGATATAATGGAACGGTGAGTTATCCGTGACCCGCGATTTAATGGGGCGGTGAAGTGGTACCACATGCATGGGTGTGTTGCATTGCTCGAATATAACATGAATGGATGATTTTTCCAATGCTATATTTGATTGTTGTATGCACGTATGATTGATAAATGGTTGATGATGTTTGATGAATATTTGCAAATATGAAAGGCAATATGTCATGGATATGTGAATTGTAAAGGTTTTGTAAACTATGAAATATGCTAATTATTGGGTGATGCTTATGATTTCGTGAATTGATTGTTATGAATGTATAACCAAATGTATATTTGAGAAGCTCACCCTTACTGTTGAATATTTCAGATTGAGGAGCTTCGCTCAGGTGCTTGGCGAAGGCTTATCGTGTCTAGTTTAGTTTCGTTTTAGTATGTCCGGGTCATGCTCTGATAGTTGTAACTCCGGGAATGTTTGGTTGTCGAGCTGCTTTAGTCAGACTCGTTTATTTTCTTTTAATTGTTATAATATGACGTTGACTTTTCCAGGTGTTAATCCCTGATGATTGAAAATATTATAACTTGGTTTTATTAAATAAATTATTCCGCTGTATAGACATGTATGAGTTACCACTAAAATTATGCATGACAGGAATTTGTGTTATTTAAAGAGAATTGTGACATCCTCGATTATACATGTACTCTGAAATTATGTTTTATTTAAAATCGCGAAAATTTTATTCGGGGTTTTTAGAGGGTGTTACAATAGTGGTATCAGAGCATAGTCGGTCGTTGTGACCAGAGTCTTGAGTCAGTCATTCCTTTTCGTATGCGACTAGTGCAAGGTAACACTGTCGATACTGTATTCTGATGTGGAGTATGTTTTAATTCTCAGGAATATGGCTGGAAGAGGTAATGGACGAAATGATGCTGCACTAGCTGAGGCTTTGGGGATGTTAGCTGGTGTACTTGCTGGAAACCCAACTGGAGGCGTGATTGGTGCTGATAGGCAATTGGGAAATTTCCAGAGGAACAATCCTCCGTTGTTCAAAGGTACACATGACCCTGAAGGTGCTCAGAAGTGGCTGAAGGAAATCGAAAGGATTTTCCGTGTGATCGATTGTGCTGAAGATCTGAAAGTCAGATATGGTACGCATATGTTGGCAGAAGAGGCCGACGACTGGTGGGTTGCCACAAGGACTGAAATGGTTCAGGATGGAGAGGCACTGACTTGGGCTAACTTCAGGAGGGCTTTTCTGAGGAGGTACTTTCCTGAAGATGTTCGGGGAAGAAAGGAAATTGAATTTTTGGAGCTTAAGCAGGGCAATCTGACTGTTAGTGAGTATGCTACTAAGTTCACTGAGCTGGCAAAGTATTATGCACACTACAACAATGATGAGGCTGGAGAATTCTCTAAATGTATCAAATTTGAGAATGGTCTCCGAGATGAGATTAAGCAGGGAATCAGGTACCAGCGTATTCGTAGATTTTCTGATCTGGTGGATTGTAGCAGAATCTTGGAAGAAGATATTACCAAGAATCGGTCGTCTCACTCTCGTGGGGCTGTTGATAAAAGAGGGAAGCAACATATGGACCGTGGCAAGCCATATGGTAGAGATAACCAGAGATCAGGCGGTTGGAAAAGGCCTAGTGGGGGAGATTCTAAGGCTCCTATCAGATGCTACAGGTGTGGTGAGTCTGGTCATCACATTCGAGATTGCAAGAGTGATGAGAAGAAGTGCTATAAATGTGGAAAGGCTGGTCATTTGTCAATTGATTGCAAAGGGAAGTCTGTTACTTGTTACAATTGTGGCGAAGAAGGTCACATTCGTCCGCAGTGTCCTAAGCCTAGGAAGGATCAGTCAAGTGGAAGAGTGTTCGCTTTGTCTGGATCTGAGACTACTCCAGAGGATCGATTGATTAAAGGTACGTGTTTTATTCATGGCACACCTTTAGTTGCAATTATTGATACTGGTGCAACTCATTCTTTCATTTCTTTGGATTGTGCTGAGAGGTTGAAACTGGACATATCTGGTATGCAAGGTAGCATGGTTGTTGATACTCCTGCATCGGGTTCAGTGACAACTTCACTTGTATGTAGGAATTGTCCTATTGAGATTTTTGGTAGAGGTTTCGGTATGGATTTAGTGTGCCTACCGCTTGAACAAATTGATATTATCCTTGGGATGAACTGGTTGGAATTTAACCGGGTTCATCTGAACTGCTTTGCTAAGACGGTGATTTTCCCAGAAGCAGTTGGTGTCGAGAATTTGACTATGACTGCTAGGCAGGTGCAAGAAGCAATGGAAGATGGTGCTAATGTGTTTATGTTACTTGCTTCATTAGATGCAACAGGAAAGGTCAGGAGTGTAGAATTACCAGTGGTGTGTGATTTTCCAGAAGTCTTTCCGGACGATGTTGGCGAGTTACCTCCTGAGAGAGAAGTGGAATTCTCTATAGATTTAATTCCTGGTACGAGACCGGTGTCGATGGCGCCATATCGTATGTCTGCGTCTGAATTGGCTGAATTGAAGAGTCAGTTGGAAGATTTACTGGAGAAGAAGTTTATTCGTCCAAGTGTTTCGCCTTGGGGTGCTCCGGTATTGTTGGTTAAGAAGAAAGAAGGTTCTATGAGACTGTGTGTTGATTACAGGCAATTGAACAAGGTAACCATTAAGAATCGGTATCCGTTACCGAGGATTGATGATTTAATGGATCAACTAATTGGAGCCAGTGTATTCAGTAAGATTGATTTGAGATCTGGATATCATCAGATTCGTGTGAAAGCGGAAGATATTCAAAAGACTGCTTTTCGGACGAGGTATGGGCATTATGAATATTCTGTTATGCCATTCGGAGTTACTAATGCACCTGGTGTTTTCATGGAATATATGAACAGGATTTTTCATCCGTATCTGGATAAGTTTGTTGTGGTTTTTATTGATGACATTCTGATTTATTCCAAGAACGACAAAGAGCATGCAGAACATCTCAGAATTGTGTTAGAGTTGTTGAAAGATAGGAAGTTGTATGCAAAGTTGTCCAAATGTGAGTTCTGGCTGAATGAAGTTAGTTTTCTTGGACATGTGATTTCTAAGAATGGTATTGCAGTGGATCCTACAAAAGTAGAAGCGGTATCTCAGTGGGAAGCGCCGAAGACTGTTTCTGAAATCAGAAGTTTTCTTGGTCTTGCAGGTTATTACAGAAAATTTATCGAAGGATTCTCAAAGTTAGCATTGCTGTTGACGAAGTTGACTCGTAAAGGACAAGCGTTTATTTGGGATTCTGATTGTGAGAAAGGTTTCCAAGAATTGAAGCGGAGATTGACAAGTGCTCCTATTCTGATTTTGCCGAATCCGGTGGAATCTTTTGTGGTTTATTGTGATGCATCTCTGTTGGGTTTAGGTGGTGTTTTAATGCAGAATCAGCAGGTAGTTGCGTATGCTTCGAGACAGTTGAAGGTTCATGAAAGGAACTACCCTACTCATGACTTAGAGTTGGCAGCAGTTGTGTTTGTCTTGAAATTGTGGAGACATTATCTGTATGGCTCGAGATTTGAAGTGTATAGTGATCATAAGAGTTTGAAGTATCTTTTCGATCAGAAAGAGCTCAATATGAGGCAAAGAAGGTGGTTGGAATTTCTCAAAGATTATGATTTTGGTTTGAATTACCATCCTGGTAAGGCAAATGTGGTTGCAGATGCTTTGAGCAGGAAATCCTTGCATATGTCTATGATGATGGTTCGTGAATTGGATTTAATTGAGCAATTCCGAGATTTGAGTTTAGTTTGTGAAAGTACTCCGAAGTGTGTTCGTTTGGGTATGTTGAAACTTACTAGTGGTATTCTAGAAGAGATCAGGATCGGGCAGAAATCTGATGTTAATTTAGTTGATAAATTGACGTTGATCAACCAAGGTCAAGGTGGTGAGTTTAGAATTGATGAGAATGATGTTATGAGATTTGGCGATAGAGTTTGTGTTCCTGATGTCGCAGAAATCAAGAAAAGTATATTAGAGGAAGGACATCGCAGTGGGATGAGCATTCATCCGGGTGCCACGAAAATGTATCATGATTTGAAGAAATTGTTTTGGTGGCCGGGAATGAAAAAGGAAATAGCTGAATTTGTGTATGCATGTTTAATCTGTCAGAAATCGAAGATTGAGCATCAGAAGCCGTCTGGATTTATGCAACCAATGTTTATTCCAGAATGGAAGTGGGATAGTATTTCTATGGATTTTGTATCTGGATTGCCGAGGACTCCTATGAATTGTGAAGCGATATGGGTCGTTGTGGATAGGTTGACTAAGTCTGCTCATTTTATACCGGTGCGAATGGATTACTCGATGGAGAGATTGGCACAGTTGTATATTGAGAAAATAGTGAGTTTGCATGGAGTTCCTTCTAGTATTGTGTCAGATAGAGATCCGAGGTTCACTTCGAAATTTTGGGAAGGATTGCAGAAGGCTCTGGGTACTAAATTGAGGTTGAGTTCAGCTTACCATCCTCAGACTGATGGACAGACGGAGAGGACGATTCAATCATTAGAAGATTTATTACGTGCTTGTGTTTTAGAGCAGGGTGGAGCTTGGGATAGCTATTTGCCATTGATTGAATTTACTTATAACAATAGTTACCATTCGAGTATTGGTATGGCTCCGTTTGAGGCATTGTATGGTAGACGGTGTAGAACACCTTTGTGTTGGTATGAATCTGGAGAGAGTTCGGTAGTTGGGCCAGAGATTGTTCAGCAGACTACTGAAAAGATCAAATTGATTCAAGAGAAGATGAGAGCTTCTCAGAGTCGTCAGAAAAGTTATCATGATAAGAGGAGAAAGAATTTAGAATTCAGTGCTGGAGATCATGTGTTTATGAGAGTTACTCCGATGACGGGTATTGGTCGGGCGTTGAAATCTAAGAAGTTGACTCCGCGTTTTATTGGTCCGTTTCAGATTACGGAAAGAGTTGGAGAAGTTGCTTATCGTATTGCTTTACCTCCGAGACTTGCGAATTTGCACGATGTTTTTCATGTTTCTCAGTTGAGGAGATACATTCCAGACCCATCTCATGTAATCCAAATAGATGATGTACAGGTGAGAGATAACCTGACAGTAGAAACATTGCCTATGAGGATAGAAGATCGGGAAGTGAAACAGTTAAGAGGTAAAGAGATAGCATTAGTGAAGGTTGCTTGGGGAGGTCCAGCAGATGGAAATATCACTTGGGAGCTGGAAAGCCAGATGAAAGAGGCTTATCCAGAACTGTTCGTCTAAGGTATGTTTTCGAGGACGAAAACTCTTTTAGTGGGGGAGAGTTGTAACACCCCGTTTTCAATTAATTGATTTATTTAAATTTGGGAATTTATTTTATTAGAATTAATAAAATAAAAAGAATTATTTATTTTGGAGTATTTGAGGAAAATAAAAGAAATAAGGAATATTGGGATTTTTTATGTTATTGGGCTTAGATGTTGTTAGTAAAGAGTGGGGGTGCAGAGAAATAAAGTTATGTTTGGGACTTAGGCCATTTTCTCATTTTTGGTTTTCACGTAAGAACAGAAGTTGGAATTTGGGAAAATAGAGCTCTGAAGAACGGAGAACGAAGAACATCGCCCAAGAACTCAAAGCTGCTAATTGATAAGGTAAGGGGGGTTTATACTCGATTTATATTTGTTTATGGGTTTACGTACGGTTGATTCGGGTAATTGTAGGAAAATCCCAATTGTTAGATGTTTCTAGGGATCGATAACCGTAGGACTGAACCTTGTTAGAAAAGGGTTAGGTTCCCAATTTTTATGAATCGATTAAGAGTTTTAGGTCCCAAATGAGGAATTGGGAGTATATATCATGATCGTGAATTTACCTTGGAAGTTGTAGGGATAACCTCAGTGTCAGTAGAATTCCCCAAAAGGACGGTTAATCCCCGGTTAAGGTTACTATAATGATTGTGGGTATTTTGGATATGGTGGTGTTGTTGTGAATTGTACAAACCTGATGTCGTTAGGTACCGAATTACGCGTTTGGCGGGTGTTTCCCCGCGTTTGGACTGCTGTTTCTGAGCTGCTGCAGGTTCAGGAAAATCCTGTACGCGCTCAGCAACACGGGCCGTGTTGCACAACACGGGTGCCCGTGTTGCTCTTCTGTATTGGAAGAGGGTGTGCTTCTGGTTGCACGACACGGGCCGTGTTGCACAACACGGGTACCCGTGTCAGATCCCCTGTACTGATAAAAATAAAATGTGCGTTATCTGGACGTGCTGCACAACACGGGCCGTGTTGCACAACACGGGCACCCGTGTTGCTCTGCTGTGATGATTTTCTGAATTTTTGGTTTCAGTGTTTTGATGTTGGATTTTTATTGCCATGCTTTTAGATATGTTATCGAGCATGAATTATGATATAATTGATGTGATTGGTTGATGTTTGAATAGTATGCTGAGTGATTACATGCTATTCGTAACTTGATATGATTGATGTTTAAATGGTATGCTGAGTGGTTACATGCTATTTCATATCATGTTATGTTTGATATTGTTGATGTGCATGATATGTTGATCGATGTTCATAGTATGCTGAGTGTTACATACTTACATATCATGTTGCATTTGTTAATTCCCATTGTGTGGAATTAACATGGTGGCCAATATACGTGTCCGCGATTTAATGGAACGTTGAGGTGGTAGCCGTGTCCGCGATATAATGGAACGGTGAGTTATCCGTGACCCGCGATTTAATGGGGCGGTGAAGTGGTACCACATGCATGGGTGTGTTGCATTGCTCGAATATAACATGAATGGATGATTTTTCCAATGCTATATTTGATTGTTGTATGCACGTATGATTGATAAATGGTTGATGATGTTTGATGAATATTTGCAAATATGAAAGGCAATATGTCATGGATATGTGAATTGTAAAGGTTTTGTAAACTATGAAATATGCTAATTATTGGGTGATGCTTATGATTTCGTGAATTGATTGTTATGAATGTATAACCAAATGTATATTTGAGAAGCTCACCCTTACTGTTGAATATTTCAGATTGAGGAGCTTCGCTCAGGTGCTTGGCGAAGGCTTATCGTGTCTAGTTTAGTTTCGTTTTAGTATGTCCGGGTCATGCTCTGATAGTTGTAACTCCGGGAATGTTTGGTTGTCGAGCTGCTTTAGTCAGACTCGTTTATTTTCTTTTAATTGTTATAATATGACGTTGACTTTTCCAGGTGTTAATCCCTGATGATTGAAAATATTATAACTTGGTTTTATTAAATAAATTATTCCGCTGTGTAGACATGTATGAGTTACCACTAAAATTATGCATGACAGGAATTTGTGTTATTTAAAGAGAATTGTGACATCCTCGATTATACATGTACTCTGAAATTATGTTTTATTTAAAATCGCGAAAATTTTATTCGGGGTTTTTAGAGGGTGTTACATATCCAGCCAGGGCATATCTGTTGACCACATTTCCAGACTCGATTCCTGTATCTAGCCAGGGCACGTCTGAAGAGTTTGAAGATTCGATTCCTGTATCTAGCCAGGGCATATCTATCAACTATCACCTTTCCAGATTCGATTCCTGTATCCAGCCAGGGCATGTCTGAAGAATTCCAGATCAACACCTGTAACAACCCAGGAAAACATCTGTGAACGACCAATTGTAGACCAACACCTGTAATAAGCCAGGAATTTATCTACATCACCACTTGGGGCATTTGAATGTCAAAAGTGTTCAAAGACCGATGCAGTTTTACACAAGCTCATCATCAGGAAACCCTACACCGGTTCCTCTTCAAGATTTCTGAAAACAGTTCACGGGTTCTCCAAGTAAACGGATGTTAACCTATCACTTGTTCAGATTCTTCCTCAAGACTTCTGAAAACAGTTTATGGATTCTTCCTAAGTAACGGATGTTAATCTATCAGCTTGTTCAGATGCAACCTTTGAAATTAGTTTACGGACGCTTCCCAACAACGGATGCTGCTCTATTGCTTATTCAATCTCGAGATTCCTGAAAACAGTTCACGGGTTCTCCAAGTAAACGGATGTTAACCTATCGCTTGATTCAGATTCTTCTCAAGCTAACTCCACTCAAAGTCAATCTTCATTATCTCCAGCAAAGTAAAACTTCACATTATCAATCCCCAGCGGAGCCAGACCATTGAACCTTCTCCCCACAGAGTTTTGAGAGGGCAAATCTTAAGTTCCCCAGTGAAGTCGCCAGAGTTACTTCCCACCGAGCTGAAGATTCTCAATCTTACCCCCCCAGCATGAGCCTATTAGATTGGAACTCCCCAGTAGAGGTCATCAGGAATTCTCTTCCCCAGCAGCAGCCAAGGATTTATTTTCCCCGGCAGCAATCAAGATTCTTTTATCTTCAGCCATCTCGGATTCATTTATCCTCAGCAAGATAGCTCATCAAGCTTACATGCGCATTCATCACATTCGTATCATAAACACTTATGTCGCATACATTTCATCATGCATCATAACATTGCATACAACTAACCCTTTGCCTGTTCAGGTAAGATCAGTCGACAGACACAGATCATCTCTCAAGATTCATCCAGAAATAGTTCAGATTTGACCCGGACACGGCGACATTCTGATACTTATTCCAGATCCATCCAGACGCATTATCAAGAAACCCTACACTGGTTCCTTTTCAACTTCAAGACTTCTGAAAACAGTTTACGGATTCTTCCCTACAACGGATGTCAATCTACCAACTTGTTCAGACTCTTCTCAAAACAATTTACAGATTCTTCCCTACAACGGATGTCAATCTGTTCAGACTCTTCTCAACTTCTGAAATTAGCTTACAGATTCTCCAGACATGGACGTCAATCTGTTGCTTGTTCGGACCCCTAATTCAGAGATGTTCCGAAACGTGGATGCCCTTCTGATACTTGTCCACTCACCATTGACATACAGTTCGACATGTCCAGATGGCATCTATAAGCCCATCCTCCTACCAGCAGTCACCAGATGGCATCTTTAAGCCCATCACCAAATGGCATCTCTAAGCCCATTCCCCGACAAGATTTTATCGCACCAGATGGCATCTTTAAGCCCATCACCAAATGGCATCTTTAAGCCCATTCACCTCCACCATCATATCGCCGAGTGCAAATTTTCTGGGCACTTTAGTGTCCAATCTTCTTTTACCTTCAAGTCGCGAAAGGCAAACTTGCCAATCTAACTCTTCAGGTCCAAGAAGATTGAACAGGGGCAACTGTTGTACCCCAAAATTTGCCCTCGCATTTTTCCACAAAAGATAACAACTTCAAGCATTTCTTGATTTTTCAAACTGACTCAAGAATCAGACAAACGGACTTTTCTTGTCAGTCAAGCGAAATTAGGGTTTTTACTGATTTTCAGGACTCTGGATTGTTTCACAGTTGGCTTAGGGTTTTGGATGATTTTTGGTTCAATTTTGATCAGGCGAGCGTTATTTGGCATTTAATCAAGAATTAAGGTTTTATGGGCATATTCTCAGCAAAATTAAAATTCCACAGCACTTTGCAAGATTTTCCAAGATTCGGGTTGGATTCGCATTGTTTTGACTTAATCAGTAAAAGAGGCAGTTGGGTTGAATTCATGTTGTTTTGTTTGAGCCAGTCAAAGGAGATGTGCAGTTTGGAATTACAGTGCTTGGCAAAGAATCAGTGAAAAAAAGGAATGCGCTTGATCAGTTTATTTTGGTTAACTGCTGCTTTGCTTTGGATATTGGAAAGGACAGGTTTAATTGATCAACGTGCTAAAGTATTGTTTATTTAAATTATTTATTATTCTAAATTAAGTGATTGAAATTTATTTTTTCAATTATTTTAATTCAAAGAGTTTTAAATAAATAAATAAACAATAAAGAAAGAGAATTAGAATTAGTTGGATAATAAAGATTTTTATTGATATTTGAATTATTTGTACAAATATTGTTTATAATTTAAATTACAAACAATAGTTTACATTAATTTAAATATTAAATAAAAAGGAAACTATCCTATTTTTCTAATTCTTCAGTCTTCATTTAGTACCCCTCCGTCCATTTTTATCTGCAAAAGAAGAAAAGTCAGTGACTGATAATTAATAAAGAGACAGATAAAATTTGCAGTCATCATTAGGGGCCACTTATTTGGATCAGTTAACCCTCTCTGCAAATCACGGGATTTCTCCCGGTTCACAAAGAGGGAAGAATTTTATCATGAATGCAAAATGTCAAAAAAATGCATAAGTTCAAAATGTCAAATTGCACAAACTCAATCTCAAACTCCAAGTTCAAATCCAACTAAAATCCAAATTCCCACTTTCTATCAAAATCCAAAAGGTACAAACTTACTGTCAAAAATGTCAAGAAATCTACCCAAGCTGTCAAGAGAAGATTTTGAAAGATATCAAAGAAGATAAAAGTACAAAAGCTGTCAAAGAAAGATAAAGATGCAGAGGAAATCTCTTATGCAAGCTAACTCTTTATCATCATTTCCCAAACAAGGGTGGCCCCTTCAGAAAAGTACAGAAAAAGCATAGTTTAATATTAAAAACTGTACTGAGAGAGAGAAAAAGAGGAGAAAAGATGCAGGTTTTAAGGCTTAGGCAGGATAGATAGAGAAAAAGATAGAAAAAAGAACAAAAACACAGTTCAGCAAGAGAAGGATATACAAGAAAATATACAAGCTCCCACTGCATAAACCCTGCCTCAAAAAAAAGCCAGCAGAACATATACATACAAACATACAAACTGCCAAAGCAAAAAAAAAGGTCCTCAACATACAGAGCATACTGCATAAACAAAGGAACCTGCTACCAATTCCTGGCCTGAAGCAAGCCAAACAATGGCCTGCTACCAAGTTCAAACCTGAAGCCTTGACACAAACCTGCATCAGTAAAACCTACATTAGCCTGAACCTGCCAAGGCCATTAACCTGCCAGAAATCCCCAAACCAGTTAAATCTGCATTAGTAAAACCTGTAAGCATAAACCTACTGCAAGCGTGAACCTACAATAAACCATAACCTCCATACTAAAACCATCCCCCTGCAAACATATGACCTATAGAAGCCATCAACCAAACGCCTATCCATATAAAACCAGTCAAGCCAATAAACCTGGCCATCCAACAAAACCTTGGCCTAGAACATCAAAAATCAATCCAAACATAACCCACACAAACAGAGCCAACCAACCCTAGGCCCTCAGTAAAATACATCATTGGGCAAGTTCCACATTCCAAAGGCAACTCACAAAAGCAAGCATCACATTTCAACCAACACTCGAGGCAACAAATCAGAAGAAAGTCAGAAGAAGAGGAAAAGTTCAAGGCAACATAAAGCCCTCAGTAAAACATCACTGGGCAAGCAAAATACGTTCAAAGGACAATCAACATAATCAACATAAGCAACATTTCAAGCAAGCGTTTAAGGCAACCAGCAGAGTCATAGCAAAAGAAGAGAAAAAGAAGGAATACGCCAACAAGAAGCTTTCAGCTCAGAACATCATAAAGCATAAGGAAATACAAAAATACCAGGGTCTCAAGACGCGCCTCCGCCGTTCTCCCGCTCGTCCCAGCCTCCTAAGCGCCACCTACCCTGTCTCTCCTCCTTCTCCAAGATCAGGTAGTAAGCTTTTCTCTTTCTTTCTTTTCCACCACCTCCATAGTAATACAGATTCAAGGGTCAAGATTCAAATTAAAATAAAGCACGCGATTCGTAAAAGAACATAAACATTAAAAACGAACCTTGTATCATAAGACCACTGAGCTCAGACCATAGAGGGAAGAGATATTTGGGGGTGAGCGCTGGTGGCTAGACGGTGGAATCACTCAGGATGAACGAAGAAGGACGACGGAACTCCATGAACGCGCCGCTCACAAACCCTAACGCTTTCGTCTCAACTGAACAAACAAAATCTCAAACCCTAAAATTGTTGAATCAAATATGGGCCTTGCCCGTTTCTGAACATCCAAGCCCATTAAATTGCCTTTTTAACAAAAACATTAATATTAACTTCCTTTTATATAAACAATATACTCTTTTATTTATTTATTTATTTTTCTTTCTTTACAAAATCATATTAATACTAAAATATATTAAAACACTTTTTATCTAAAATATCTAATCTAATTTTATTTGCACATAAATAATATAGATACATTTTTTATCATATAATAAAAATTGAAAATACTTTTCTATTCTTTCAATTAAAATATACTTTGTACATAATTTTTTAAAAACGCTTAACTTAAATATAATTTTGTACATAACACATGACAACATACTTTTTATACATAATGAAAACCTAGAAATAGTTTCTTTTCTTAAAACATCATATTCACAATTTAATTAGAACTTGAACATTCAGTTAAAACAATTTTCTTTTTGTACATATTTTGAATATATAAATCAAAGATTCCTTAAAACACATATCTAGGTCAAATACCCTAATCCATATTAATTTCACCTTGTACACTTACAATATATTTCACATTATACACTTACACAATGCAAATACATTCACATTGCCTTATACACATTTGTTTATCTTATATTTGTATATTCGATATTTACATTTTATCGCAAGTTCGATTTGGTTGTAACTTATTGGATACTATAAGTCTCATCCCCTTTTTTACATTTATACCCCCACTCCCGGATACTATTTTGTAATAGCGTAGATTTTACATTTTCGCAATTTACAGTTTTTCAATTATACCATGGTTAGACCTAGGGTTTGCATGTACATAAAATCAAACGCTAGATAACCCAATACAAGACAAATACATGAAATCAATACGCAATCACACTTGCACCCTCTAGGGTAATTCCACATGTTGCCTTCCAAAATGGGCTATGCTTGCACGTCGAGAATCTTTGGCAAAACAAAATCAAAATGATCATAAGTCCCTCAAAATGTTGCCTAAACGGAATGATCAAGTCCCACAAAGCAAATTGCCAAAGACACTTGGCACCATTGCATTCATGGTCCATACGATGACCCGCGCCCGTCCCGAATAAACTTCCTAAACGCAAGATTGTCCATCAAATTCAATGGTGGAACAAAATTGTTAAAAAGGGTTAAAACATAACAAAAACCTTTGAGTACAATAGGGTAGACAAAACTCTTAGTTACTTGAGATCAACTTGCAAAAACACTTGCCTTCTTTTCAAAAACCACAATCCACAACACTTTCAAACAAACTCTCAAAAAAACATTTGAAACATCTTTTCGAAAAGATCCACACTTTTGTAAAACACTCAAACACGAGTCAAATACATTGGTCGCCTAAGACAAGGCATCTCTTCAAAAACATTTTCAAAAACACACACACACACACCATTTTCAAGCAATCAAAAATCAAGGCAAGTGATCTAAAAAACCAAGTAACTAAGAGCCCATGGATAACCATGGATGAAAAGGGTGCTAATACCTTCCCTTTTCATAATCTACCCCCCGAACCCACGAAATATCTCAAAAGGTTTTTGCTGTGCTTTTTTAACCTTTCCTTAGGATAAAATAAAAAGTCGGTGGCGACTCTTGCTCAACCGCACAAGTGCGAATACAAACGCAAAACCCTAGTCAGTTCTCCCACCGTATCACACCACCCCAGAGGATAGACCTAGATCTTCGAAGTCCAGACCGGATACCTTCTGTATTTTCATAGCGTTCAAACGGTCTTCCAGTTGTTTGTACTTATCCTCAGCAGGAGGATACTGTTCCTCATCATAGTCCGTCTCGTTGTCGGAGGCTTCAGGGCTAGGAGCCCTCCTTTCTTGTGGACTGTCTTTCCCTTCAGATGGGGTGGTCAGATCAACTTCGTTCTGCAGCCCGTTTCCAAACCTGCGTCCAGTGTTGAACATGATGGTCCTCTTTTTCTTCTTCTTCCTCTATTTTAGAATCAGGGTCTTCAGGTCCTGCTGACCCTTAGCTAGGTTCATGACCAACTCTTGAAATTGGGCATTCTGGGCCTAGAGGGCCTTGATAGCTTGCTCAGTGGAAGGTTCAGCAGACATGATGATTGCTGAAATAAACAGCGAAGAAGATAAGAGACCTGTACTAGGAGACCTGTTATGCAATGATATGTATGATATATGTATGCAATGTTTTCAAGGATCTTGCGGGGTAAACAAGAAACTGTTAGAATTTGAATCTTGTAGCTTTGATTGAAGGAACTTCATGTCGTTAAGAGTCCTTCTTTAAGAGTCAAGCTCACCATATCGAGTGGGTCATAGCCCCTGACTCAAGTTATCATGCTTGGATTTCTAGACAACCTTGGCTAGAGGAAAATAAATCCCCTTTTCCCCTTGCTGGCCATTTGATTTGCCATAACCTGCATCACAGACCCTTGAGATCCTTGAAATGGTTAAAGAAATGTTAAGGCATGGTGTTATGATGTGTATGCTATGCGTTTAAGCAAAAGTGTGAGGTGATGTAAGTAAGCCCTGCAATAAATCCAGATTATTGGATAAGGACTATAAACAAAAACCTGCAAGGAACTCATGCTGTCAGATAACAAGAATGTGCAAGTAGTTCAAGTTTGAAGCCACACAAGTCACACATAGAGCCTTAAGTTTAGGCTGGCATGGAGTTTAGGTATTACCCTCTTTCAGTTCAGTTGGTAAAAAC
This sequence comes from Vicia faba, assembly GCA_948472305.1. NCBI lineage: Eukaryota > Viridiplantae > Streptophyta > Magnoliopsida > Fabales > Fabaceae > Vicia > Vicia faba. Next base: position 1,171,495,301 of record OX451738.1, read on the forward strand.
CTATCCTAAAAATAGTAACCGGGTTCATGAGGATCTCAATATCACTGACTACCCTCAGTCGGTCATAATTCCAGTTTAGCAACCTTTTCTTGCGGCTGGAATCATCGCGAGAGTTTAGTCTCAATGAGTGTAGCATACTGCTACTGTTCTATGGCCAAGTTGGTCAATTTAAGGTTCTAAGGTCAATTGGTGCTTAATGACTCCTCAGAAGACCCATATTCTCCTCGTTTCAACACAAGGGATATCGGTACAGACTAAGGTGTCACACCAACGTAGCTACTGCTTCATCCGTGTCAGTCTACGCCGGACAGATCCCTCACAGTTTATTGCTACTTACCTAAAGGGTATCCCCAGATCCGGGTTAGGATCTATAGAACTCCGATACAAGCCCGCAAAATTTAAAGCATACAAAGCATACAATTGAAAACACAAGTGATCTAATCCTAAGGTACACTTCACTTATAATACATTTCCCCAGCAGAGTCGCCAGTTCTGTGATCGGTGAGAACGAGAATTGACTGTTTTGGAATGTTGGTTCGCGTTTGCGTTTGTTTTCGCAAAGTGTCGCGGTAAGCAAGAGTCGCCACCGTCTTTTATTTTATCCAACAAGGAAAGGACAAAAGCACAGAAAAATTCCTTTTCGAGATTTTTCTCGGGTTCGGGAGATAGATTATAGAAAGGGAAGGTATTAGCACCCTTTTTATCCATGGTTATCCACGGGCTCTTAGGTACTTGCTCACTGTGTTTTCAAAAGTTTGCTTTTCTTTGTGTTTGTGGATTTTGAAAAGAGTTTTTGTTTGAAACTTCGATTTAACTCTTGCTTCTGTCCTCAAGAGTGTAATGAAGTGTTTTGAAAACTTTGTTCGAAAAGTGTAAGTGTGAAAAGTTTAGTTTTGTTTTTAAAATGAGCAAGTACTTAAGAACCTCTACCTACTCAAAAAAGGAATTAAATTGTGCAAATGTCCTTTAGACAGTGATATCCCACTATTGAGGAGCAGGTAGCACCATCGTTGGAGTTTTCGGGTCAATTCGGTTTAAGGGACATGTGGTCACTAAAGCAACGTTAGGACGCCTTAGCGGTAACCCTAATGTCTTAGATCATTTTTCTGAGGCAACCGTTTCGAGGCAACTTATGATCTTGGGACAAAAGGACGACCTCTAAAACATCCTATACTTAATGACCACGTTCGAGGCAACCAAGTGAGGTGTACCCTAGGAGTGGCATGTGCAAGTGTGTCAATCTTCAGTTATATTATCTTTGCATGTCATGGTGAGCTACAGTTGATTTTAAGTTAAGAGTTAATCTTGTCATGCATAGCCTAGTTAGCATACATCTAAACAGTTAATATATGTACATGAATTTAAAGTGCGGGAATTGTAAATCCTACGCTATTACAAGGCTTCGGGGAGGGGGATTATTTACATGTCCAAAAATTTGGGGGAATAAAAGCAGTAAAGTAAAAGTCTTAGCTAAGTTATTACAAACCAGTAGGCAATTACAATAAAATAAACGCGCGCGAATCTGGAAATAAACTCGAAGAAAAAAAATCCTAAGAAATAAATCTTGTTGTTGTTTTATTTTATTTTGGAAAAAAATGATCTAAATCTACTAAATTTTAGTTTTTGAGAAAATGTTAAGATAATTAAAAAGTTAATTAACAAAGTTAATTTAATAGAAAAAACTAGCCTAATGTTTTTGTGGTTTTCTTATTTTAATGTTAATTAAAAAGATAAAAAAAAATGTCAATGAAAACAAAAATAAAATACAAGGGGGACCCTTCGACCCAGGGAAAAAAAGGAGTTTCGACCCAGGGAGGAGATGGAAGCTTCGATCCAGAGAGGGTCATGGTCCTTTCGATTGAGCCAGACAGTAAGGCGTGAGTAGCCTTCGATCCAGGGAAGAGGATTGTCTTTTGATCATGGAGGTCATGGCTTTCGATCCAGGAATAAGATGCCTCCTTCGATCCAGCATGCTAATGGGTTCGATCCAGAGAAGGTGTCTCCTTCGATCTGGAATGTTATACCTGCAAAAGTATGTTAGCGAAATAAAACACAGGGCCTGGGTATTGAACCCCAGGCCCTTCGATCATGCGCTTGCTGGGTTTCTTCAGGCTATGTCTGCAGCAAGAGTTGGCAAACGAAGAATATGACCTGGGCACCAAACCCAGGCCTTTCGATCCTGTCAGCAGATTGGACTTTTAATTTGGGCGCTTCCTGGATGTAGGCACCTTCAATATGGGAACTTCCTGGATGTGGGTACTTTTGATTTGGGGCTTATGGGCGTTGTGATCTTTTGTTGAAGGGTTGCTTTGGCCTGGATCACCTCTGAAAATGTTGACAACTTTTGGCAGCGTAACTTCAATGTTTTTTGCTCTCCTGTTGTGTGTTTTTTCGTGTGTTGTAATGTGCCACTGGCCCTTGTATTTATAGGGGTGGGGGGTCTAGTAACGGCAGGAGACATCCATTAAACAGGCCTTTAAAGCCATGGGGCAAGAATCAGACACATTAAATAATTTCCTTTTTTGAAACATTCGTGTCCCTTGAATGAACCTGGACGCTTTTGAATTTCGAATGCCCCCAGGCCCTGCTAACAGGCCAATCGAAAGGCTTTGTTAACAGGCCAATCGAAAGGTGTTGTCCATGATAATCGAAGGACATGGCTCACATGCTTGTTGAAGCTGCCTTGACACAATGCTAATCGAAGTGCTTGTCCATGCCAATCGAAATGCTCCTTTTGAATACCAATCGAAGGGTCTTTCAGAATGCCAATCGAAGGCCTTGACATAATGCCAATCGAAGTGCTTGTCCATGCCAATCGAAATGCTCCTTCAGAATGCCAATCGAAGGGCCTTTCAGAATGCCAATTGAAAGGTACTTAAAGCACCACCCAAAAAATTTCCTTTTTCCTTAGGCAAGGGTTTGTGATCAGCCATGCAGGGGGAAGACTTTGGAAAACATGAGAGGACAAATTTTGGGGTGCAACAGCACTTATCATGTATGTAAATAGGATGTATGAAATGTGAAATGTTAATGAATGTATTTTTGTCTGGGAAATAAATCCTTGACAAAAGCTGGGGAGTCATTAAATCCTGGACTGTTGTTGAAGAGTGTGCGTGTCTTCAAACTTTGCTTAGAATATTTCCAATGGATTCCTGTTTTGTTGTTTGAGGAGAACTCCGCTGGGGGAAGTTGAAAACTCTGTGGGGAGTATGTTTATTTCTGCTTGGGAAAAGAGTTTAGGAGTCTTAGTCGTCTGTTGCTCTACTGGGGAGTCGAAGTTGAACTGATATCTGGTCGGGTCTAGGTTTCGCAATAACTTGCTGGGGATTGTAGAATAACCTACTTGGGAAGAGGAGTTGTGGTCCTTTGATTTGTATTAGTCGGAGAGGCAAACTCAAGCTAGGGAATCCTGTTGTTGTTGGGGAAATAAACCATGTCGTCAGTCCGCTAGAGAGGTGACATCTTCGTTGGGGGAAGTCCTTGAGGATTCTTGAGGTTGATTCAGCTGGGTAAAGGGGTCAGAGATTATACTCTTGTTGGGGATTCATCCTATGAGAAGGATTTTGGGGAGATTTGTCACTGCCTCTAGCAGCGAGTGTTTGTTGCACTGCCTGGAAATGTTTGGCTGTATGTAACCCTTTATTGAGATTTTACGTTTAATGCCCCAAGTGACGGAGATGGAGGCATGCCCCTGGTTACTCTGCAATTCTTTGAGAGATTTCCTGGAATCTTGACTGGACTGCCCCAGGTGTGCTGGATAGTGACATGTCATGCCCCCTTGTTGATAGGAGATTTGTCAATGGAAGTGTCATCCTTTTTGAAGTGATTTTGTTCATTGAGAGGGCTTTCGTTCATCGGATATTCGTTGTGTGAATTTCTCCGCTGTCAAACAAATAGCCATATGCTAACAACGATATTCAAATAATGCAAAGTTTATGCTTGTCTTGAAATTTTGAAAAATGCGTTTTTTAGCAGAAAACTTTTTATAAGACAAATTCAACACAAGATTTAGGGCAAAGCCTTACAGGAGTCAGGATACCTTTTGTAACAGTATGCTTTCGAACTAACCCATGCTTCAATTAGGACGTTTGAAGGGTTGTAACGTGGCTTGGTTCACGGTTTAAGAAACAAAGGATAAAGGCTCAAAGTGTATTTGTATCCACCCGTTCTTCGTGATGTTCTTCAATCCTATGCTCAGTTAATTGTGCGTCAAACTCTGTTCGAGTTTGGAACGACATTATGGTGATGGTTCACACCAGTTGAATTTATTGGGAAGGCAGTCATCATTTTTGCAACATTCTTCATGTAGTTGAGGATTGGTAATGACCTCTTTCTTTTGATTTGTTATCCCTAACTTTTGCCTGACTGTTCCTGTTTTCGAGATTACAGTCAGCGGGATGCCCCAGCTTTCTTAAGCCTCCTTTGTAGGTTTTGGCTCAGTGGGCTTTTCTCTTTTGAAAGATAATGACTGCCTATGAGATAAGGAACCATCACTGTCTTTTGATTCCTAAGGAATGTTTTTTATGTCATTCGTTGTATTATGAACTGAGAGTTTGCGACTTCAATGCGCATCTTTTTTTTTTTGAATTAACTGAGAGACTACCCCGCCCCAGGTTTTAATCAAAGGTTTCAATTTGTTTAAAACAGAAAACTCCTACTTCTTTGGCTCTAAGGGGTTGACTAGGGATTATCTTCCTTATAACTCCAGTGTTTAGGATTTGAAAGAAATGCCTGTACATCGTCAGCAAGGTCTGTCCAAAAGCATACTGTATGAGATTATGGCATTGTTTCGTCATCCTCCCTCTAAAGGCTTGTAACTTTTAGCAAGAGTTGAATATCATAAAGACAGTATAAGAATAGTGAAAACGTGTGGATGAATTCAAGACAAACATATGCAATGCATTAATGAAACAAAGTTTGACATTAATAGATAATTGTTTGAATAACAAAAGAAATTACAACTTGAAAATTCAAATGAAATAAAGATGCTCTCAATGATTCGTCAAAGGAGCAGTGATTATGCTAGAGTCTCCGGTGGGTCAAACTTGATCTCCTTGGCACCAATCATGTCTTGGACCTTGTTCTTCAGAGCCCAACAGTTGTTTGTGTCATGCCCTGGGCTACCAAAATGATAAGCACATCTTGCATCCGGGTTGTAGTTAGGAGAAGAAGTCTTAGGGTTCGAATGAGGAGCCTTTAATGTAATCAGCTCTTTCTTCAACATGTGTTGTAGCGCTTGAGCTAGTGACATGTTGATCTTAGTATATTGTCTTTTAGGCGCGTCTGGCCTTTGTTGATTTCCCCTTTGCTGTTGTCAGTGTGATGTAGAACCAGAGATCAGGACTGCCCCTATGTGTTGGTCACGACGACTCTTTTGACTGTACACAACATTGGACTCTTTCTTCCCACTGTAAGGCTTTTTCTGAGCATCAGAAGGTGTAGCTTCTTGAATCTTCCCACTTTTAATGCCAGCTTTGACCCTTTCACCGGTCAGTATTAGCTCGGTGAACCCGGCTGAAGAGCTTCCGATCAAGTGTTTGAAGAAAGGCCCTGTCAAAGTTCCCATGAAGATGTCAATCAGCTCCCTGTCAATTAAAGGGGGTTGCACCCTACCAGCCAGATCTCTCCACTTTTGGGCGTATCCTTTGAAGCTCTCGTTGGAACTCATGGTCATGTTCTGCAATTGCACACGAGTTGGTGCAAGATCAGCATTGTACTGATACTGCTTATAGAAATCAACAGCTAAATCCTCCCAGGTGTGGATGCGAGAACTCTCCAATTGATATAACCATTCGAGCTGAGTCCCTACTAGGCTTTCTTAGAAGAAATGGATCCAAAGCTTTGGATCAGTTGTGTATGGTTGAATCTTGCGGACATAAGACTTTAGGTGCATCTTAGGGCAAGAGACTCCATCGTATAGGGCAAAGGTAGGGACTTTGAACTTTGGAAGGATGACTAATCCAGAAACTAAACCCATGTCTCCTAAATCCAAGCCAGGTATCTGTTGAATCTCCATAGCACTGAGGCGATCCTCCAACTATTTGTACCTGTCATCAATAGGAGGATATTGTTCCTCGGAGTAGTCAGCTTCAACTTCATCAATCTCCAAATTATGGTCTTCTTCAAGACTATCCCCTATGTTGGATGGAGTTGAAAGATCTAGAGCTCTCCTGACTGGTCCTCCAGGTCTTCCTCTCAAGTTCAGGACACCTACTGTCTTCTTGGACTTCTTCTTCTTGTCTTTGAGAAGGAGAGCTTTCAGGTCCTCTTGCCCTTTACCCATAGCCAGAAGCATTTGTTGGAATTGAACATTTTGAGCTTGGAGATCTTTCACCGTTTGTTCCATCTTATTGAAATAAACAGTAGGAAGATAAAGAGGATTGTATGGGAGAAACCTGTCATGATATGATGCATGATATATGGGTGCATGTTTTCAAGGATCTCGCGGGGTAAGCACAAGAAAATGTTAGAAATTGAACATCCTTGATTGGAGAACTTTGTATCGGTGGATGTCTTTCCACGAGAATCAAGCTCACCATGTCAAGTGGGTCATAGCCCTTGATTCAAGTGGTTGCACTTGATCTTGGACGGCGTTTGTTTAGAGGCAAACCCTCTTATCCTTTGGTAGACGTCTGGTTCAACACGACCCTGCATCAAAAGACCCTCAAGATCCTTGAAATGGTTATTGAAAATGCTATGGTATGATGTTATGATGTCATGGTAAAGGCACACCACAAGTATCCACAAAAGGCAAACATGGTAAAGGCACACAAGTCACACAAGAGAGCCCTTAGATTTCAGGCTGGCATGGAGCTTAGGTACTACCCTCTTTCAGTTCAGTTGGTTAAGACCTGTCCTAAAAATAGTAACCGGGTTCTAGAGGATCTCAATATCACTGACTACCCTCAATCGGTCATAATTCTAGTTTAGTAACCTTTTCTTGCGGACGGAACCATCGCGAGAGTTTAGTCTCAATGAGTGTAGCATACTGCTACTGTTCTATAGCCAAGTTGGTCAATTTAAGGTTCTAAGGTCAGTTGGTGCTTAATGATTCCTTAGAAGATCCATATTCTCCTCGTTCCAACACAAGGGATATCGGTACAGACCAAGGTGTCACACCAACGTAGCTACTGCTTCATCCGTGTCGGTCTACGTCGGACAGATCCCTCACAGTTTATTGCTACTTACCTAAAGGGTATCCCCAGATCCGGGTTAGGATCTATAGAACTACGATACAAGCCCACAAAATTAAATCATACAATTGAAAACACAATGATCTAATCCTAAGGTACACCCCACTTATAAGAGTATTCCCCAGCAGAGTCGCCAGTTCTGTGATCGGTGGGAATGAGAACTGACTGTTTTTGAATGCTGGTTCGCGTTTGCGTTTGTTTTCGCAAAATGTCGCGGTAAGCAAGAGTCGCCACCGTCTTTTATTTTATCCAACAAGGAAAGGACAAAAGCACAGAAAAATTCCTTTTTGAGAGGTTTCTCGGGTTCGGGGGGTAGATTATAGAAAGGGAAGGTATTAACACCCTTTATATCCGTGGTTATCCACGGGCTCTTAGGTACTTGCTCATTGTGTTTTCAAAAAGTTTGCTTTTCTTTGTATTTGTGGGTTTGAAAAGGGTTTTTGTTTTGAAGAGAGTGTAAGTGCGAAAAGTTTTGTTTTTTGTTTTCAAAAGAGCATGTACTTAAGAACATCTACCTACTCAAAAAGGAATTAAACTGTACAAGTGTCCTTTAAACAATGCTATCCCACTATTGAGGAGTAAGTAGCACCGTTGTTGGAGTTTTTAGGTCAATTCGATTAAGGGACGTGTGGTCACTAAAGCAATGTTAGGACGCCTTAGCGGTGTCCCTAATGTCTTAGATCATTTTATCCGAGGCAACCGTTTTGAGGCAACTATGATCTTGGGACAAGAGGGCGACCTCTAAAACACCCTGTGATCGGTGGAAATAGAACTGACTGTTTTTAGCTGGATCGCGTATGTCGCGGTAAGCAAGAGTCGCCACCGTCTTTTATGTTCTCCAGCCTGGAAAGGACAAAAGCACAGCAAAATTCCTTATTGAGAATGTCTCTCGGTTCGGGAGGTAGATTTATAGAAAGGGAAGGTGTTAGCACCCTTTCTATCCGTGGTTATCCACGGGCTCTTAGGTACTTGCTCTTATGTTTTCAAAATGTTTATTTTTCAAAATGTGAGTGGGTTTGAAAAAAGTTTCATTGAAAGATTTCTGAGTGACTCTTGTATTTGTCCTCAAGAGTGTTTGAAAATTTTTTTTTGAAAGCTTTTGAAAGTGTCAGTGTGAAAAGATTGTTTTGTTTGTTTTTAAAGAGAGCAAGTACCCATGAGTCATCTACCTACCCTAAGGAATTAGGCTGTGTAAAAGTCCTTAAGATAGTGCCATCCCACCATTGAGAGATAGGTAGCACCACCGTTGGAGTTGTTCGGGTCAATTCGATTTTAGGGACAGTGTGGTCACCGAAGCAATAGTAGGACACCTTAGAAGCAACCCTAATGTCCTAGATCCTTTTTAATCCGAGGCAACCGTTTCGAGGCAACTGGATCTTAGACATAAGGGCGACCGCTAAAACACCATATACTTGACGACCACTTTCGAGGCAACGAGTGAGGCATACCCTAGAAGTGGCATGTGCATTGTGTGTTGTTTTCATGTTAACATTTGTCTTGGACCATGCAATTGTGAGCTACGAGTTGTTTTTAATTATCATACATTCTTTCATGCAATTTAGCAGTTAGGAGTGCGGAAAATAAAATACGGAAAGATAAAAGCTACGCTATTACAAGGCGCGGGTCTATACATCGCCAAAAAACAAAGACCCGTTTTTGATAAAGATGCGGAAAGTAAAAAAAGCAATAAACCTAATTACTATTACATCCTTGGAAGCAGTTACATAATAATCAAAAATAAACGTGCGAAAGAATTAAACTGGAACGTCCGAGGGTTTTTAACCCTTTTGAGAAATTAAGAGTTTTTGTCCTTTGCTTGAAATTAAATTAAAATTAAACCTAATATTAATTATTTACAAGAAAGGTGTTTTTTTGTGTTTTTATAATTTTTTTTGTATTTAATAAAGAAATTAAAATCAAAAGAAAACCCTAGTTCTAAGTTTATTTTAATTATTAAGAAAATGTTAAAGTTAACCTAATTTAAGCTAATTAGTTAATTTACATTTATATGTACAAAATAATAATAATTAATAATGATAATAATAATTAATTAAGAAAAAGATTAAAAGTGTCAAAACCTAATTCTATGCAATTTTTATTTATTAAGAAAAAGGAGTAAAATTTAAACCTAAATTAAGCTAAGTTAATTGTTAATATTTATTTACAAAAATAAGTTAATGATGAAATTAATAAATAATTAAAATACATTTACAATTTTGATTTTCTGATTTTTATTAAGAAAAATAAATTTGTGGTGAATTAATAATAATAAGTAAAACAATTAAAAGAAATTTAAAAGAGAAAAAATAAAATTAAATATGCAAACCCAAGGGGGTGTGATGGCCCAAAGTGGAGGTAAAATTGAAGCAATTCTGGCCCAAGAAGACCAAGCCTTGTTGACTTTTCCTGATCATGTGCGTGCTGTTTGACTGGGGAGTACCATGCTCCATATCTCCTGGCCACTGGATTGGGCATCCTGGGCACTTGGAAAGCTTAGGCGTGAGGCTTATGGTGGACCATTAAATCATACGTTGCACTGGAATTGGTTAAGAAAAATATGAAGAATTATATGGGGGACCTGGGAATCGAACCCAGGTCCCAGTGTTTGCCAGCCACGTCTCCCACCATCTGAACTATGATGCGCATTTGTAAACATAATGGATGATGAATATTATATAAAAAACAAACATTATGACATGAAACCAAAAAATAACGCGCGCTGAGTTTGAATCACCCAGTCACACATTGCCACGCCTTCTCCTTCTTCGTTTCACCTGTAAATATAAACAAGATAGCGGGGGTTTTAAACCCCCACAAACCAAAAGTGTCAATAATAGCGATTAGCAGCAGGCATCACATAAATTGAGCGCGAGGGTTTGGTTGAATTCGTCTGGCCTTGACGAATTCAACCATGCTTGTCTCAAGGTCCAATTTTTCCTTATGCATAAAGCCCTAATTTTCAAGCTTCAAAACCCTAGATATCTCCCATGGTGGATTTTGACTCATGAAGTTTCAACACAATTAAACTATCCCATTAGCTTCAGAATGTTCCTAACAACACAAACCAATCAAAAAAATGGATTAAAAGCACATGAATTATGATATGCAGATTTGGACATATATGCAAACCGTGTGACTTATTGTCTTTGATTCTTCGCGTGTTAGGACTGGTTCTTGATGGCAATGACTTCCTGGAGACTCAGGCAATATGTTTGAACCACTTTTAGGCTTTGAATTCACCTGCAATATTGATTTCAGTTTCACAATATTTCTTCAATTTTTGCAATTTGGTTATGGAGTTTTATGGCAGCTTTCACGTTTTTTTTCAATAGGGTTTGCTTCAGTCTCTTTATGTGAAGAGAATTAGGTTAAAACCTTGGCCCAAAAGTCCATGAAATAATGTTTCAATCTTTGATTTTCAATCATATAATTTCCAATCTTTTTTCAATGAAAACCTTACCAAATTGGGAGATCTTGTCCCTTGAGTGATGTACGAGATCTTCAGCATATATGGAGTGTATTTGCTTCATAAAAAGATTTGACAACCATGTTTTGATATTTTCCTACAATTAAAACCAATTAAATGAATTAATATTAATATAAATTCAATTAATTAATTAAAAATAAGAAAATAAATCAAATTAAGTTCAATGGGTCGTGCATAGGCTTTGGGCAAAGATTCAAGAAGGAATTTGAGGCCCATTAGCAAAAATGAAGTGTTTTAGGCAAAGTTGACTTTTGAAAGTTCCCAAAAATTTCCCAACTTCTCCAATGCATATCTTGCTCAATTTTGAAGCTATGAACATATTCTTGGACATTTTGGAAAGGTCTTGAAGTCCCCTAACCAATGCCTTTGGTCCCATGTCATTTTGATTTACCAATCTCAAGTTATGGTCTTTGACTTAAAGTGCCTTTTTGTTGACTTTTGAAAATGACCTATAATGTTGAAATTGATAACTTTTTGTGAGAGCATTTCTTGGACTTGGAATGTGAAGATGAGTTGTAGGAAATGTCATCCCCTTCAAAATGAGCATTGGATGGGATTTTTCTGATGAACCATGAAGAAGTTATGCCTTGGTCAATTGCAGTTGACTTTCCAACTGTCCTAAAATAGAAACTTTTGATTCTTGAGACTTTTTGAGCCATGCTTGTGGGATCATGATCAAGACTTGATCAAATGATGATTGTGGCTTCAAAATGAGATGTTGACCAAAAATTTTGACTTTTGACTGTCAAATGACAATTTTACCCCTGCAGTTGACTGTGGAGCAATTAGGGCTTTTGACTGTGCAACTTGATGCGGTGAGTCTTGAAACTTGACATATTGATGATTGCCCATGTATATAGGCATATGGGACTTGATTGAGCCATTGAAAACCTCAATTTATTTGCAAGAACCAAAACCCTAATTTTGACTGTGTTAGGAGGGTGATTGGACTGTGCAACCCTTGAGAGGTTTTGAACCATTTGGAGATTGACCTTGACAAATCTTGAAGAATATGGGAGGGCAAATTTTGGGGTACAACAGTTGCCCCTGTTCAATCTTCTTAGACTTGAGGATGTAGATTGGCTTGCGTGCCTTTCGTGATCCAAAGGTGGAAGATGATTGAACACTAGAGTGCCCAGAAATTTGCACTCACATAGTAGAATGTTAGCAGCGTGATGGCGGGAATGGGCTTACAGATGCCATTTGGAGAGATGATGGATAGGAGGATGAGCTTATAGATGCCATCTGGATGTGACAGGACCTTGTCGGGAATGGGTTTATAGATGCCATTTGGAGACTGTTGGTATGTGGATGGGCTTGTAGATGCCATCTAGGTGTCGATCGCGTAAGAGATTCCTTAGCGAGAACTTGTGTACCTGAGAAAGAAAAATAATTACCTGGCCTGTTACAGGGGTTGATCTCCAAACTCTTTATGTATATATGCCCTGGCTGGATACAGGAATCGAATCTTCAAACTCTTCAGACGTGCCCTGGATGGATACAGGAATCGAGTCTGGAATTAGTCATCAACAGATATACCCTGGCTGGTTACAGGAATCGAATCTTCAAACTCTTCAGACGTGCCCTGGCTGGATACAAGAATCGAGTCCGGAATTAGTCGTCAACAGATATACCCTGGCTGGTTACAGGAATCGAGTCTTCAAACTCTTCAGACGTGCCCTGGCTGGATACAGGAATCGAGTCCGGAATTAGTCGTCAACAGATATGCCCTGGCTGGTTACAGGAATCAAATCTTCAAACTCTTCAGACGTGCCCTGGCTGGATACAGGAATCGAGTCCGGAATTAGTCGTCAACAGATATGCCCTGGATGGTTACAGGAATCGAATCTTCAAACTTTTCAGACGTGCCCTGGCTGGATATAGGAATCGAGTCCAGAATTAGTCGTCAACAGATATGCCCTGGCTGGATACAGGAATCGAATCTTCAAACTCTTCAGACGTGCCCTGGCTGGATACAGGAATCGAGTTCGGAATTAGTCGTCAACAGATATGCCCTGGCTGGTTACAGGAATCGAATCTTCAAACTCTTCAGACGTGCCCTGGTTGGATACAGGAATCGAGTCCAGAATTAGTCGTCAACAGATATGCCCTGGCTAGATACAAGAATCGAATCTTCAAACTCTTCAGACGTGCCCTGGCTGGATACAGGAATCGAGTCCGGAATTAGTCGTCAACAGATATGCCCTGGCTGGATACAGGAATCGAATCTTCAAACTCTTCGGACGTGCCCTGGCTGGATACAGGAATCGAATCTGGAATTAGTCATCAACAGATATGCCCTGGCAGGATACAGGAATCGAATCTTCAAACTCTTCAGACGTGCCCTGGCTGGATACAGGAATCGAGTCCGGAATTAGTCGTCAACAGATATGCCCTGGCTAGATACAGGTATCGAATCTGGAATTGCGACAGTTGATAGTAATCATCTTTGTATTGAACTTTTTCCTGAAAAGACAAAACGTTAGTTGTATGCACTGTCATGATGTATGAAATGCGTGATGTTCTCAAAATGAATGAGATTGTATGTTCATGATGCGTATGTGCATGTGATAATGTATGAAGACGTGATGTTTATGAATGTATTTTTGTCTAGGAATATAAATCCTTGGCGGATGCCGGGAACTCAAATCCTGGGCTGATGTTGAAGAGGAGAGTTCTTCGTCTCCGCTGGGGATGACGGTTGCGAGAATAAAACTGCAGGAGAAGATGACTCCGTTGAGGAATAAACTTTGTTGAAGAGATTATTCTGCAGGGAATTACTCTGTAGGAAGAGATACCTTGCTGAGGTTTTGATGATAGCTCCGCTGGGGATACCGTTGATATGTTATGTTGGGGAATTTGATGAACTCCGCTGGGGGATAGGAAGAACTTCACCGAGGACGATCTTTCCGTGGTAATTAGCTGAGGATAACCCAATTATAAGCTCTAGTGAGGAATAACCTTCTGCATAAAACCGGGGAAAGGCGTTCATACCCTGCAGGTGACAAGCTTCTAGAATCTACTAGGGATAAGCTTCCTACTGGGGAGATAGATTCAACTTTCCTGGGGAAACCTTTGAACTGTACTGGGGAATGGCTCCACTGGATGTCCGTTATTCCGCCGGGGAACAATCTTAGATCAAGATTGTCGGGGATGCTTGCTTAGGAATATCTGTATACTCCACTGGGGAATGTTGAGATCTTCTGGGAATAATCCAACTTCCTTAAGGCTGACAGTAGACTAACTCTGCTCGGGGAGAGTGTTGCTGACTTGCTAGGGGTACTGTGCCTTGTTAGGGTTGATTGGAGACCAACTGCTTGGGAGAGTATTGCTGATTCTTGTCTTACTCTGCAGGGAGTGAAGGTATCCTGGTTACATTCTTCAGCCGAACTTACCTTAGTACCTTGGTGGACAGGGCAACTAGATCGCTTAGACAACTCATTATTACCCCTGTTTCTGATGTCACCTGTAATTAGTCCTTTGTTTCGCATGCAAATATTTATGAGTTAGCAATTAGTGTCAATTGCATATATCAAAAATGAACATTGGACGTTCTTTGCACAACAAAACAGAAAAAAGGAAAATAATTGGCAATTTATCTGAAAAGTGAATTTGTATTGATTTTTGAATTTGCCTGTAAATAGGCGTTTATGTACAAGAGGTTGACGTCCTAGTAAGAGAACGCTTCCGAACAGAGTTTATACAATTTGCACAAAGAAAACAAAACAGCTATGTGAAAATATCCCACTGGGTTCCAACTCTGCTATCGCCTTTATGTCTTCAAGCGTCTCATCACTTGGCTGCTTAGTTGAAGATGAAGCTGACTGATCGATGCCGTATGAACCTGATGGTTGATACCGAATTCTGGATGCAAGGTGATTCAATGAGACATAGTATTACGCTTATCCCTAACTTTTTCCTGGACCACCCTTTCGGGTTTTCAGTCCACCGGGATACCCATTTTTTCCCAAGCCGCCTTTTCAGGTTTTCGACTTGCCGGGTGTACAAATTTTTTTCATTTTTCATCCCTTATTTTTGCCCGAACCCTTTTGGTTCGCCGGGAAGCCCTTACTTTTGCCTAGGTGTGTCAACCTAGCGGGTCTTTTATTCATGCGTAGTATCTTTTTACTATGTCTGCATTGGCAGGGTGAGGAAGGTCGTCACCGTCCATGGTAGTTAGAATCATGGCTCCTCCTGAGAAGACATGTTTAACCACAAATGGCCCTTCGTATGTAGGGGTCCATTTTCCCCTGGGATCACTTTAAGGAAGAATGATGTGCTTGATTACCAGGTCTCCGACTTGATACTCTTGTGGTCTGACTTTCTTGTTAAATGCCCTGATCATCCGTTTTTGATACGTTTGACCATGACAAATAGCAGTGAGTCTCTTTTTGTCAATTAGGTTCAACTGATCAAGTCGAGTCTGGATCCAGTCATCTTCGCTCAAGCCTGCATCCTTCATTATCCGGAGAGAGGGTATCTGGACTTCAATAGGCAAGACTGCCTCCATGCCATAGACCAAGGAAAAGGGGGTTGCCCCGGTTGACGTTCTTGCTGAGGTACGGTACCCATGAAGAGCAAACGGTAACATCTCGTGCCAATCTTTATAGGTCACTGTCATCTTCTGCACAATCTTCTTGATATTCTTATTTGCTGCTTCTACAGCCCCATTCATCTTCGGCCGGTAGGGAGAAGAGTTGTGGTGCTGTATCTTGAATTGCTCGCAGAGCTCAGTGATCATCTTGTTGTTAAGATTGGTACCATTGTCCATAATGATCCTTTCTGGGACACCGTATCGACAGATCAGGTTGTGCCGAATAAACCGTGCCACGACGTTCTTGGTTACGGTAGCGTAGGAAGCTGCTTCAACCCACTTTGTAAAGTAATTGATCGCCACCAGGATGAAGCGATGCCCGTTAGATGTCGTAGGTTTGATCTCGCCGATCATATCAATGCCACACATTGCAAAAGGCCAGGGTGCAGTCAAGACATTCAGAGGAACTGGAGGAACGTGCACCTTATCTGCATAAATCTGGCACTTATGACATGTCCGAGAATGTTGGTAACAGTCGGCTTCCATTGTGGACCAGAAATATCCTGCCCGAAGGATTTTCTTCGCCATGGTGTGTCCACTGGAATGTGTTCCGAAGGTTCCTTCATGCAACTCTGCCATGATCCTTTCTGCTTCAGTCTTATCCATACAATGCAGTAAGGTTGAGTCATGGTTTCGCTTGTATAGAATGTCGTTGCTGAGGAAGAACTTCGCTGCAAACCTTCTCAGAAACTTCTTGTCATTGACAGATGCACCCTCGGGGTATTCTTGAGCTTCCAAGTACCTCTTTACCTCATGATACCAAGGTTTTTCAGTTACCTCTTCAGCCTCGAGATCACAGCAATATGCAGGCTCATCCAATTTCCAAATGGTGATCCGGGGAGCTTCATTATCCCATTTGACCTTGAACATAGAAGACATCGTAGCCAGCGCGTCCGCCAACTGATTCTCCTCTCTTGGGAAGTGTTCAAAAGTTATTTCCATGAAATGGGGGATCAACGTCAACACACACTCTTTGTAAGGAATAAGATTTGGATGTTTCATATCCCACTCGCCTTTGATCTGATTGATCACGAGAGCGGAATCTCCGAAGACACTCAGAAACTTGATCCTTAAGTCAATTGCAGCTTGCAGACCCATGATGCATGCCTCATACTCCGCCATATTGTTGGTGCGGTTGAAACATAGTCGGGCAGTAAGTGGAGTATGAGTGCCTTTGGGGGATATGATCACAGCGCCGATACCGTTACCCAAAGCGTTGGAGGCTCCGTCAAAGTGCATAGACCATCGGGATCCTTCCTCAGGTCCTTCATCCGGTCCAGGTACTTCACAATCAGTCACTACCATGATGTTCTCGTCAGGAAATTCAAAGTTCATTGACTGGTAATCGTCCACTGCCTGGTGTGCCAAATGGTCTGCCAATACACTTCCCTTGATTGCTTTCTGAGTCGTGTACTGGATGTCGTATTCTGTCAAGATCATCTGCCATCTCGCTATTCTCCCGGGCAGAGCAAGCTTTTCGAATATGTACTTTATTGGATCCATTTTTGAAATTAACAGAGTAGTGTGAGTCAGCATATATTGTCTCAGCCGGCGAGCAGCCCATACCAAAGCGCAGCAAGTTTTCTCGAGTAGTGAGTATCGGGTCTCACAGTCGGTAAACTTTTTGTTAAGGTAATAAATGGCATGCTCTTTTCGGCCAGACTCGTCATGCTGCCCCAGCACACACCCCATTGAGTTGTCCAGTACTGTCAAGTATAAGATTAGAGGTCTCCCTTCAACCGGTGGCATAAGAATGGGTGGTTCTTAGAGATACTCTTTGATTCTGTCGAAAGCGGCCTGACATTCATCCTTCCAACGTACTACTTGGTCTTTCTTCAGCAGCTTGAAGATTGGTTCACAGGTAGCAGTTAGATGTGAGATGAATCGGGCAATGTAGTTCAACCGTCCTAGAAAGCCTCTGACTTCTTTCTCTGTCTTGGGAACTGGCATCTCTTGTATGGCTTTAACCTTGGCAGGGTCCACTTGAATCCCTTTGTCGCTCACGACGAAGCCTAGCAACTTCCCAGATCTTACCCCAAAGGTGCATTTGTTCGGATTCAATCTTAGCTTGTATAACTTCAGACGGTCAAACAGCTTCTGTAAATGATCAAGGTGTTCCTCCTCAGTTTGAGACCTTGCAATCATATCATCGACGTATACTTCAATCTCATGGTGGATCATGTCATGAAATAAAGCGACCATGGCATGTTGGTAGGTTGCCCCAGCGTTTTTCAACCCGAATGGCACGACCTTGTAGCAGAAGGTGCCCCACTGAGTAACAAAGGTAGTTTTTTCCATATCTTCAGGAGCCATTTTAATCTGATTATAACCTGAAAAGCCGTCCATGAAGGAGAATACCTTGTGCTGAGCAGTATTGTCAATCGGAACGTCGATGTGAGGCAGGGGAAGTCATCCTTGGGGCTCGCCCTATTCAGATCCCTGTAATCAACACACATTCGGACCTTACCATCTTTCTTCGGCACCGGAACCACGTTGGCGACCCACTGAGGGTAAGAAGTTACTGCTAAAAACCCGGCATCAAATTGTTTCATAACCTCGGCTTTGATCTTCTCGGACATCTCTGGACGCATACGGCGGACCTTTTGTTTAACCGGAGGGTATTCTTCCTTGGTAGGCAGGTGGTGAACCACAATGTCGGTGTCCAACCCAGGCATGTCTTCGTAGGACCAGGCAAATATTTCCACATAATCATGCAACATCTGAACCAGCCATTGTTTCACGCTGAACTCTAGATTGGCACCAATCTTGACTTCCTTTCTGTCTGTCTCAGTACCCAGATTTACCGTTTCCACTGGCTCTTCATGTGGCTGAATGGCCCTCTCTTCCTGGAGTAACAGTCTTGCAAGCTCACCAGGCACTTCGCAATCATCTTCACCTTCGTCTTCGGCTAAGTTGATCGAATTTTCGAAGTCATAAATGGCGGTAGCAGAGTCGTTACCAGTGAGATCCAGAGTGGATTGGAACCTGTATAAGTGAGTGTGTGTAAATATAGTTGTTTTGCAATATATAAAGAAAGAAAGGGAGCACAAGATTCGAAATGCGAAAAACGTCCAATGTTTTTATTCATGATATATGGAAATGACAAGTAATAAGCCCTCACAAATGAAGCCACGGTGCCCCGGGTAAGACACCGGGCCATAAAGTTTCAAATTATTGTTCGTTACAAATTTAAAAACAAAGGAGTTCATTACTGAGTAACAAAAGTAACAGGTATGTAGTCTTTTGCAGTCCAATTGTTCAGTCCACCGTCGGCCGTTGGGTTGATCCAGCTGTTGAACTCAGATTCCTCCACTTCGTCACCATCCCTGATAGCATTCACTCCATGATTGGGCATGGGAGTTGTCACCACATTAGGCTTCTCGGGCGCCTCGAACTGTACCTCTTTAGCATCAATAAGGTCCTGAACCTTATTCCTCAGGGCCCAGCAAT
The DNA here is from genome assembly GCA_948472305.1 of Vicia faba. Classification (NCBI taxonomy): domain Eukaryota; kingdom Viridiplantae; phylum Streptophyta; class Magnoliopsida; order Fabales; family Fabaceae; genus Vicia; species Vicia faba. The sequence continues at coordinate 1,171,514,025 of OX451738.1, forward strand.
CATCAGTAGAATGCCCCGGGCTATCAGAGTGATAAGCACAGCGGGCATTGGGATTGTACTTCGGAGAGGTTGTGTTTACCACCTTCGGAGCTTCTCTGACAGTTACCAAGTTGGTTGATAGCAGTTGCGGCAAGATCTGAGACAAGGTCATACTAAGCCGAGTGTATTCTCTTCTGGGTCTCTCACCCCTTGGTTGGTTAGGTTGCCGAGGAGCGGCAGCAGGCTTTGAGATCACCACCGCGTTGACAGCTTGGCGGCGTTCTGGTTTATTCTGTCTCCTGGGACCATACACATCACTGGCTTCCTTCTTGAAAGGCTTCTTTTTAGAACTTGAGGATGCTCCTTTCTGTATCTTCCCTGATTTCATACCAGCTTCTATCCTCTCACCAGTCAGAATAAGGTTTATAAACCCTGCAGAAGAATTTCCAATCAGGTGGTTGAAGAACGGCCCAGACAGGGTCCCCAAGAACATGTCCACGAGTTCACGGTCAGTCAACGGTGGCTGCACCCTACCAGCCAGGTCCCTCCACTTCTGCGCGTACTCTTTAAAACCTTCTCCTGATCCTAGCGACATACCCTGGAGTTGGGTACGTGTAGGAGCGAGGTCGGCATTGTACTGATACTGCTTATAAAAAGTAGTAGCCAAGTCCTCCCAGTTTTGAATACTGGCTCCATCCAGCTGATAGAACCACTCGAGTTGAGCCCCTGAAAGGCTATCCTGGAAGAAATGGATCCATAAGTTCTTGTCCACAGTATACGGTTGGATCTTCCGCACATAAGATCTGAGATGTAGCTTAGGGCAGGAAGCCCCGTCATACTTCGCAAAAGAGGGTGCCTTGAACTTGTGTGGGATCACCACCCCAGAAGATAAACCCAGATCTCCAAAATCCAACCCAGACACCTGTTGAATTTCCATGGCACTCAGACGATCCTCTAACTGCTTGTACCTGTCTTCAGCGGGAGGGTACTGCTCATCATTGAAATCAGTCTCGTTGTCAGAGACCACAGGACTAGGGACCCTTCCCCCTTGGGGACTGCCTTTCCCTACAGAAGAACCAGCTTGATCAGCCTCATTTTGCAGTGTATTACCAAACCTCCGTCCAGTGTTGAATAATACAGTTCTCTTCTTCTTCTTCTTTACCAGCAGAGCCTTCAATTCCTCTTGACCTTGGGCTAAACTCATGATCAACTCTTGGAACTGGGCGTTCTGGGCCTGGAGGGCCTTGATGGATTTCTCAGTAGATGATTCAGGATTCATGATGACTGCTGAAATAAACAGTGAAGAACATTAAGCAACCTGAAAAGAAGAGTACCTGTGATGCATATGATGAATGGAATGCGTATGATTTATGTTTTCAAAGACAATCGGGATTCAACTTTGTAAACAAAAAGGAAGCGCACTTTATTAGATTCAACTTTGAAATTTAAATTGTTCAACTGATTGCCCTTAGGCGTTACATAAAAAATGGGAATACTGAAAAGGGAAATAAAAACTGTAAAAGAACATCCAAAGCTCAATCAGTGATCCCAGGGTCTCTTTTTCTTAGTACGGATGTAGTCATTCAAGGTCCATTCGTTCTCCAACTGCTTTGTCAGCTTCTGGATTTTCTGTTCCTGCTCGTTGAACTTTTCCCGATAAGAATCTCGTTCTTCTTATAGTTGCGCCCAAGACCTCTTTAGTGTATCAACATCAGTAGGTATCTGAGGAGGGAGTACAGTTGGAGGAACCCCGTCTCTATCAGGATATTCAAAAGTGATGGGTCTGGCAGCTTCGTATGGCATACCTAACTTCTGAGCACGGATGCGGACCCATCTGTAGTAGGATTCCATAGGTAGAGAAGTCTTCGGTCCCAACTCATGTGGGTCAGCTTTGTGAATTCTGTCCCAAGCCTTGATGAATCTACGACGCAGCTCGTCACTATCTACCTGAAACTCAAAACTGATGTGAGGCACCAACATCTCATGAGGCCCTGCTCTTCTGGCTCTTCCAAACTGACGGAGAGCTAAACATGGATTGTAAGAGATTCCTCATTGGGTACCAATCAAAGGAACATTAGGATATTCTCCGCAACGATCAATAACAACTACCTCATCCAAACCCCTGAGAGTCCAAATGATGTCATTATCAGTGAGAGACATTAACCTATGAGCCCAGCCTCTTCCTTCTTTGTTCTTCAGCACGAACTTAGGGAGGTGCGAAATAAACCACCTCACTAACAAAGGAGTACAACACCACAGAGTTCCCCGTCTTCGGGCAGTACGAGCATAGAGTTGTTGCAGGATATCACCCAAGAGAGTGGGCACGGGGTTCCGAGACATGAAGATCCTTATGGCAATGATGTTAATGAAGTTATCAGGATTAGAGAACAAAACTAGACCATAGATTAAGAGAGCCAGAATGTCTTCATACGCCCTGAAGTCTAAGTCATTCCAGAAACTGTTAGCCTTACCAATCAGAAACTTGGCCAAGAAACCCTTAACTCTGCTTCTAGTCACCCAATTGTCCATTACCTCCTTGTTGGTCAAGGGAAGGGCTGCAGCAATTTCCTCAAGCCTAAGAGTCTTTTCCCAACCCGTGAAGGGAGTCTGATCCAAGATAGGGATACCAGGCAAATCAGAGAATTCTTCCAGGGTAGGGACCAGCTAGAAGTCTTGAAAGGTGAAGCAATTATACAAGGGATCATAAAACTGGGTCAAGACACTCATCAGTTGTTGGTCCCACTTTGCAGTGACTAAACCGAGAAGAGAACCATGCCTCTGGATGAAGGAAGTGGTGTTTGGAATTCTGCTAACCAATTCTTCAAGCAACTCAGGTGGGTGAACAAAATTAAACCGGATAGTGTTCCTTCGCACAGGCATCATGATGTCCTACAAAACAGAGCAAAGATGAAACCCTCTTGTCTTTGAAATGGGTAAGTCCTTATGCAGGATGCATGCAATGGTATGATGGCATGATGTTATGATAAAGCACACCACAAATATTCATAAAGGCAAACATGATAAGGCACACAAGTCGCACAAGACAACCCTTAGAGTTTTAGGCCAGCATGAAGTTCAGGTACTACCCTCTTTCAGTTTGTTGGTTAAGACCTGTCCTATCAAAAGTAACTGGGTTCTAGAGGATCCCAATATCACTGACTACCCTCAATCAGTCATAACTCCAGCGGTGCAATCTTTTCTTGCAGCCAGAACCATCGCGAGAGTTTAGCCTCAATGGGTGTAGCATACTGCTACTGTTCTATGGCCAAGTTGGGTTAAATTAGGGTTCTAAGATCGGTTGGTGCTTAATGACTCCTCAGAAGACCCATATTCTCCTCGTTGCAACACAAGGGATATCGGTACAGACCAAGGTGCCACACCAATGTAGCCACTGCTTCACCCGTGTCGGTCTATGCCGGACAGGTCCCTCACAGCTTATGCTACCTAAAAGGGTATCCCCAGATCCGGGTTAGGATCTATGAAACTCCAAGACAATGCCCACAATAATAAAGCAAGCAAATCATTCAATTGAAAACATAAGTATGATCTATCCTAAGGTACACCTCACTTTAAGTATCCCCAGCAGAGTCGCCAGTTATGTGATCGGTGGAAATAGAACTGACTGTTTTTAGCTGGATCGCGTATGTCGCGGTAAGCAAGAGTCGCCACCGTCTTTTATGTTTTCCAACCTGGAAAGGACAAAAGCACAGCAAAATTCCTTATTGAGAATGTCTCTCGGTTCGGGAGGTAGATTTATAGAAAGGGAAGGTGTTAGCACCCTTTCTATCCGTGGTTATCCACGGGCTCTTAGGTACTTGCTCTTATGTTTTCAAAATGTTTGTTTTTCAAAATGTGAGTGGGTTTGAAAAAAGTTTCATTGAAAGATTTCTGAGTGACTCTTGTATCTGTCCTCAAGAGTGTTTGAAAAATTTGTTTTGAAAGCTTTTGAAAGTGTCAGTGTGAAAAGATTGTTTTGTTTGTTTTTAAAGAGAGCAAGTACCCATGATTCATCTACCTACCCTAAGGAATTAGGCTGTGTAAAAGTCCTTAAGATAGTGCCATCCCACCATTGAGAGATAGGTAGCACCACCGTTGGAGTTGTTCGGGTCAATTCGATTTTAGGGACAATGTGGTCACCGAAGCAATAGTAGGACACCTTAGAAGCAACCCTAATGTCCTAGATCCTTTTTAATCCGAGACAACCGTTTCGAGGCAACTGGATCTTAGACATAAGGGCGACCGCTAAAACACCCTATACTTGACGACCACTTTCGAGGCAACGAGTGAGGCGTACCCTAGAAGTGGCATGTGCATTGAGTGTTGTTTTCATGTTAACATTTGTCTTGGACCATGCAATTGTGAGCTACGAGTTGTTTTTAATTATCATACATTCTTTCATGCAATTTAGCAGTTAGGAGTGCGGAAAATAAAATACGGAAAGATAAAAGCTACGCTATTACAAGGCGCGGGTCTATACATCGCCAAAAAACAAAGACCCGTTTTTGATAAAGATGCGGAAAGTAAAAAAAAGCAATAAACCTAATTACTATTACATCCTTGGAAGCAGTTACATAATAATCAAAAATTAACGTGCGAAAGAATTAAACTGGAACGTCCGAGGGTTTTTTACCCTTTTGAGAAATTAAGAGTTTTTGTCCTTTGCTTGAAATTAAATTAAAATTAAACCTAATATTAATTATTTACAAGAAAGGTGTTTTTTTGTGTTTTTATATTTTTTTTGTATTTAATAAAGAAATTAAAATATAAAGAAAACCCTAGTTCTAAGTTTATTTTAATTATTAAGAAAATGTTAAAGTTAACCTAATTTAAGCTAATTAGTTAATTTACATTTATATGTACAAAATAATAATAATTAATAATGATAATAATAATTAATTAAGAAAAAGATTAAAAGTGTCAAAACCTAATTCTATGCAATTTTTATTTATTAAGAAAAAGGAGTAAAATTTAAACCTAAATTAAGCTAAGTTAATTGTTAATATTTATTTACAAAAATAAGTTAATGATGAAATTAATAAATAATTAAAATACATTTACAATTTTGATTTTCTGATTTTTTATTAGGAAAAATAAATTTGTGGTGAATTAATAATAATAAGTAAAACAATTAAAAGAAATTTAAAAGAGAAAAAATAAAATAAAATATGCAAACCCAAGGGGGTGTGATGGCCCAAAGTGGAGGTAAAATTGAAGCAATTCTGGCCCAAGAAGACCAAGCCTTGTTGACTTTTCCTGATCATGTGCGTGCTGTTTGACTGGGGAGTACCATGCTCCATATCTCCTGGCCACTGGATTGGGCATCCTGGGCACTTGGCAAGCTTAGGCGTGAGGCTTATGGTGGACCATTGAATCATACGCTGCACTGAAATTGGTTAAGAAAAATATGAAGAATTATATGGGGGACCTGGGAATCGAACCCAGGTCACAGTGTTTGCCAGCCACGTCTCCCACCATCTGAACTATGATACGCATTTGTAAACATAATGGATGATGAATATTATATAAAAAATAAACATTATGACATGAAACCAAAAAATAACGCGCGCTGAGTTTGAATCACCCAGTCACACGTTGCCACACCTTCTCCTTCTTCGTTTCACATGTAAATATAAACAAGATAGGGGGGTTTTAAACCCCCACAAACCAAAAGTGTCAATAATAGCGATTAGCAGCAGGCATCACATAAATTGAGCGCGAGGGTTTGGTTGAATTCGTCTGGCCTTGACGAATTCAACCATGCTTGTCTCAAGGTCCAATTTTTCCTTATGCATAAAGCCCTAATTTTCAAGCTTCAAAACCCTAGATATCTCCCATGGTGGATTTCGACTCAGGAAGTTTCAACACAATTAAACTATCCCATTAGCTTCAGAATGTTCCTAACAACACAAACCAATCAAAAAAATGGATTAAAAGCACATGAATTATGATATGTAGATTTGGACATATATGCAAACCGTGTGACTTATTGTCTTTGATTCTTCGCGTGTTAGGACTGGTTCTTGATGGCAATGACTTCCTAGAGACTCAGGCAATATGTTTGAACCACTTTTAGGCTTTGAATTCACCTGCAATATTGATTTCAGTTTCACAATATTTCTTCAATTTTTGCAATTTGGTTATGGAGTTTTATGGCAGCTTTCACGTTTTTTTTCAATAGGGTTTGCTTCAGTCTCTTTATGTGAAGAGAATTAGGTTAAAACCTTGGCCCAAAAGTCCATGAAATAATGTTTCAATCTTTGATTTTCAATCATATAATTTCCAATCTTTTTTCAATGAAAACCTTGCCAAATTGGGAGATCTTGTCCCCTTGAGTGATGTACGAGATCTTCAGCATATATGGAGTGTATTTGCTTCATAAAAAGATTTGACAACCATGTTTTGATATTTCCCTACAATTAAAACCAATTAAATGAATTAATATTAATATAAATTCAATTAATTAATTAAAAATAAGAAAATAAATCAAATTAAGTTCAATGGGTCGTGCATAGGCTTTGGGCAAAGATTCAAGAAGGAATTTGAGGCCCATTAGCAAAAATGAAGTGTTTTAGGCAAAGTTGACTTTTGAAAGTTCCCAAAAATTTCCCAACTTCTCCAATGCATATCTTGCTCAATTTTGAAGCTATGAACATGTTCTTGGACATTTTGGAAAGGTCTTGAAGTCCTCTAACCAATGCCTTTGGTCCAATGTCATTTTAATTTACCAATCTCAAGTTATGGTCTTTGACTTAAAGTTCCTTTTTGTTGACTTTTGAAAATGACCTATAATGTTGAAATTGATAACTTTTTGTGAGAGCATTTCTTGGACTTGGAATGTGAAGATGAGTTGTAGGAAATGTCATCCCCTTCAAAATGAGCATTGTATGGGATTTTTCTGATGAACCATGAAAAAGTTATGCCTTGGTCAATTTGCAGTTGACTTTCCAACTGTCCTAAAATAGAAACTTTTGATTCTTGAGACTTTTTGAGCCATGCTTGTGGGATCATGATCAAGACTTGATCAAATGATGATTGTGGCTTCAAAATGATATGTTGACCAAAATTTTTGACTTTTGACTGTCAAATGACCATTTTACCCCTGCAGTTGACTGTGGAGCAATTAGGGCTTTTGACTGTGCAACTTGATGCTGTGAGTCTTGAAACTTGACATATGGATGCTTGCCCATGTATATAGGCATATGGGACTTGATTGAGCCAGTGGAAACCTCAATTTCTTTGCAAGAACCAAAACCCTAATTTTGACTGTGTTAGGAGGGTGATTGGACTGTGCAACCCTTGAGAGGTTTTGAACCATTTGGAGATTGACCTTGACAAATCTTGAAGAATATGGGAGGGCAAATTTTGGGGTACAACACACCCTATACTCAATGACCACGTTCGAGGCAACCAAGTGAGGCGTACCCTAAGAGTGGCATGTGCGAGTGTATTGTTTTTCAGTTATATTATCTTTGTACATATTATGGTGAGCTACGGTTGATTTTAAATTAAAGGTTAATCTTGTCATGCATCGCCTATTTACTAGCAAGCATATAAAAGTAATAAAGCGCAGAAAGATAAAATCCTACACTATTACAACCATATTGAATTGCATGAAAATATAAGGGCAAAAATAAAATAAAAGCAAAAAAAATGAGGGTCTTTCGATTGAGGCAGAAAACCCTTAGATTCTGCACTTTCTGGCTCTCTTCGATTTGGCCTTAAAAGGGTGAAGGCGTGACTTTCGACTGAGGCCTCACGGTCAGCATATTGTGCCTTTCGATTGGGACCAGTGGGACAACATGTTGTGCCTTTCGACTAGGCCTGGAATCTGTGCAAGATGTAATCTTCCTTTCTGCCTCCTTCGACTGGGCCTAGAGTCAGTGGGGAAATGCCTTTCGACTGAGCCTGGAAGTCAGTGAAGTGATCGGGACTTTATAAGTCTGTCGGGATACTAACTGCAAGTATACAGTTCAGTCGTTCTAGTTTTAAAAGATTATCGAACCCACAGAGACTGAGGATCAATCGCATACGATCTAATGCTACAGTTTGTCTAACTAAGCGATGAATATTCGATTTTTTGGTGGAGACAGTTTAATTAAGAATAATAGTACTAATTATACCGGTATGTGATAATCGGACTTAGGGAATTCGGTGAATCGCTTGGCCTATAAAGTATTTCGGTAAAAGCTAATTGTTTAAAAACCTGAGACATACACTCTCGTGTTTATGAAATAAGTCATGCTACTAAACCTAGTGGATGCACTTTAAATTTAATAACACTTTTTGAAAACAATTTGAATTTAATTAATTTATTAAAACACTCTCGTGTATTTAAAAATCAATGCTTCGTTACCACTATCTGGGTTGAACCCCAACTCTCGCATGCAGGTTCTTGCCTTAATTAATTTCCCACTCTCGTGGCAAAATCGTGTTAATTAACCTCTCACTCTCGTGACAAGGATAGTTAAATTAATCTTGGAAATTGGAAACCAGAAATTGTTTTATAAATATTTTTGGCCAAGGTATCACTGAATTCTTTCAGTTCTTACGGTCACATACCGGTATTAATAATTTAGCCAGACATAATTAACTTAACAGCAATACAATTCAAAATATAATTCATGGCAATAATTGGCATATTATAAAAACTGAATGAATAATAATTGCAATATAAAAAAACCTGGAATCAAAGTTGCTATGGTAATCTTGAGTATTACAATAATCCAATCTTTGAGCTTGACTTGCAGTAAATGATTCGTGTTAATTCTTGAAAGAAGAATTAACATTTAAAACTAAAAAACTAAGACTTTGACTGAAAATTACAGGAAAATGAAAACAGAATTCCAAAACAAGCAAATTGGAAAATAACTGCAAAATAAAATAATATTTGTTCTGAGGAAAATTCTTCGACCCTTGAACTGTGCACTGGTACACATATATATAGCATAGGAAAAATCAGCAGTTTTTTAATTCTTGATGAAGTCTTCAGTGGAGAAAATACAGGAGCACTAATAGTGGTGGCAAGAAAATAGGGGACTCAGTAGAAAAAGGGAGAACGAGTCTGCCCTTAACGCCCACGTCTCAATCCATGCATAACGTCCACCTTCACGCGCGTGACGGTCGTCACAGGTGGGTGACGGTCGTCACGCGCTGAAGTAGTGCCTTACGCTCGTCAGTGGTGTGTGACGAGCGTTTCCTTATGTTGGGGGGTGTTACGCCCGTCACAGGGACGTGACGACCGTCATTGTTCCAGAAGTCCAAACTTTGTATTTTTTTATTCTTTTTCTCTTTGTTTATTGTCTAGCCTTCTTCATGTTGTCCTTTTCCATCGGTTTAAGTCGACAAGTGTTATACCTGCAAAAAGACAAATAATCTCGGAATAATCGAGGATTAGACGACTTAATGAAATATAAAATCGGTAAAAAGCATGGTAATTATACGATATGTTTTCTCGTTATCAAATTCCCCCATACTTAAACCTTTGCTTGTCCTCAAGCAAATAGTCATTCGAAAGGTCGGACAAGTTTTTGTCAAGCGCATAAGCATGACATACCTTGGATTTTTAAAGTTGTTTCGGGAAATCCTCGTCGGTTCGGCCAATACTTGAGTAAAACACTAAAGATACGCTAATGATGCAAGCAATAAGCTTAGCCGTAGACTTCCATTTTAAACGAGTTATCCAACAGTTCCGTTATAACTCTGCCCGGAGTTCCTCGTATCTATTTCACCCGGTTTCGTTCTGGTGCAATCACATTAAGCCCTTTGTCTTAGCACACACGTAGTGGAGTAACCGGTTAGTGACTTTGATCCTTTAGCACGGGGTCTGGTACATGAATGTGGCAACCCTACATATGTTATCCAAATTGGAGGTTGTGGGGGATCGGGCCGTAGCACGCCCTACCGAGTTCAGAACCAGATACCTCTGAACCAACCAACACTGGATTCCTTCATTATTTGCTCAGCTCTTATATGTGCCCGTATATTTTGGTACACAAATTTTCTTTTCTTTTAGCAGCGAGATAGGAAGGATATTTTTAGAATCAGGCATCAAACACTTATATTCATCGATTCTCCATGTGGTTTGTGTCAAGACGGTGCTGACTGCTAGTATAAACTACTAGGGGTTATTTCTAGAACTTGAAACTCCAGATATCGGTATAATGGTTATTGAAACGGATCGCGTAAGTAGGAAGTCTACGGTGACAGAACTGTATCGATCTTGTTATGTCGTTTTCGGCTTCCTCAACCGGGATTTCGTTAAAATAGGTATGTCGGGCTAATGCGAAAATATAAAAAAAAATCGGTATGGCAAAATAAAGCAAAGAATTTGAATCGAGACATATCGTAAGAATTTACTAGTTTTATAAAAGATTGAAAGGTACCTCTCCCATACAAAATCTGACATTATCCTCAATGTTGCGGTATATATGCGGGGAAGTACAATTACAAAAACAAAAGGAAAAGAAATGAAACAGAAAAATAACAAATTACATAGAAATTAAAGAAAGACTACTGGTGACCACGTCCTCTACTCCTGGTGCGAGAGCGTCTGGTAGGAGTGGCTTCAGTGTCGGTGTCTTGGAAGCCAAAGGTGTTCATATCTATCCTCAAGGCGTTAAGCTCTAACAGGGCCTCATCTAACCTCTCATTCATGTTGCGCTGCCCGGTCAAGCTCTGAGCGTTTTGGGCGCACAGAGACTCAAATTGCTCGGCTTGCCTCCTTTCAAGCGCCGCATTCATTTGGTTTTGCATGTGGAGGGCGCGGAGGATGTCTTCAAGATTGATAGGAGGAGGTGCAGATGAGGATCCTGGAATGTCGTGGACAGGAGGAGCACTATCCAGCTTTTCTTGTATATCGTCTGCGGCGGCTGCAGGTTGGTCTTCATGGGCAGGTGCAGGCTCTACGGGAATTTCAGGGTCAAACAACCAGTTTGCTCGGTTACTTGGATCGATTCGGTCCCTGTTCAGAAAAATGATATTCTGATAGACAGTATTCCTGATTACGGGGTGGAATCTGCCGTCTTCCCGCTCGTAGATGAGGTGTGCGGCTTTGCAGTGATCCAAGGTTAGCAAAGCCGGTGCCATAGAAGGCAAGGTTGCGAGAGCAGCACCGTAATTCAGACCAATGGCAATTGAAGTAACCAGCCCTCCGAAATAGAAAGGTTTTCCACCTCTAGCACAAATAGAGTGGATGTGAGCAAGCAGGAACAGGGCGGCATTGATCTTTTTCCCATTGAACGCGCCGTGTAAAAAGAAGAGCTCCTTGGAGTTGAGCTTATGGTTGTTGTCGCGGGAGAAGATCGTGTTACTAAGGATGCGATGGAAGTAGCGGATGGCCGGATTGTGAATGTGGGTGGAATTGAGGTGGTCATAGGATCTGGCACGGATATTCGTTAAACTGTGCCACAAGTTGAAAGCCTCCTCACCAAAACTATCCGGTACCCGAAAATAAGCACCTTCGTTCGAACAAAATCCTAGAAGTCTCGCGATGTCGGATTGAGGCAACTCGTGCTCAACGCCAAACATGCGGAATTTTGCCAGGCCCGACAGTTGGTTTGTGACACCCGGCGGAGTGAGGTAAACAAACGAACTCAAGAACTCAAGAGTAAGAGTTTCGTAGATTGGTCTTGGTTCGCGGCACAGGTTCCACAAATCCACGCTTTGCAATAATCAGAGGACACTGTCGAGTAATCCCAAACTCCTCAGGCAGCCGATGTAAACATACCTTGTGGGTTGGAGACCTCGACGTTGAAATTTCTGAAACTTTACTCGTTGATTCTCCCCCTGTTCTCCTATTCTGAAATTGATGGCTTGAGCGTGTGGGTTGTTTGCCATGGTGGAGGTAGGATTTAATTTGGGAGTATGAGAATGGGGTATTGTATGAATGGTAATTTGGTGTTGGGAGTTTAGAAATTAGAAGAAAAATGGAGTAAATGGGTAGTTTTTTGTGTGATGTGGTAACAATGGAGGAAGGAAGTGGGTTTATGAAGGGGATGGTTGAAAGTTGGAACGGTTCCCTGCAATAGCCGATCTGATACACTGTTTGCGTGACGGTCGTCACAATGGTGTGACGCTCATCATGAGGCAAAAAAGGCACGTTACGCTCGTCACAAGGGTGTGACGATCATAACGCAGGCAGCGTCATAAATAAGATGACCGTTACAGGACCGTTGGGGAGTTTATGTTTTTATTATTTTCTTGGTAATTGGTTTTTTTGAAGAATTTTTATTTTTTTTGGTTTATTTGAAATATTTTAATCAATAAGAGTTTTAAATATAAAAGTGTTTTAATAATTAAAGTTTTGTAATGCTAGTTACCAGTATATAACGAAATAGAAATATTGCGTATAAACATATACAGTAAATAAAACAGTAAACTGGGAATGAAAAGAAATGAAAATTAAAATAAACTTTAATTGAATAAATTCATGACAAATTGTTTCAAAGTAACTAGAAATAAAAAATGATAATTGTTGTACCCCAAAATTTGCCCTCCCATATTCTTCAAAGATTTGCCAAGTCAAAGCTTCAAAAGTTCCCCAAGGGTTGCACAGTGCAAGGGCCTCATAAACAGTCAGAATTAGGGTTTTTGTTCTGATCAAGAAAATGAAGTTTCCAAAGGTCCAATAAAGTCTCACATGCCTACAAATATGGTCAAGCATCCTCATATCAAGTTTCAAGACTTTCAGCATAAAATTGCACAGTCAAAACCCTAATTGCACTACAGTCAACTGCAGGGGCAAAATGGTCATTTGACAGTCAAAAGTTCAAATTTTTGGTCAACATATCATTTTGAAGCCTCAAACATCATTTGATCAATGCTTGATCATGATTCTCAAAGCTTGGCTCAAAAATCATCAAGATGCAAAAGTTTCCTTATTTGGACAGCTGGAAAAGTCAACTGTAAATTGACCAGGGCATAACTTCCACATGGATTATCAGAAAAATTCCATCCAAAGCTAATTTTGAAGAGAAAGACATTTCCTATAACTCATCTTCATACTTCAAGTCCAAGAAATGCTCTCACAAAAAGTTATCAATTTCAACATTATAGGTCATTTTCAAAAGTCAACAAAAAGGGACTTTAAGTCAAAGGCCATAACTTGAGATTGGTAAATCAAAATGACATGGGACCAAATACATTGGTTAAAGGACTCAAAGACCTTTCCAAAATGTCCAAGAACATGAGCAAAGCTTAAAAATTGAGCAAGTTATGCCTTGTGGAAGTTGGGAAATTTTTGGATATTTTGAAAAGTCAACATTGATTCAAATGACCTAAAATTGCTAATGGGCCCATTTTTCTTCCACAATTCATCATCCCAAGCATGTGCACGACCACTTGGCCCAAAGGGAAGTTTTATTCATTTTTTATTTATTTATTTGAATTTTTATTAATAATAATTCATTTAAATCAATTAAATATATGAAAAATACTTAACCTAACTTATCAAATCTTTTTGTACATGTAATAGGCTCAATGATTCGTGCATGATCAGATTTGGAAGGAATTGGATTGATTGGATCATGATTGGTACAAAATTGCATGAAAAAGATTAAAAAAATAATGATTGAAAATCAAATCTCAAAAGCCATGAATGCAAGAGATTCTGATCAAGTTTGTTGACCTAATATATTCATGCATAAGCATAGAACGAAAACCTAATGAGGAGGACCACTGAGCTGCGCTAGAAACCATTCACCAACTTGAAATTTTTGCAAAGAAACTCAAAACTGAAAACCTAATTCTAGGGCGATTCAAGCAGAGATATTCATCTTATCATATTCCTGAGACCTTCAGCAACGTGCCTGAATAGATTTCCAAGTCCCTAACGCCTTGAATCATTGTACAGAAGTCACACTTTTCCATTTTTTTTTCATTATCGTGTTTTAACATCTATGCATTTTCATGGCATTTTAATCGTAGATTCATACTAAGTGAAGCATTCTGAAGCTAACCCTATCATTTAATTGAGCTTTCATGTATTATTAGGGATTTCGCCATTATCGTTTTTTAGGGTTGCAGGAATTGCAATTTGGGGCTTTCCATCCAAGGAAAAATTGAGACTTGGGACCTTGACCATTAAAACGAGCATGTCTGGACGAAAAGAATCCATGTGTCGCGCCCAATTTATGAGCGTCCTAGGGCTATTCGCTATTTTCCCAAAACATGCCTAAGAGAACGCTCAGAAAACCGTGGCCTATGTTTTTGTGTTTCAGGAACGAAGAAGAAGATGATATCGTGGCATTAGATGGTTGGCTGGTTTAAATTTCGCGCGGAAAACGAAACACTAACGCATATTTATTTTATTATATTTGTTTGTCATATTACTTACAGATAAGCAAACTGGCACGGTTGGCAAGCATAGTTGTTGGTAAAGTACATGACCTGGGTTCGAGCCCCAGGTCTTCATTATCCCCATATTATTTTTCAATAAAAATTCACATGCAGTTTCAATAGCAAAGACCATCATACACCTTCATGATCAAACCATCCACGCGTCCAATGTCATCAAATCAAAGGCCATAATCTGGAGAGTACATTGGACCCTGGTCAACGCTTCTGCACGTGAATGAAAAATGTCTCCAAGGCCAGGAATTTAAATGGCCCAGATTGCTAGAGGCCTCACCTCCTATTTGGGGTCTGAACCCCCTAGGTTTGCATTTTTTACATTCTTTCTCTTTTGTTTTTTTTCTTTCTTTTAATTATTGTGTTTTTTTTAATTAATTATTTTTTCCCATAAAAACACAAAACAATAAAAAAAATCAGAAAGATAAAAATAAAATAATAAACATTTTATTTAATAGTATTTTTTGTAATTAAATTGTATATAATTAAACTTAGTTTTAAATTAGGTTTTAATTTTAATTCTTTTAATAAAAATCTAAAAAAAACATAGAATTAGGATTCATATTAATTTTTCATCCTTTTTATTTTTCTTTCATAATAATTAAATATTAGATATTTATTTTTATAATTAAATTTGCATGTAAATTAATTAGGGTTAATATTAGGTTTTAATCTTCTTTTTTTTAATAAATCAAAAAAACATAGAATTAGGGTTAGCATTAATTTTATTTAATTCTTTTTTTTTCATATTAAATCCTAAAATACTAAAAAATACCAAAAACGATTTCTTTTCTTTTTAATTAATTAATTTCACCATTTAATTTAATTTTGCAAAAAGGGTCCAACGCCCTCGTTTTAATTCTTATTAATTCGCATATTATTTTATTTCGTTTAAATATTTATGTATCTCTCCCGAAGCCATGTAACTAATTGCTCGCACTTTTCTTTTACTTTCTTTATTTTTCTGTCAAATCGGGTTCGAGAAATTTTGGCGATGTGGACCCGCGCCTTTTGTAATAGCTTAGAATTTACTTTTCTCGCAACTTTTTAACTGTAAATAATGGCGTGAAAGAATGTATGAATACAATTAAAAAACAAACGCTAGATCACCAATAACATGACAAAAGACAAAATAACTGAACATGACACACAAATCACACACCACCCCTAGGGTACGCCTCACTGTTGCCTTGCCTCGAAAGGTGATCGTCGAGTAGAGGATGTCTTAGTAAGTCCTCATGATCCGGGAACCTGGCATGAGGGTAGCTTCTAAGGTGTCTTCCTATTGCTCTGGTGATCACCATGTCCCGAACCTCGAATTGACCCGAACACCTCCAACGGTGGTGCTACCTACCTCTCAATGGTGGGATGGCACTACTTTAAAGGACATTTACACAGACGAATTCCTTAGGGTAGGTAGACAACTCTAGATACTTGCTCTAATTTCAAAAACAAATCAAAAATACTTTTCACACCGACACCTTTTCAAAAGCTTTCGAAAGCAATTTTTCAAACACTCTTGAGGACCGATACAAGAGTCGAACTGGAATTTTCAAAGAAACCTTTTTTTAAAACCCACAGTTGAAAAGCAAACAAACCATTTTTGAAAACACAAATGAGCAAGTATCTAAGAGCCCATGGATAACCATGGATAGAAAGGGTGCTAATACCTTCCCTTTCTATAATCTACCTCCCGAACCGAGAGCAATCTCTATAAGGAATTTTTATGTGCTTTTGTCCTTTCCATTTGGAGAAAATAAAAGACGGTGGCGACTCATGCTTCAGCGATATTTCGCGAACCAGCGTTAAACAGTCAGTTCCAGATCCACCGATCACAGAACTGGCGACTCTGCTGGGGACTTAACTTAAAGTGAGGTGTACCTTAGGGCTAGTTCATAACTGTGTTTTCAATTGTTTTCCTTGTGTGCTTTAAATTATGGGTTGCTTGGGAGTTCTATAGATCCTAACCCGGATCTGGGGGATACCTTCTTAGAAAGTAGCAACAAGGCTGTGAGGGAACTGTGCGGGGTATACCGACATGGTTGAAGCAGTCTGCTACATTGATGTGGCACTTTGGTGTGTACTGGTAACCCTTGAGTTCAGTCAAGGAGAGTACGGGGCCTCCGCGTGGTGTCGTGAAGCATCAACAGACCTTAGGAACCTTAATTGAACAATCTTGGCCTCTTTAGGGTAGTGAGATAACTGACTTTGGTGCAATCCGAGGTTGGTTGATACTCGATACTACACTCAATTGAGGGTTGCTTTCCTGGAATATTTCGGTCGCCAGTTCAGTGGCTAAATCGAAACGATGAACAATGAAAGCAATCCCGTGATATTGGGAACCTTAGAACCCGGTTACTTTGATAGGACAGGTTGAACCCACCAACTTCAAGAGGGTAATACCCAGACCCCATGCTGGCCTAAACTCTAAGGGTTTCTCTTGTGTGACTTGTGTGCCTTCGTACTTGACTATTTGCATGCTTGTTACCTGACACTTGAAGCTTCTTGCAGGTTTTGTTTATAGTCCTTAACTAGGACTCATAACAGGGTTTACTGAATTTCCTGCAGGTTCTGTTCATAGTCTTTAACTAGGACTCTTAACAAGGCTTACTAAGTTTCTTGCAGGTTTTTGTTGATAGTCCTTAACTAGGACTCTTAACAAGGCTTACTAGGTTTCTTGCAGGTTTTGTTTATAGTCCTTAACTAGGACTCATAACAGGGTTTACCGAGTTTCTTGCAGGTTTTGTTTATAGTCCTTAATAGGGACTCATAACAGGGTTTACCCACATTACCCCATGCATACCATAACATCATACCATTGCATACATCCTAACCCATTTCAAGGATCTCAAGGGCTTGTGATGCAGGTCATGGTGAATCAACTATCCCAGCAAGGGGCAAAGAGGATTTATTTTCCTCCAGACAGAGTCGTCAGAGGCTATGACCCACTTGATATGGTGAGCTTTGACACTGGAAGAAGGTTGCCCTAGCCAAGGTTGTCAGGGGCTATGACCCACTGGGTATGGTGAGCCTTTTGACCCTTGAAGAAGAATTCTCAACAACATGGGTTTCCTTCCATCAAACTACAAATTCAAATGCTAACAAATTTTCTTGTTTATCCCGTGAGGTCCTTGAAAACATTACATGCATGTCATACACATCATTGTATTACAGGTACCTTTCTTTACAGGTCACTTACCATCCGCGCTGTTTATTTCAGCAATGGCTGCCCAACCAGATAACCAGGACCTTCTCGCTCAAGAGACTCAGTTCAGGGAAATCCTCCTGAATCTATCCAAGGGGCAGGAAGAGCTAAGGACACTTCTCATGGAGACTTTTGTCAAGAACAGTGCTGAGGATGAAAGGCTGAAACACCTACAAGCTGAGGTGGATGCATTGAAGGTCCAGATGTTGGGGCAGGTGACTGCCATTCAAGGGTTAGCTCAAAGACAAGATGAGCTCTGGTTTCTCGTCAACCAGCTGCTTCAGGGTAACCAACTGGGGCAAAAGTCTAAGGGCAAAAAGCCAGTCATCGTTCAATCACCTTTGAAACAAGGAGGTAAGGGGAGAGCTCCTCAGATGGCTCCAGTGTCACAAATTCAACATCACAACCAACAAAAGAGCGAGAGGAGGCAGTTCACTCGGCTCAGCATGACCTTACCCCAGATATTGCCACAGTTGCTGGAGACCAAGCTGGTAACTCTAAAAGAGGCTCCGAAGTTTCAAAATACAACGTCACCAAAGTATAACCCCAACGCTCGCTGCGCTTATCATTCTGATAGCCCGGGGCATGATACAAATGAATGTTGGGCTCTGAAGAACAAGATCCAGGACCTGATTGATGAAGGGGCATTAGAGTTCACACAAGACGGTCAGGCCGAGTTCTTCTACTACCCCTGCAAGACTCACCATTTGAAGTGACAAATCCTGAGACTGGAAAACCTTTGTTCATTCGAATGTTTAAGTTGCAGTTTTCTTTTGTTCAAACATTTACTCATGTTAAACATTGTTATTTCATTAATGCATCGCATATGTCTGTTTTGAAACAATATATTCGTATTCACTAAATGCAAATTATCTTCATATTTTTTCTGATGTCAGCTCTTGATCTAAAATTCTAAGCCTCTTGAGGGAGGATCTAAGCCTCTTGAGGGAGGATGACGAAAACGATACCACAATCTACAGTATGCTTTTGAACAGACCCCGCTGATGAGGTACAGGCATTATTTCAATTCCTAAACACTGGAGTTATAAGGAAGATAATCCCTCGTCAACCCCTCTGAGCCAAAGAAGTTGGAGTTTTTTATTTTTTTTTCGAAATTAAAACCCTTAATCATAACCTGGGGCAGGGTAGTTCTCTCAGTTGATCCAGGTGCACGATGAATGGCATCAAAGGAATCCTTACAAAACAAAAAAAGACAGCGATGGTTCCGAACAATCATAAAGACAGGCAGTCATTACTTCTCAAAATAAGAACCCATTAAGTCAGAACCTATGAAGGAGACTTACAAAACTGGGGCATCCCGCTGACTGTAATTCCAAAAAGGAAATAGCTCAGGCAAAAAACAGGGACAACAAAATCAAGAAAGAAAAAGAGGTCATACAAACCCTCAACAAAAAAAGGAATGACTGCCTATTCCAAATAAACTGCCAATATCCGAACCATCACTGGTATATCAAAGCAAAGACTCAAACAAGGTCTAATGCACGGTCAATTGAGTTTAGGTTTGAAGAACATCACGAAGAGCGGGTGGGTACAAATAAAATTTGAGCCTTTATCCTTTGTTTCTTAAACCATGAACCAGGCCACGCTACAACCCTTAAAAGTCCTAGCTAAAGCATGGGTTAGTTCGAAAGCATACTGTTACCAAAGGTATCCTGATTCCTTAAGGCTTGCTGTAAAATACTGAGTTGACATCACATTTTACAAAATTTTCTTGTTTTACTAAAAGATGCATTTTCAAAAACTTCGAAACAGACATAAGCTTTGCATTTTTAACATAACTTTGTTTGCATAAGACTTTTTGTTCAAACAGCAAAGAAATTCGCACAAAGAATATCTAGTGAACAAAAGCACTTCCAATCAAGGGGCATGACATGATCATTGTCCGTCATCTGGGGCAATCCAATCAAGATTCAGAGAATCTCTCAAAGGCCAAATAACCTGGGGCAAATCTCCGCCTGAGTCACTTGGGGCATTCCAACAACGAATCTTGCCTGATCAAACACCTTCTGGTGGCATGACAAAACACTTCCAACAGGGGCAATTCCCTATATTCCCTGAACGTGGACATAGTCGAAAAAATACTGCGCATAATCAAAGACCCGCTAGGTTGACATACCTAGGAAAAAATAAGGGCTTCCCGGCGAACCTAAAGGGTTCGGGCAAAATGAAGGGATGAAATGAAAAATCTGTACACCCGGCAAGTCGAAAACCTGAAAAGGCGGCTCGGGCAAAAATGGGTATCCCGGTGGACTGAAAACCCGAAAGGGCGGTCCAGGAAAAAGTTAGGGATCAAAAGCGTACGACTATGTCCCGGCATCTTGTCACTGGCCTATCAGAAGAAGAGTTTGGCCATCAACAACTATCAAGCACCTCCACAGGTCATCCTCCCCCACCTCAGAAACAGGGGCAATAAAGAGCCGTCTAAGCAATCTAATTGTTCTATCCACTAAGGTACCAAGGTAGTTTCAGCTGAAGAACATAACCAGTATACCTCAATTCCCCAGAGAGTGAGCCATCCAGTCAGTGCACTCTCCCCAAGCAAGCTATATTATCAAACCTTAAGGAAGTTGGGTGTCCTCCAGCAGATCTCAATATTCCCCAGCACATCATTCCTTAACAAGCATCCCCGGCGGTCTTGATTTAAGATTGTTCCCCGGTGTTCTATCAACATGCAAAGGAGTCACTTCCCCGGTACAGTTCTTCCCCAGGAATCCAGCTCCCCTAGGAAAGTTGGAATCCATCTCCCCAAGCAGAAAGCTTATCCCCAGTAAATTCTGGAAGTTTATTCTCGCAGAGCACGAACGCGTCGTCCGGCTTTATTCAAAGAGTTATTTCCTTAAACAGGATATAACTGGGTTATCCTCAGCCAAAAGCCACGGAAAGATCATCGTCGACGAAGTCTTCTTATCCCCAGCGAAGTCTATCAATACTTCCAACACAACAAAGATATCTCCAACAAGTTATTATCAACAATTCAGCAAAAGTATCTCTCTCCCCACAGAGTATCGCTCCCCAGCATGATCGCTAGAGTACTTTTCTCCCCGCAGAATCTTCCATTCGCCAAGTTTATTCCCCAACGGAGTTATCTTCTCCTACCGGTATTCTTGCAGCTATCATCCCCAGCGGAAGCAAAATCTATTCTCCGACATCAGCCCAGGAGTGACCTCCCGGCACCCGTCAAGGATTTACTTTCCTAGACGAAAGCATACATTCCTAAACATCACATACATCATTATAGCATGCATATACGCATCATATCTTACAAATCTCATTTATGTTGAGAACATCATCATTTGATCCATATCATGCATTGTATATGACTGACCTCTACCTTTCAGGAAAGATGCAGTTAAATTCTCAAATCATATTTCAAGACCTAGACCGGTTCAGTTAATCGACTCCAAAGATTTCTTATCCAGTCCAAGGCCTTCTCTAGTCCAGCTAAATCGACTCCCAACAGATTTTTCTGATGAAGACTCAGTAGAAGTTATCTCAGGTTTTTCTCAGACGTCCGCTTTTGAGATTATAATTTCCTATGGTTCTCTCCCCGACGGTGCGTGAGATGATAATTCCATTCCAGGTTTTTCTCAAACATCCGCTTTTGAGATTATAATTTCCTATGGTTCTCTCCCCGACGGTGCGTGAGATGATAATTCCATCCCAGGTTTTTCTCAAACGTCCGCTTTTGAGATTATAATTTCCTATGGTTCTCTCCCCGACGGTGCGTGAGATGATAATTCCATCCCAGGTTTTTCTCAAACGTTCGCTTTTGAGATTATAATTTCCTATGGTTCTCTCCCCGACGGTGCGTGAGATGATAATTCCATCCCAGGTTTTTCTCAAACGTTCGCTTTTGAGATTATAATTTCCTATGGTTCTCTCCCCGACGGTGCGTGAGATGATAATTCCATCCCAGGTTTTTCTCAAGCGTTCGCTTTTGAGATTATAATTTCCTATGGTTCTCTCCCCGACGGTGCGTGAGATGATAATTCCATCCCAGGTTTTTCTCAAACGTTCGCTCTTGAGATTATAATTTCCTATGGTTCTCTCCCCGACGGTGCGTGAGATGATAATTCCACTTCAGGTTTTTCTCAAAACGTTCGCTTTTGAGATTATAATTTCCTATGGTTCTCTCCCCGACGGTGCGTGAGATGATAATTCCAGCTCAGGTTTTTCTCAAACGTCCGCTTTTGAGATTATAATTTCCTATGGTTCTCTCCCCGACGGTGCGTGAGATGATAATTCCAGCTCAGGTTTTTCTCAAACGTCCGCTTTTGAGATTATAATTTCTTATGGTTCTCTCCCCGATGGTGCGTGAGATGATAATTCCAGCCCAGGTTTTTCTCAAACGTCCGCTTTTGAGATTATAATTTCCTATGGTTCTCTCCCCGACGGTGCGTGAGATGATAATTCCATCCCAGGTTTTTCTCAGACGTCCGCTTTTGAGATTATAATTTCCTATGGTTCTCTCCCCGACAGTGCGTGAGATGATAATTCCATTCCAGGTTTTTCTCAAACGTCCGCTTTTGAGATTATAATTGCCTATGGTTCTCTTCCCGGTCCTGCGAAGATGGTAATTCCCACCAAGATTTTCTCAACGAGCGTTGTTGAAGTTAAAGTCACCCAAGGTTCTCTTACCATTCATGCTAAGGTAGTAACCATCCCTGGTTCATTCATCATCTTGTGAAGCTCCAGACCCAGCTCCTGTAACCAGTCAGGACATATCTATACCAAGCATCTGAAATCCAGCTCCTGCAACATGTCAGGTACTCATTTTTTTCTTTTGCAGGTACGCAGGTTCTCGCTAAGGAATCTCTTACGCGATCAACGTCCAGATGGCATCTATAAGCCCATCATCCTATCCATCAATCTCCAAATGGCATCTGTAAGCCCATTTCCATCGCACTGCTACTATGTGAGCGCAAATTTCTGGGCACTTTAATGTTCAATCATCTTCCACCCTCGGATTACGAAAGGCATGTCAGCCAATCTGCATCCTCGGGTCTAAGAAGATTGAACAGGGGCAACTGTTGTACCCCAAAATTTGCCCTCCCATATTCTTCAAAGATTTGCCAAGTCAAAGCTTCAAAAGTTCCCCAAGGGTTGCACAGTGCAAGGGCCTCCTAAACAGTCAGAATTAGGGTTTTTGTTCTGATCAAGAAAATGAAGTTTCCAAAGGTCCAATCAAGTCTCACATGCCTACAAATATGGTCAAGCATCCTCATATCAAGTTTCAAGACTTTCAGCATAAAATTGCACAGTCAAAACCCTAATTGCACTACAGTCAACTGCAGGGGCAAAATGGTCATTTGATAGTCAAAAGTTCAAATTTTTGGTCAACATATCATTTTGAAGCCTCAAACATCATTTGATCAATGCTTGATCATGATTCTCAAAGCTTGGCTCAAAAATCATCAAGATGCAAAAGTTTCCTTATTTGGACAGCTGGAAAAGTCAACTGTAAATTGACCAGGGCATAACTTCCACATGGATTATCAGAAAAATTCCATCCAAAGCTCATTTTGAAGAGAAAGACATTTCCTACAACTCATCTTCATACTTCAAGTCCAAGAAATGCTCTCACAAAAAGTTATCAATTTCAACATTATAGGTCATTTTCAAAAGTCAACAAAAAGGGACTTTAAGTCAAAGGCCATAACTTGAGATTGGTAAATCCAAATGATATGGGACCAAAGACATTGGTTAAAGGACTCAAAGACCTTTCCAAAATGTCCAAGAACATGAGCAAAGCGTAAAAATTGAGCAAGTTATGCCTTGTGGAAGTTGGGAAATTTTTGGATATTTTGAAAAGTCAACATTGATTCAAATGACCTAAAATTGCTAATGGGCCCATTTTTCTTCCACAATTCATCATCCCAAGCATGTGCACGACCACTTGGCCCAAAGGGAAGTTTTATTCATTTTTTATTTATTTATTTGAATTTTTATTAATAATAATTCATTTAAATCAATTAAATATATGAAAAATACTTAACCTAACTTATCAAATCTTTTTGTACATGTAATAGGCTCAATGATTCGTGCATGATCAGATTTGGAAGGAATTGGATTGATTGGATCATGATTGGTACAAAATTGCATGAAAAAGATTGAAAAAATAATGATTGAAAATCAAATCTCAAAAGCCATGAATGCAAGAGATTCTGATCAAGTTTGTTGACCTAATATATTCATACATAAGCATAGAACGAAAACCTAATGAGGAGGACCACTGAGCTGCGCTAGAAACCATTCACCAACTTGAAATTTTTGCAAAGAAACTCAAAACTGAAAACCTAATTCTAGGGCGATTCAAGCAGAGATATTCATCTCATCATATTCCTGAGACCTTCAGCAACGTGCCTGAATAGATTTCCAAGTCCCTAACACCTTGAATCATTGTACAGAAGTCACACTTTTCCATTTTTTTTTCATTATCGTGTTTTAACATCTATGCATTTTCATGGCATTTTAATCGTAGATTCATACTAAGTGAAGCATTCTGAAGCTAACCCTATCATTTAATTGAGCTTTCATGTATTATTAGGGATTTCGCCATTATCGTTTTTTAGGGTTGCAGGAATTGCAATTTGGGGCTTTCCATCCAAGGAAAAATTGAGACTTGGGACCTTGACCATTAAAACGAGCATGTCTGGACGAAAAGAATCCATGTGTCGCGCCCAATTTATGAGCGTCCTAGGGCTATTCGCTATTTTCCCAAAACATGCCTAAGAGAACGCTTAGAAAACCGTGGCCTATGTTTTTGTGTTTCAGGAACGAAGAAGAAGATGATATCGTGGCATTAGATGGTTGGCTGGTTTAAATTTCGCGCGGAAAACGAAACACTAACGCATATTTATTTTATTATATTTGTTTGTCATATTACTTACAGATAAGCAAACTGGCACGGTTGGCAAGCATAGTTGTTGGTAAAGTACATGACCTGGGTTCGAGCCCCAGGTCTTCATTATCCCCATATTATTTTTCAATAAAAATTCACATGCAGTTTCAATAGCAAAGACCATCATACACCTTCATGATCAAACCATCCACGCGTCCAATGTCATCAAATCAAAGGCCATAATCTGGAGAGTACAGTGGACCCTGGTCAACGCTTCTGCACGTGAATGAAAAATGTCTCCAAGGCCAGGAATTTAAATGGGCCAGATTGCTAGAGGCCTCACCTCCTATTTGGGGTCTGAACCCCCTAGGTTTGCATTTTTTACATTCTTTCTCTTTTGTTTTTTTTCTTTCTTTTAATTATTGTGTTTTTTTTAATTAATTATTTTTTCCCATAAAAACACAAAACAATAAAAAAAATCAGAAAGATAAAAATAAAATAATAAACATTTTATTTAATAGTATTTTTTGTAATTAAATTGTATATAATTAAACTTAGTTTTAAATTAGGTTTTAATTTTAATTCTTTTAATAAAAATCTAAAAAAAAACATAGAATTAGGGTTCATATTAATTTTTCATCCTTTTTATTTTTCTTTCATAATAATTAAATATTAGATATTTATTTTTATAATTAAATTTGCATGTAAATTAATTAGGGTTAATATTAGGTTTTAATCTTCTTTTTTTTAATAAATCAAAAAAACATAGAATTAGGGTTAGCATTAATTTTATTTAATTCTTTTTTTTTCATATTAAATCCTAAAATACTAAAAAATACCAAAAACGATTTCTTTTCTTTTTAATTAATTAATGTCACCATTTAATTTAATTTTGCAAAAAGGGTCCAACGCCCTCGTTTTAATTCTTATTAATTTGCATATTATTTTATTTCGTTTAAATATTTATGTATCTCTCCCGAAGCCATGTAACTAATTGCTCGCACTTTTCTTTTACTTTCTTTATTTTTCTGTCAAATCGGGTTCGAGAAATTTTGGCGATGTGGACCCGCGCCTTTTGTAATAGCTTAGAATTTACTTTTCTGCAACTTTTTAACTGTAAATAATAGCGTGAAAGAATGTATGAATACAATTAAAAAACAAACGCTAGATCACCAATAACATGACAAAAGACAAAATAACTGAACATGACACACAAATCACACACCACCCCTAGGGTACGCCTCACTGTTGCCTTGCCTCGAAAGGTGATCGTCGAGTAGAGGATGTCTTAGTAAGTCCTCATGATCCGGGAACCTGGCATGAGGGTAGCTTCTAAGGTGTCTTCCTATTGCTCTGGTGATCACCATGTCCCGAACCTCGAATTGACCCGAACACCTCCAACGGTGGTGCTACCTACCTCTCAATGGTGGGATGGCACTACTTTAAAGGACATTTACACAGACGAATTCCTTAGGGTAGGTAGACAACTCTAGATACTTGCTCTAATTTCAAAAACAAATCAAAAATACTTTTCACACCGACACCTTTTCAAAAGCTTTCGAAAGCAATTTTTCAAACACTCTTGAGGACCGATACAAGAGTCGAACTGGAATTTTCAAAGAAACCTTTTTTTAAAACCCACAGTTGAAAAGCAAACAAACCATTTTTGAAAACACAAATGAGCAAGTATCTAAGAGCTCATGGATAACCATGGATAGAAAGGGTGCTAATACCTTCCCTTTCTATAATCTACCTCCCGAACCGAGAGCAATCTCTATAAGGAATTTTTCTGTGCTTTTGTCCTTTCCATTTGGAGAAAATAAAAGACGGTGGCGACTCTTGCTTCCGCGACATTTCGCGAACCAGCGTTAAACAGTCAGTTCCAGATCCACCAATCACAATAATGCTTAAATAATAACCAAAAATCCCTCCCACACTGAAACTTAACAGTGTCCCCACTGTATGTACAAATGCAAGAGAGAAGGAAATGAATAACAATGGAAACTCTAGCCACGGGGAGGCGGAAACATATACTGATGCATGTAGTCCAACTGATCAGTCACCAAGTCCATGAAGGTTATGAAGTCCACCCTGAGAGAAGTCAGCTCGCCTCGCATGTCCGTAATTGCCTCATGTAGGGAGTCCAGGGTAACAGCAAGTGGAGGTGGAGTAGTCTCAGGAGCCTGGGTCGAGGTCTCAGCAGAAGTAGCATGCTGTTCCCAAGGATCAGGGAACTCATGCTATCCTGGCGGAGTAGCAGGATCTTCATCAACATTAGTAGTGTTTGGAACCTCATAAATGTCAACTGTAGATGGTGAGGAGGGCGGTGAAGCAGGATGGTGAAGGTCAAATAGCCAGTTATCTCGGTTGTACACACTGGTGATAGGGTCCGGAAGCTTAAACTGGTGGACGATCTGATGATTAACTAGAAGGTTAAATTGATCTGGTCCAAGGTTTCCGATCATGCTAGTGTTGAAACAAAATGCAATGTCCATCGGCTTTATTCCATAAAGCGGGGCAGATCCGAGCATAGGCCGGTAGAGTCCAATTGCATTAGACAGCATGGTAACTAACCCACCCAACAAGATCGGTGCATTCGAAGTCTGGATGATAAGCTACATATTAGCAAGCATATAAGCTGCACCATTCACCGGACGGCTCTGGGATGCATAATACATAATAAACAGCTCATCGCAGGATACAGATATGACATTCTGTTGTTTGCCAAAGATAGTGTGGGCTATGATCTTGTGGAAATACCTGATAGCCGGGTTATGGATGCATTCAGAGTAAAGATCAAACGGCTCAGGATGGTTATTACCAGCGATGCTTCCCCAGAAATAATCAAGACCAGATTCAGGCAAGAGGTTCTCCTGTGTCATACTGATAACATCGGGTCCAAAAGGGAACCCAAGAAGCTGGCTAAACTCCCGCAGGTTATAAGTGTAATCCATGTTAAACATTCTGAATGTGATCAACCCACGGTTGAATCCCATCCCATGATTTGGAATGAAACTCAGAGTGCTTAGGAACTCAAGAGTCAGCCTTTTGTAGGTACAGAACCGTCGACAGATAGGAGCAGTGTCCCAACCAATCTGATGCAGCAAGTACATGACACTCTCACGAATGCCAAGGGCTGTCATAGCATGATCGTCTGCGTAGATAGTAGGGCACATCTTCCGTTCACCCAGGTCTGCAAACCGTCTTCTTTGGTGTCGGCTTCGCAATTTGACATTCATGAAGTTTGCACAATCCATAGCGCGAAATGTGAAAGTAAAAGAATTACCCCCCTGAAAATATTTGATAAATGTTTGAAAGAAAAGTAAATTAAGTAAGTATTTTCGGGTTAGGAAATTGCCAAAGTTAAATTAAAAAGAAAAAGAGAGATGAAAGGGAAAAATAAAAACAGAAGAAAAATAGAAAGGAGTAAGAGATGCAATCATGAAAATGTTTTAAAGATTAAGAGAAAAGAAAAGAAAAATAAAAGCATGTTAAAGCAAAAAAAATAATTAAAGTAAAACATGGGTTGCCTCCCATGAAGCGCCTTTATTTTATGTCGACGGCTCGATAGTTAACACCTATTCAGTTAGGTATTTGGGGTAGGTGGCTCACTTAACTGAAGATAAGCTGAGTAGTCGATATTTCCGACGTTAAAGTAGTGCTTTAGGCGCTGGCCATTAACTACGAATGGTTCGATAGAACTACCTTTAATTTCTATCGCACCACTTGGGAAAACTTTATTAATTTCGAACGGTCCGGACCATCTGGAACGTAATTTTCCCGGGAAAAGTTCCAGTCTAGAGTTGAATAGGAGTACGATGTCTCCTTCCTTAAAGTCTTTCCGCGAGATACGCTTATCGTGTCATTTTTTTGTTCGTTCTTTATAGATTTTAGCATTTTCATAAGCGTCTAAACGCAATTCTTCTAGTTCATGGATATCTAACACTCGTTTCTCGCCAGCACTCTTATAATTTAAGTTAAGGGTTTTTATGGCCCGATCAGCTTTATGCTCTAATTCTACTGGCAAATGATAAGATTTTCCATAAACTAACTTGAACGGCGTTGTTCCGATAGGAGTTTTGAAAGCTGTCTGATATGCCCAAAGAGCATCGTTTAGCTTGGAGGACCAGTCCTTTCTGGATGTGGCTACGGTTTTCTCAAGTATTTGTTTGATCTCCCTATTTGACACTTCCACTTGTCCACTCGTTTGAGGATGGTAAGGTGTGGCTATGCGATGTTTAACGCCATATTTGGGAAGTAACTTTTCGAAGATTCTAGAGATAAAATGGGAGCCACCATCGCTGATCACTAGTCTTGGTACACCAAATCATGGGAAGATAATATTCTTGAATAGTTTTAGTACCACACGTGTATCGTTTGTGGGTGCGGCGATGGCTTCAATCCATTTTTATACATAGTCGATGGCTACCAAAATATATTTATTTCCAAAAGATGCAGGGAAAGGTCCCATGAAATCAATTCCCCACACATCGAAAACTTCTACTTCGAGGATTCCCTTTTGCAGCATTTCATCGCGTCTAGATATATTTCCTGTGCGTTGACATCTATCGCAGTTCATAATTGCTACGTGGACGTCTTTCCATAAGGTAGGCCAAAAGAAGCCAGCTTGAAGTATTTTTGCACAGGTTTTTGACGTACTAGCGTGTCCACCATAAGGGGCAGAATGGCAATGGGAAATGACGTCGTCTATTTCATCATTGGGAATGCAGTGACGGTAGATACCATCGGCGCCTCTTTTAAAGAGTAATGGTTCATCCCAAAAGTAGTGTTTAAGGTCATGGAAAAATTTCTTCCGTTGTTGGTACGTCAAATCAGGTGGTAAAACACCGGCATCTAAATAGTTGACGAAGTCAGCGTACCATGGCAGTGTGGTGTTAGTACAAATGGCTTTTACTATCGCAGTTGTTAAAGGTTCATTGTGTTGATCTAAACTGTCGGTAGGGTTTATATCTAGCTTGGAAATAAGGCGTTCATAAGGGAAATCTTCATTTATGGGAACACTCTCGGTTTGGATTCCATATAATCTCGATAAATGGTCTGCTACCACGTTTTCAGTTCCTCTCTTGTCTTTTATTTCTAAGTCAAACTCTTGTAGGAGTAAGATCCATCTGAGCAGTCGCGGTTTGGCGTCCTTCTTGCTTAGTAAGTATCGGATCGCAGCATGATCCGTATAAATGATGATTTTAGCGCCTACTAAGTATGAACGAAATTTATCCAACGCGAATACTACAGCTAAGAGTTCCTTCTCCGTAGTGGCGTAATTCATCTGTGCGGGATCGAGCGTTCTGCTTGCGTAGTAGATAGTGTGAAGCTTCTTTTCTTTGCGTTGTCCTAGGACTACGCCTACAGCATAATCGCTCGCATCGCACATTATTTCAAATGGTAGGTTCCAATCAGGAGGTTGCATAATAGGTGTTGAGATTAAGGCCTCTTTAAGTGTCTCGAATGCGTTCAAGCATTTATCGTCGAAAATAAACTCAACCTCTTTCATTAATAATTCGGTTAGTGGCTTGGTGATTTTAGAGAAATCTTTTATAAAACGTCGGTAAAAACCCACGTGTCCTAGAAAACTTCGTATTTCTTTAACTGTTTTGGGTGGTTGAAGGTTTTTGATAATTTCGATCTTTGCTTTGTCGACTTCAATCCCTCTGTTTGATACAATGTGACACAACACAATTCCTTGTCTCACCATGAAGTGACATTTTTCCCAGTTAAGCACTAGGTTGACACTGACACAGCGTTTCAATACTAATTCAAGATTTGATAAACATCCGTCGAAACTCTCTCCACAGACAGAGAAATCATCCATGAATACTTCCATGATTCCGTCTAAAAAATCTGCGAAAATCGCCATCATGCATCGTTGGAAAGTTGCAGGTGCATTACATAGTCCAAATGGCATTCTCCGGTATGCAAAGGTACCATAGGGACATGTGAACGTAGTTTTCTCTTGATCATCAGGATGAATGGGAATTTGAAAGAATCCTGAGTATCCATCAAGGTAGCAGAAATGGGAATGTTTGGTTAAACGCTCGAGCATTTGATCAATGAATGGTAATGGGAAATGGTCTTTGCGCGTAGCTTTGTTTAATTTTCTATAACCGATACACATTCTCCATCCTGTTTGAGTATGTTGTGCTACCGATTCGCCTTTTGTGTTTGTTATAACCGTAACGCCTCTTTTCTTAGGCACCACATGAACTGGACTGACCCAGTTGCTATCTGATATTGGGTATATGATGCCTACTTCTAGTAATTTCTGCACTTCCTTCTTAACTACTTCACTTAGGATAGGATTTATTCGTCTTTGATGTTCTCTAGAAGTCTTACAGTCCTCCTCCAGCATAATGTGGTGCATACAAAGAGAAGGGCTTATTCCTTTTAGGTCTGATATATTATATCCTAATGCGGCTGGATATTTCCTTAACACACTAAGAAGTTTTTCGGTTTCGATCTCTCCTAATTCGGCATTGACTATAACTGGTCGTTTGAGTTCTTTATCTAAGAATTCGTACCTAAGATCCTCAGGTAATGTTTTAAGTTCTATACCAGGTTTCGCATTAGTTGGGTCAGGATTGGGCGTTAAGGCTAAACATTCGCTTAGGTTGGCATGTAAGTGTTCTTGTTTCCAGTCTTCGTTCTTGACGATAGTTGGTGTCTGAATTTTCAGTATCTCAGAGTAGGTGTCCTCTTGGCATTCAAATTCTTTGACACATTCATCAATGATGTATAGGAGACAACATGAGTCATCTATAGCAGGGGCTTTAAAGAATTGGGAAAGAATGAATTCTACTTTTTCTTCTCCTACCTCGAAGGTAAGTTTTCCTTTCTTAACGTCTATGATGGCTCCTGCAGTAGCTAAAAATGGTCTTCCTAGTATGATGGGAATGTTTGAATCTTCCTTGATGTCCATTATTATAAAGTCAGTCGGTATGTAAAATTGTCCTATTCGGACAGGAATGTTCTCTAGCATACCAACAGGAAATTTGACTGATTTGTCTGCTAGTTGTAGGGACATCTTGGTAGGTCTCATGTCGCCTAATTTGAGCTTCTCGCAAATAGATAAGGGCATTAGACTGACACTGGCTCCTAAATCACATAGAGCTTTGTCTATGACAGATTTTCCAATTACACATGGTATGGAGAAACTACCAGGATCTTTTAGCTTTAGAGGCATGTTATTTTGAATTATGGCGCTACATTCGGCAGTTAGCATAACGGTTTCGTTCTCAACGATTTTTTTCTTATTAGCCAATATTTCTTTTAGGAATTTAGCATATGACGGCATTTGGGTTATAGCTTCTGTAAATGGAATAGTGACGTTTAGTTGTTTCAGAAGTTCTACAAATTTCTTGAATTGTCCCTCGTTCTTGGATTTTGCAAGTCTTTGAGGGTATGGAATTGGTGGTTTGTATGGTGGTGGAGGCACATAAGGTTTTTCTGAAGCCTCTTTGTTCTCATTCGCGTCTTCCTCTACATTTTCAGATTGATCTTTCAATTTCTCTATTTCTTTTTCTGATTTTTGATACATGGTCGGGTTTTGGAGTCTAGGATCTATCGGTCCATCAAGGGCTGTCCCACTTCGTAATGTAATAGCATTTGCATGTCCTTTAGGATTAGGCTGTGTCTGTCCAGGAAATGTACCAGCAGGTGTGGCAGAACTAGCTTGGTGTTGTGCTACTTGGGAGATTTGGGTTTCTAACATTTTGTTGTGAGTTGCTAGGGCATCTACCTTGTTTGCTAATAGCTTTAACTGTTCACCGGTGTGAACATTTTGATTGAGAAATTCTTTGTTTTGTTGGGCTTGATTTAGCGATAAAATTTTCCATTAGGATTTCAAGGTTAGATTTCTTAGGAATGTTAGGAACATTAACATCGGGTTTTTGATACCCTGGAGGTATAGCAGGTGCTTGGCCAGGTGCATATAAAGCGTTATTGCTCTTGTACGAGAAGTTAGGATGGTTCTTCCAACCAGGATTATAGGTATTGGCATAAGGATTTCCTTGAGCGTAATTTACCTGATCAGCTGATATTCCTGCTAAGATTTGACATTCGGTTCCAACATGACCAGGTACTCCACAAACTTCGCAGCTTGGGGTAACTGCAGCCACGGTAGCTGCATGAGGTAAGGTCAAGCTTTCTATCTTTTGGGTAAGAGCATCTACCTTAGCATTAACTTTATCTAGGCTACTAACCTCGTACATCCCGCCTTTGGCTTGAGTTTTCTCCACAGATGTTCTTTCTCCTCCCCACTGATAGTGGTTTTGAGTCATGTTTTCAATGAGTTGGTTAGCTTCGTCATAAGGCTTGTCCATCAGTGTACCACCTGCGGCGGCATCTATAGATAGTCTTGTGTTGTACAAGAGTCCATTATAAAATGTGTGGATTATCAGCCATTTTTCTAATCCATGATGTGGGCACATTCGCATCATATCTTTGTAGCGCTCCCATGCATCGAATAGCGATTCAGTATCCTTCTGCCTAAATCCGTTGATTTGGGCTCTTAGTGCAGCGGTCTTGCTTGGGGGAAAGTATCGTGCCAAGAATATAATCTTCAGTCCTTCCCACGTAGTGACGGAATTTGATGGCAAGGATTGCAACCAAGCCCAAGCTATATCTCTTAGTGAGAAAGGGAAAAGACGTAATCTTATCGCATCTTTACTAACACCGTTCGCTATAACTGTGTCGGCAAATTGAACGAATTTTGTAAGATGTTCATTCGGATCCTCAGAATAATCTCCAGAGAATTAGCGTTGTTGGATAGCTGATATCAATGACGGTTTCAACTCGAAATCGTTTCGGTTTATTGCTGGAGCAGCAATGCTGTTATGGGGTTCTTGTTGTGATGGAGCTGCGTACTCCTTCAGTGGACGGGTCCTTTGTTCTTCGGCCATGTCTAATTCTGGATTGGTTTCAGTTTCAGAGGAAAAATTAGAATTTGTCTCAGAATCAATCTTGATTTCGGGTTTAGGTAAAGGAATAGCGTGATTTAAACAGTAATCCCTGACTGCACGTCTTACGGAAAGAATGCGTTCAGGTTCGTCCGTTGATTTGTCAAGTGGTTCGCCTTGTGAGTGAGTCCTTGGCATACAAATCGACAAAGGGTGTCTGTTGCTTAGTCTAAACGCGCAACAGAAGAATCGTAATTAATTGACTACCAGTCCCCGGCAACAGCGCCAAAAACTTGATCGGGACTTTATAAGTCTGTCAGGATACTAACTGTAAGTATACAGTTCAGTCGTTCTAGTTTTAAAAGATTATCGAACCCACAGAGACTAAGGATCAATCGCATATGATCTAATGCTACAGTTTGTCTAACTAAGCGATGAATATTCGATTTTTTGGGGGAGACAGTTTAATTAAGAATAATAGTACTAATTATACCGGTATGTGATAATCGGACTTAGGGAATTCGGTGAATCGCTTGGCCTATAAAGTATTTCGGTAAAAGCTAATTGTTTAAAAACCTGAGACATACACTCTCGTGTTTATGAAATAAGTCATGCTACTAAACCTAGTGGATGCACTTTAAATTTAATAACACTTTTTGAAAACAATTGGAATTTAATTAATTTATTAAAACACTCTCGTGTATTTAAAAATCAATGCTTCGTTACCACTATCTGGGTTGAACCCCAGCTCTCGCATGCAGGTTCTTGCCTTAATTAATTTCCCACTCTCGTGGCAAAATCGTGTTAATTAACCTCTCACTCTCGTGACAAAGATAGTTAAATTAATCTTGGAAATTGGAAACCAGAAATTGTTTTATAAATATTTTTGGCCAAGGTATCACTGAATTCTTTCAGTTCTTACGGTCACATACCGGTATTAATAATTTAGCCAGACATAATTAACTTAATAGCAATACAGTTCAAAATATAATTCATGGTGTTGTACCCCAAAATTTGCCCTCCCATATTCTTCAAGAAAATTGCCAAGCCAAGCTTCAAAGTTCCCCAAGGATTGCACAGTGCAAGGGTCTCCTAAACAGGCAAAATTAGGGTTTGTGGTCTGATCAAGAAAGTGAAGTTTCCAAAGGTCCAATCAAATCTCACATGCTTACAAATATGGTCAAGCATCCTCATATCAAGTTTCAAGGCATTCAGCACAAAATTGCACAGTCAAAAACCCTAATTGCACTACAGTCAACTATAGGGGCAAAATGGTCATTTGACAGTCAAAAGTTCAAATTTTTGGTCAACATATCATTTTGAAGCCACAAACATCATTTGATCAATGCTTGATCATGATTCTCAAAATTTGGCTCAGAAATCATCAAGATACAAAAGTTTCCTTATTTGGACAGCTGAAAAAGTCAACTGTAAATTGACCAGGGCATAACTTTCACATGGATTATCAGAAAAATTCCATCCAAAGCTCATTTTGAAGAGAAATACATTTCCTACAACTCATCTTCATACTTCAAGTCCAAGAAATGCTCTCACAAAAAGTTATCAATTTCAACATTATAGGTCATTTTCAAAAGTCAACAAAAAGGGACTTTAAGTCAAAGGTCATAACTTGATATTGGTAAATCAAAATGACATGGGACCAAAGACATTGGTTAGAGGACTCAAAGACCTTTCCAAAGTGTCCAAGAACATGAGAAAAGCTTAAAAATTGAGCAAGTTATGCCTTGTGGAAGTTGGGAAATTTTTGGATATTTTGAAAAGTCAACATTACTTCAAATGACCTAAAATTGCTAATGGGCCCATTTTTCTTCCATAATTCATCATCCATGACATATGCACGACTACTTGGCCCAAAGGGAAGTCTTTATTCATTTTTTATTTATTTATTTGAATTTTTATTTATATTAATTCATTTAAATCAAATTAAATATATGAAAAATACTTAACCTAAAGTTTTAAATCTTTTTGTGCATGTTTTACCCTCAAGATTTCGTGCATAATTCAATATGGAAAGAATTGGAGCAATTGGATATGATTTGTGCAAAAATAGCATGAAAAAAGATTGGAAAAAATCTTGAAAAATCAAATCTCTAAAACCATGATTGCAAGAGATTCTGATCAAGTTTATTGACCTAATTGATTCATACATAAGCCAGGAACACAACCCTAATGAAAAGACACACGCAGCTGCTCAGAAAAGCCATTCATCAAACTTGAAAAAATTGTCAAGAAACTCAAAACTGAAAACTAACTTGCAGGGCGATTCAAGGCACAATTCTCATCTCATTAGCTTCCTCAAGCATTACTGAACGTTTTCCAATCACTAACGCTCATCAAAACCTCAGGAATCGGTATACAGAATTCAATATGTTTCATGAAAAATGCACATTCGTATTTTGATTTGCAGGCATCCTCATAACATTTTATTCATTGATTCATGTTCCTTATGAAATTCTGAAGCTAACCAATATATTTAATTGCATTTTTATGTGCTACACGCGATTATGCCATGATTGTATTTTAGGGTTTGCAGGACCTCAAATTGGGGGTTTCTAATTAAAGAAAAATTGGCCCTCAAGACCACCACCATTCAACTCAGCGCATATGGACGATCTCAAACATACCCTCGCGCCTAATTTATGGAGCCCATATGGCTAATCGTTATTTTTCCAAAACCGGCCTAAGAAAACGCTCAGAAAACCGTTGTCTAATGTTTGTGTTTCAGGAATAATGAAGAAGACGACCTCGTGGCAAACGGTGATAGGCCAATTCAAATTTCGCGCGCGTTGGTGGCCCCTGACCATTATTTCTTTTATAATGTTTATTCGCTATTATATATTAAACGTGTTTGGGATGGTTCAGTGGTAGGTACACGCGCTGGCAATGTCCATGACCTGGGTTCGAGTCCCAGGTCTTCAATAATTTCAATGTTATTTTTCCATTAACGTTCACATGCAGCGCCTACGTTAAAGACCATGATGCACTCTCACAACCAAGCGTACACGCGTCCAGCTTCATCAGATCAAAGGCCATGGATTGAAGTGCACGGTGAATCCCAGTCAACGCGCCACAGGTTACTCAAAAAGTCCACCAGGCTTTCCTAAATGGGCCAGATTGCTAAAGGCCATACCTCCTAATTTGGGGTCTGAACCCCCTAGGTTTGCCATAATATTTTCTATTTTTATTTTCTATTTGCTTTTAATTATTATTGTTTTATTAATTAGCTAATTATTTTCA
The DNA here is from genome assembly GCA_948472305.1 of Vicia faba. NCBI lineage: Eukaryota > Viridiplantae > Streptophyta > Magnoliopsida > Fabales > Fabaceae > Vicia > Vicia faba. The sequence goes on from OX451738.1 coordinate 1,171,550,587, forward strand.
TAAATATAAAAAACACCTAAAAATCAGAAAAGGAAAAAAACAATAAATATTTTTATATTTTAATATTTCTTGTAAATAAATTTGCATGTAATTATTTAGTTTTAATTTAAGTTGTAATTTTAATACTTTTAACAAAAAAATCTAAAAAATGTAGAAATAGGTTTAATTAATAATTTTTCATCCCTTTTTATTTTTCTTTCATAAATATATTAAATAATTAAATATTTTACTTTTTATAATTAAATTGCATGAAAATAACTTAGGGTTAATTTAGGTCAAAAAACTCCAATTTTTCTTAATAAATTAAAAATAATTAGGATTAGGGTTTGCATATTATTTTAATTTTAATTAACTCTCTCTTTTCATTTAAATCCTAAAATACTAAAAAATACAAAAAAACAAATTCTTGCTTTCTTTTTTATTCATTATTAATTCAATTTTTGCAAAAGGGTCCAACGCCCTCGTTTCGTTTTAATTCTTATTAATTCGCATTTATTTTTATTTCTTTATAATATTATGTATTTCTCCCAAGGCCATGTAACCTTTTAATTTTCTCGCACCTTTTAATTCTTTACTTTTCTTTACTTTATTTATTTTTCTGTCAAATCGGGTCCTGGTTAATTTTGGCGATGTGGACCCGCGCCTTTTGTAATAGCTTAGAATTTATTTTTCTCGCAATATTTTTAACTGTTAAATCAAATGACATGAAAGAATGTATGGACAAAATAAAAACAAGCGTAGAACACCAATAACATGAACAAGACAAAATATCTGAAAACGACACACAAGTCACACACCACCCCTAGGGTACGCCTCACTGTTGCCTTGCCTCGAAAGGTGATCGTCGAGTAGAGGATGTCTTAGTAAGTCCTCATGATCCGGGAACCTGGCATGAGGGTAGCTTCTAAGGTGTCTTCCCATTGCTCTGGTGATCACCATGTCCCGAACCTCGAATTGACCCGAACACCTCCAACGGTGGTGCTACCTACCTCTCAATGGTGGGATGGCACTACTTTAAAGGACATTTACACAGACGAATTCCTTAGGGTAGGTAGGTTCTCATAGATACTTGCTCTAAATTTCAAACAAAAATTCAAAAATACTTTTCACACCAACACATTTTCAAAAAGCTTTCGAAAGCAATTTTTCAAACACTCTTGAGGACTGATACAAGAGTCGAACTGGAATTTTCAAAGAAACTTTTTTAAAACCCACAGTTGAAAAGCAAACAAACCATTTTGAAAACACAAGTGAGCAAGTATCTAAGAGCCCATGGATAACCATGGATAGAAAGGGTGCTAACACCTTCCCTTTCTATAATCTACCTCCCGAACCGAGAGCAATCTCTTTAAGGAATTTTTCTGTGCTTTTGTCCTTTCCATTTGGAGAAAATAAAAGACGGTGGTGACTCTTGCTTCCGCGACATTTCGCGAACCAGCGTTAAACAGTCAGTTCCAGATCCACCGATCACTGAACTGGCGACTCTGCTGGGGACTATCTTATAAAGTGGGGTGTACCTTAGGATTAAGATCACTGTGTTTTCAATTGTCTTCTTTGCTTGCTTTATTATTGTGGGTTGCTTGGAAGTTCTATAGATCCTAACCCGGATCTGGGGGATACCTTCTTAGAAAGTAGCAACAAGGCTGTGAGGGAACTGTGCGGGGTATACCGACATGGTTGAAACAGTCTGCTACGTTGATGTGGCACTTTGGTGTGTACCGGTAACCCTTGAGTTTAGTCAAGGAGAGTACGGGGCCTCCGCGTGGTGTCGTGAAGCATCAACAGACCTTAGGAACCTTAATTGAACTATCTTGGCCTCTTTAGGGTAGTGAGATAACTGACTTTGGTGCAGTCCGAGGTTGGTTGATACTCGATACTACACTCAATTGAGGGTTGCTTTCCTGGAATATTTCGGTCGCCAGTTCAGTGGCTAAATCGAAACGATGAACAACGAAAGCAATCCCGTGATATTGGGAACCTTAGAACCCGGTTACTTTGATTAGGACAGGTTGAGCCCACCAACTTCAAGAGGGTACTACCCAGACCCCATGCTGGCCTAAACCCTAAGGGTTTCTCTTGTGTGACTTGTGTGCCTTCGTACTTGACTACTTGCATGCTTTTTTGTCTGACACTTGAGCTTCTTGCAGGTTTTGTTGGTAGTCCTTAATTAGGACTCATAACAGGGTATCCTAAGTTTCTTGCAGGTTTTGGTTTGCAGTCCTTAATCGGGACTCGTAACAGGGTTACGTACACTACCCCATGCATGCCATAACATCATACCATTGCATACATCCTAACCCATTTCAAGGATCTCAAGGGCTTGTGATGCAGGTCATGATGAACCAACTGTCCAGCAAAGGGCAAAGGGGATTTATTTTCCTCTAGACAAGGTTGTCAGGGGCTATGACCCACTGGATATGGTGAGCCTTTGACCCTTGACGAAGGACTCTCAACAACATGAAGTTACCAGTTCTCAACTCTAACAAGTTTCTCTGTTTACCCCGCGAGGTCCTTGAAATCATTGCATACATATCATACATATCATTGCATAACAGGTACCCTTTCTCTGCAGGTTACTTACCTTCTTCGCTGTTTATTTCAGCAGTCTCGTCATGAATCCTGAATCCTCAACCGAGCACACTATCAAGGCCCTCCAGGCTCAGAACGCTCAGTTCCAAGGGCTGATCATGAATTTGACCCAGGGGCAACAAGATCTGAAGGCTTTGCTCTTGAAGAAGGAAAACAAGAAGAAGAGGACTGTTTTGTTCAGCCCTAGACGCAGATCCGGGAACACCCTGCAGGATCAGGCTGAGAGGACAACTCCATCTGTGGGAAAAGGCAGTCATCAAGAAGAAAGGGTTCTCAGTCCAGTGGTCTCCGACAATGAGACAGATTTCAACGACGAACAGTACCCTCCGGCTGAGGATAGGTACAAACAGTTGGAAGACCGGCTCAGTGCTATGGAGATACAAAAAGTTCCTGGCCTGGACTTCGAGGATCTAGGTCTGTCTTCTGGGGTAGTGATCCCGCACAAGTTTAAGGCACCTGCCTTTGCTAAATACGACGGGGCATCCTATCCTAAATTGCATCTCAGGGCTTACACAAGGAGGATCCAGCGCTATACAGCTGACAAAAACTTATGGATCCATTTCTTCCAAGAGAGTCTTTCAGGGACTCAGCTCGAGTGGTTCTATCAATTGAATGGAGTCAACATCCGTACCTGGGAAGACTTGGCCACTGCATTCTACAAGCAGTACCAGTACAATGCCGACCTTGCTCCCACACGTACCCAACTCCAAGGTATGTCGTTGGGGTCAAGTGAAGGTTTCAAGGAATACGCGCAGAGATGGAGAGACCTCGCTGGCAGGGTGCAGCCTCCATTAACTGACCGGGAACTCGTTGATATGTTCTTGGGGACCCTATCCGGGCCATTCTTCAATCATCTCATTGGTAATTCATCTGCAGGATTTACCGACCTCATCCTGACTGGGGAAAGAATTGAAGCTGGTTGGGAAAATTCAAGAGGCTACACCTTCTGATACTCACAAAAAGCCTTACACGGGAAAGAAGGAATCTAATGCTGCATACAGCCAAAAGAGTCGTCGTGACCAACATGCAGGGGCAGTCATGATCTCTGGTTCTGCACCACGCCGCCAACAACAAAAGGGAAATCAGCGAAGGCCGGACGAGCCTAAAAGACAATTCACCAACATTAACATGCCATGGTCACAAGCATTGCAGCACATGTTGAAGATGAACCTGATTGCAGTAATCAACCCTCCTGCAAACCCCAAGACCTCCTCTCCAAGCTACAATCCAGAAGCAAGGTGTGCTTATCACTCTGATAGCCCGGGGCACGATACCGAGGATTGTTGGGCGCTGAAATACAAGATTCAGAATATGATCGATGCCAAAGAGATTGAATTCGAACCTGCCGAGACTCCCAATGTGATCACTGCTCCCTTACCGAAACATGGCTAGGATTGAGAGATTTTTGTTCATTTAAATTCAAGTTGTATTTTTCCTTTCTTGATAAACAATTGTCATGTTAAACTCTTTTATTTCATGAATGCATTACACATGTCTGTCTTGAATTAATTATGTTTACTGTACTTAAAACTGCTTTCATATTTTTGTGATGATCAACTCTTGACTGAAAATTCTAAGCCTCTTGAGGGAGGATGACGAAAACGATACCACGATCATTACAGTATGCTTTTGAACAAACCCCGCTGATGAGGTACAGGCATTGTTTCAATCCCTAAACACTGGAGTTATAAGGATGATAATCCCTCGTCAACCCCTTTGAGCCAAAGAAGTAGGAGTTTTTATTTTCGAAAATTGAAACCCTTAATCATAACCCGGGACAGGGTAGTCTTCTCAGTTGATCCAAGTGCACAATGAATGGCACCAAATGAGTTTTTCCAAAAAAACAAAAGACAGTGATGGTTCCGAATAATCAGCAAAGAAAGGCAGTCATTACCAAAATCAAAATAAAACCCATTAAGTCAAAACCTATAAAGGGGACTTACAAAACTGGGGCATCCCGCTGACTGTAATTCCAAAAAAAGGAAACAGTTCAGGCAAAAAAAGAAAGGGATAACAAAAATCAAAAAAGAAAGAGGTCTTATAAACCCTCAACAAAAAGGAATGACTGCCTATTCAAAATAAGTTATCAACATCCGAACCATCACTAGAACATCAAAGCAAAGACTCAAACAAGGTCTAACGTATGGTCAGCTGAGTTTAGGTTTGAAGAACATCACGAAGAGCGGGTGGGTACAAATAATTTGAGCCTTTATCCTTTGTTTCTTAAACCATGAACCAGGCCACGTTATAACCCTTAAAAGTCCTAGCTGAAGCAAGGGTTAATTCGAAAGCATACTGTTACAAAGGTATCCTGACTCCTGAAGGTTTGCCGTAAAATCTTGAGTTGACACCGCACTGTATTACAAAAAATACATTTTCAAAATTCAAAGACAGACATAGGATTTTGCATTCTTAAAATAACCTTGTTTGCATATGACTATTTGTTTGAACAGCAGGGAAATTCGCACGATGAACACCTTGTGAACAGAAGTACCTCCAATCAAGGGGCACAGTAGGAGCATTGCCCAGTATCTGGGGCATGACAAAATACTTCCAACAGGGGCAACTCCCTACATTCTGAGAGCATGGACATAGTCGAAAAAATACTGCGCATAATCAAAGACCCGCTAGGTTGACACACTTAGGCAAAAATAAGGGCTTCCCGGCGAACCAAAAGGGTTCGGGCAAAATGAAGGGATGAAATGAAAAAAATCTGTACACCCGGCAAGTCGAAAACCTGAAAAGGCGGCTTGGGCAAAAATGGGTATCCCGGTGGACTGAAAACCCGAAAGGGCGGTCCAGGCAAAAGTTAGGGATCAAAGCATACGACTATGTTCCGGTATCTCATCACTTGTCTACCCGAAGATTTGTCAATCACCCACACAGGTATCCTCTTCCCTCATCTCCGAAGCAGGGGAAATAATGAGTTATCCAGGCGATCCAATTGCTCTGTCAACCAAAGTACAAAGGAAAGATCAACATCAGGATGATTACCATCTACCTTTGTAAACTCCAGATTGTGGGTTAACATCCAAAACCAAACAGGACAATCATCCACTTAATCAAAATCAAGCAACCCTACACCGGTCCCTTCTCAATTTTCAGACAAGGTCTTACACAGACTCACACTCCACAAGTAACCTTACCCCGGTTCATCCAGAAGTTTTACACGAACTTATCCCAAAGTAACCTAACCCCGGTTCCTCCAGAAGTTTTACACGAACTTATTCCACAAGTAACCTTACCCCGGTTCGTCCAGAAGTTCTACACGAACTTATCCCGAAGCAACCTTACCCCGGTTCCTCCTAGAAATCTTTCATGGATTTATCACAAGTAACCTAACCCCGGTTCCCCCATAAGTCTTACATGGACCTATCTCAAGGTGACCTAACCCCAGTTCCTCCAGAAGTCTTACATGGGTTTAGCTCAAGATAACCTCACCCCGGTTCATCAAAAAGTTTTACACGAACTAACCTCACCAGGCAACCCTACACAGGTTCTCCTTCTAAAAACGAAGTTTTACACGAACTCATCATCAAAGTAACCCTACACAGGTTCCTTCTCCATTTCAGATACGGTTTTACATGAGCTCATCAGCAAGTAACCCTACATAGGTTCCCTCTTTCAAATTACAAAATTACAGTTCAACATCTCCCCAGGAGAGTCCAATCTAGTTCCCCAGGAAAGTTGGAATTCATATCCCCAAGCAGCAAGCTTATCCCCAGTAGATTCTGGAAGCTTATCACCTCGCAGAGCACGAACGCGTCGTCCGACTTTATTCAAAGAGTTATTTCCTTACTAGGATATAACTGGGTTATCCGCAGCCAAAAGCTACGGAAAGGTCGTTGTCAACACAGTTCTTTCTTATCCCCAGTGAAGTCTATCAGCACTTCCAATACAGTAAAGACATCCTCAGCAAGTTACTATCAACACTCAGCAAAGTACCTCTCTCTCCCCACAGAGTATCACCCCCCAGCATGGTCGTTAGAGTATTGTTCTCCCCGCAGAACCTTCCATCTGCCAAGTTTATTCCTCAACGGAGTCATCTTCTCCTGCCGGTATTCTTGCAGTTATCATCCCCAGCGGAAGCGAAAGCTTATTCTTCAATATCAACCCAGGATATGATTTCCCGGCACCCGTCAAGGATTTACTTTCCTAAACATACATTCCTAAACATCGCATACATCATTATAGCATGCATATATGCATCATACCTTACAAATCTCATTTATGTTGAGAACATCATTGCTTGATCCATGTCATGCATTACATATGACTGACTTTTATCTTTCAGGAAAGATTCAGCTAAATTCTCAATCATATTTCAAGACCTAGACCGGTTCAGTTAATCGACTCTAAAGATTTCTTATCCAGTCCAAGGCCTTCTCTAGTCCAGTCAAATCGACTCCCAACAGATTTTTCTGATGAAGACTCAGTAGAAGTTATGAGATTATATTTTCCTATGGTTCCCTCTCCGACGGTGAGTGAGGTGATAATTCCTTTTCAGATGGTTCCCTCTCCGACGGTGAGTGAGGTGATAATTCCTTTTCCTATGGTTCCCTCTCCGACGGTGAGTGAGGTGATAATTCCTTTTCAGATGGTTCCCTCTCCGACGGTGAGTGAGGTGATAATTCCTTTTCAGATGGTTCCCTCTCCGACGGTGAGTGAGGTGATAATTCCTTTTCCTATGGTTCCCTCTCCGACAGTGAGTGAGGTGATAATTCCTTTTCCTATGGTTCCCTCTCCGACGGTGAGTGAGGTGATAATTCCTTTTCAGATGGTTCCCTCTCCGACGGTGAGTGAGGTGATAATTCCTTTTCCTATGGTTCCCTCTCCGACGGTGAGTGAGGTGATAATTCCTTTTCCTATGGTTCCCTCTCTGACGGTGAGTGAGGTGATAATTCCTTTTCAGATGGTTCCCTCTCCGACGGTGAGTGAGGTGACAATTCCTTTTCAGATGGTTCCCTCTCCGACGGTGAGTGAGGTGATAATTCCTTTTCATATGGTTCCCTCTCCGACGGTGAGTGAGGTGATAATTCCTTTTCAGATGGTTCCCTCTCCGACGGTGAGTGAGGTGACAATTCCTTTTCAGATGGTTCCCTCTCCGACGGTGAGTGAGGTGATAATTCCTTTTCAGATGGTTCCCTCTCCGACGGTGAGTGAGGTGATAATTCCTTTTCAGATGGTTCCCTCTCCAACGGTGAGTGAGGTGATAATTCCTTTTCAGATGGTTCCCTCTCCGACGGTGAGTGAGGTGATAATTCCTTTTCAGATGGTTCCCTCTCCGACGGTGAGTGAGGTGATAATTCCATTTCAGATGGTTCCCTCTCCGACGGTGAGTGAGGTGATAATTCCTTTCAGATTATAATTCCCTAGGGTTCCCTCTCCGACGGTGAGTGAGGTGATAATTCCTTTTCATATTATAATTTCATATGGTTCTCTCCCCGACGGTGCGTGAGATGTAATTCCCTTTCAGATTATAATTTCCTATGGTTCTCTCCCCGACGGTGCGTGAGATGTAATTCCCTTTCAGATTATAATTGCCTATGGTTCTCTTCTCGATCCTGCGAAGATGGTAATTCCCACCAAGATTTTTCTCAACGAGCGTTGTTGAAGTGAAAGTCACCCAAGGTTCTCTTACCATTCATACTAAGGTAGTAACCATCCCTGGTTCATTCATCATCTTGTGAAGCTCCAGACTTAGCTCCTGTAACCAGGCAGGACACATCTAGACCAAGCATTTGAAAACCATCTCCTGCAACGTGTCAGGTACTCATTTTTCTTTTGCAGGTATGCAGGTTCTCGCTAAGGAGTCTCTTACGCGATCAACATCCAGATGGCATCTATAAGCCCATCCACCATCCATCACCTCTTAGCATGGCATCTGTAAGCCCATCATCCTATCCATCAATCTCCAAATGGCATCTATAAGCCCATTCCATCATCACACTGCTACTATGTGAGCGCAAATTTCTGGGCACTCTAGTGTTCAATCATCTTCTACCCTCGGATTACGAAAGGCACGTCAGCCAATCTGCATCCTCAGGTCTAAGAAGATTGAACAGGGGCAACTGTTGTACCCCAAAATTTGCCCTCCCATATTCTTCAAGAAAATTGCCAAGCCAAGCTTCAAAGTTTCCCAAGGATTGCACAGTGCAAGGGTCTCCTAAACAGGCAAAATTAGGGTTTGTGGTCTGATCAAGAAAGTGAAGTTTCCAAAGGTCCAATCAAGTCTCACATGCTTACAAATATGGTCAAGCATCCTCATATCAAGTTTCAAGGCATTCAGCACAAAATTGCACAGTCAAAAACCCTAATTGCACTCCAGTCAACTATAGGGGCAAAATGGTCATTTGACAGTCAAAAGTTCAAATTTTTTGTCAACATATCATTTTGAAGCCACAAACATCATTTGATCAATGCTTGATCATGATTCTCAAAATTTGGCTCAGAAATCATCAAGATACAAAAGTTTCCTTATTTGGACAGCTGAAAAAGTCAACTGTAAATTGACCAGGGCATAACTTTCACATGGATTATCAGAAAAATTCCATCCAAAGCTCATTTTGAAGAGAAAGACATTTCCTACAACTCATCTACATACTTCAAGTCCAAGAAATGCTCTCACAAAAAGTTATCAATTTCAACATTATAGGTCATTTTCAAAAGTCAACAAAAAGGGACTTTAAGTCAAAGGCCATAACTTGAGATTGGTAAATCAAAATGACATGGGACCAAAGACATTGGTTAGAGGACTCAAAGACCTTTCCAAAGTGTCCAAGAACATGAGAAAAGCTTAAAAATTGTGCAAGTTATGCCTTGTGGAAGTTGGGAAATTTTTGGATATTTTGAAAAGTCAACATTACTTCAAATGACCTAAAATTGCTAATGGGCCCATTTTTCTTCCATAATTCATCATCCATGACATATGCACGACTACTTGGCCCAAAGGGAAGTCTTTATTCATTTTTTATTTATTTATTTGAATTTTTATTTATATTAATTCATTTAAATCAAATTAAATATATGAAAAATACTTAACCTAAAGTTTTAAATCTTTTTGTGCATGTTTTACCCTCAAGATTTCGTGCATAATTCAATATGGAAAGAATTGGAGCAATTGGATATGATTTGTGCAAAAATAGCATGAAAAAAGATTGGAAAAAATCTTGAAAAATCAAATCTCTAAAACCATGATTGCAAGAGATTCTGATCAAGTTTATTGACCTAATTGATTCATACATAAGCCAGGAACACAACCCTAATGAAAAGACACACGCAGCTGCTCAGAAAAGCCATTCATCAAACTTAAAAAAATTGTCAAGAAACTCAAAACTGAAAACTAACTTGCAGGGCGATTCAAGGCACAATTCTCATCTCATTAGCTTCCTCAAGCATTACTGAACGTTTTCCAATCACTAACGCTCATCAAAACCTCAGGAATCGGTATACAGAATTCAATATGTTTCATGAAAAATGCACATTCGTATTTTGATTTGCAGGCATCCTCATAACATTTTATTCATTGATTCATGTTCCTTATGAAATTCTGAAGCTAACCAATATATTTAATTGCATTTTTATGTGCTACACGCGATTATGCCATGATTGTATTTTAGGGTTTGCAGGACCTCAAATTGGGGGTTTCTAATTAAAGAAAAATTGGCCCTCAAGACCACCACCATTCAACTCAGCGCATATGGACGATCTCAAACATACCCTCGCGCCTAATTTATGGAGCCCATATGGCTAATCGTTATTTTTCCAAAACCGGCCTAAGAAAACGCTCAGAAAACCGTTGTCTAATGTTTGTGTTTCAGGAATAATGAAGAAGACGACCTCGTGGCAAACGGTGATAGGCCAATTCAAATTTCGCGCGCGTTGGTGGCCCCTGACCATTATTTCTTTTATAATGTTTATTCGCTATTATATATTAAACGTGTTTGGGATGGTTCAGTGGTAGGTACACGCGCTGGCAATGTCCATGACCTGGGTTCGAGTCCCAGGTCTTCAATAATTTCAATGTTATTTTTCCATTAACGTTCACATGCAGCGCCTACGTTAAAGACCATGATGCACTCTCACAACCAAGCGTACACGCGTCCAGCTTCATCAGATCAAAGGCCATGGATTGAAGTGCACGGTGAATCCCAGTCAACGCGCCACAGGTTACTCAAAAAGTCCACCAGGCTTTCCTAAATGGGCCAGATTGCTAAAGGCCATACCTCCTAATTTGGGGTCTGAACCCCCTAGGTTTGCCATAATATTTTCTATTTTTATTTTCTATTTGCTTTTAATTATTATTGTTTTATTAATTAGCTAATTATTTTCATAAATATAAAAAACACCTAAAAATCAGAAAAGGAAAAAAACAATAAATATTTTTATATTTTAATATTTCTTGTAAATAAATTTGCATGTAATTATTTAGTTTTAATTTAAGTTGTAATTTTAATACTTTTAACAAAAAAATCTAAAAAATGTAGAAATAGGTTTAATTAATAATTTTTCATCCCTTTTTATTTTTCTTTCATAAATATATTAAATAATTAAATATTTTACTTTTTATAATTAAATTGCATAAAAATAACTTAGGGTTAATTTAGGTCAAAAAACTCCAATTTTTCTTAATAAATTAAAAATAATTAGGATTAGGGTTTGCATATTATTTTAATTTTAATTAACTCTCTCTTTTCATTTAAATCCTAAAATACTAAAAAATACAAAAAAACAAATTCTTGCTTTCTTTTTTATTCATTATTAATTCAATTTTTGCAAAAAGGTCCAACGCCCTCGTTTCGTTTTAATTCTTATTAATTCGCATTTATTTTTATTTCTTTATAATATTATGTATTTCTCCCAAGTCCATGTAACCTTTTAATTTTCTCGCACCTTTTAATTCTTTACTTTTCTTTACTTTATTTATTTTTCTGTCAAATCGGGTCCTGGTTAATTTTGGCGATGTGGACCCGCGCCTTTTGTAATAGCTTAGAATTTATTTTTCTCGCAATATTTTTAACTGTTAAATCAAATGACATGAAAGAATGTATGGACAAAATAAAAACAAGCGTAGAACACCAATAACATGAACAAGACAAAATATCTGAAAACGACACACAAGTCACACACCACCCCTAGGGTACGCCTCACTGTTGCCTTGCCTCGAAAGGTGATCGTCGAGTAGAGGATGTCTTAGTAAGTCCTCATGATCCGGGAACCTGGCATGAGGGTAGCTTCTAAGGTGTCTTCCCATTGCTCTGGTGATCACCATGTCCCGAACCTCGAATTGACCCGAACACCTCCAACGGTGGTGCTACCTACCTCTCAATGGTGGGATGGCACTACTTTAAAGGACATTTACACAAACGAATTCCTTAGGGTAGGTAGGTTCTCATAGATACTTGCTCTAAATTTCAAACAAAAATTCAAAAATACTTTTCACACCAACACATTTTCAAAAAGCTTTCGAAAGCAATTTTTCAAACACTCTTGAGGACTGATACAAGAGTCGAACTGGAATTTTCAAAGAAACTTTTTTAAAACCCACAGTTGAAAAGCAAACAAACCATTTTGAAAACACAAGTGAGCAAGTATCTAAGAGCCCATGGATAACCATGGATAGAAAGGGTGCTAACACCTTCCCTTTCTATAATCTACCTCCCGAACCGAGAGCAATCTCTTTAAGGAATTTTTCTGTGCTTTTGTCCTTTCCATTTGGAGAAAATAAAAGACGGTGGCGACTCTTGCTTCCGCGACATTTCGCGAACCAGCGTTAAACAGTCAGTTCCAGATCCACCGATCACTCATGGCAATAATTGGCATATTATAAAAACTGAATGAATAATAATTGCAATATAAAAAAACCTGGAATCAAAGTTGCTATGGTAATCTTGAGTATTACAATAATCCAATCTTCGAGCTTGACTTGCAGTAAATGATTCATGTTAATTCTTGAAAGAAGAATTAACACTTAAAACTAAAAAACTAAGACTTTGACTGAAAATTACAGGAAAATGAAAACAGAATTCCAAAACAAGCAAATTGGAAAATAACTGCAAAATAAAATAATATTTGTTCTGAGGAAAATTCTTCGACCCTTGAACTGTGCACTGGTACACATATATATAGCATAGGAAAAATCAGCAGTTTTTGAATTCTTGATGAAGTCTTCAGTGGAGAAAATACAGGAGCACTAATAGTGGTGGCAAGAAAATAGGGGACACAGTAGAAAAAGGGAGAACGAGTCTGCCCTTAACGCCCACGTCTCAATCCATGCAAAACGTCCACCTTCACGCGCGTGACGGTCGTCACAGGTGGGTGACGGTCGTCACGCGCTGAAGTAGTGCCTTACGCTCATCAGTGGTGTGTGACGAGTGTTTCCTTATGTTGGGGGGTGTTACGCCCGTCACAGGGACGTGACGACCAACACTGTTCCAGAAGTCCAAACTTTGTATTTTTTTATTCTTTTTCTCTTTGTTTATTGTCTAGCCTTCTTCATGTTATCCTTTTCCATCGGTTTGAGTCAACAAGTGTTATACCTGCAAAAAGACAAATAATCTCGGAATAATCGGGGGTTAGACGACTTAATGAAATATAAAATCGGTAAAAAGCATGGTAATTATACGATATGTTTTCTCGTTATCATGAAGGCATGCTTTTCGTTTGGGCCTAGAAGTCAACATGGTTTTTCCTCTTGGTTGTCTCTTTCGTTTGACCTGGAGAAAGAGGATAGAAGCCAGAAGCTTCGTTTCCTATTTCCTGTTTCCTGTTTCTTTCATTTAAAGCATTAAATGGCAATATGTCCTGAGGCCATGCTAGTATTTGTTTGGTAAACAGTTTAACAGTTAAAGCAAGTTCAGGTAAACAGAAAGCAAAAACGAAAGGGTTTAGCTCTGAAAACATATTAAGTAAGTGGAAACGAAAAGAACCAAAGTGTTATGTACATGTTTTGAAATGAAAGGGAAGATTATTCTGCCATTAAACGAAAAGTTCAAAGGTAAGAATAACTTACCTTGCTTCAGGCCTTGAATAGATGTGGGGCCTTGAGTGGTGGCCTTGGATGCTGGATTCGAAAGAGGGGTCAATAGCTGTGCTTGGAACGCTAGATTTGAAGGAAAAGAAAAAAGCAAGTGTGATGCTTCTTTGATTCAAAGGAGACTGAAGTGTGGTTGTTCTTCATAGTCGAAGGAGATGAATGTGATTCTGGGTTTTTTTGTGATTTCTCAAGTGTTGATGAATTTTGAGAGTTTTATTGTGTTTGAGAAAATTTGGGGGATTCGTTCCTCTGGTCCAAAAATCCTCCCTTAAACATGTGTTGGAGCCTCTTATTTATAGGCAAAGTTGGCTGAAGCTTTTAGAGGGAAAACAAAATAATTTGAACAATTTGGGTAAACTGCTCTTTGCAGCCATCGAGGGACAGTGCTTGTATGCTATTTCTGTGCAAGAATAGGGCAGTGTTTCAGGACTGCTATGCAGCAGTTTTGGCCAGTGTACCATGTCTGAACTTGGCAGCAAACATCTTTGAATATTTTATCCTTTAATTTTGACCCTCCTTCGACCAGATTCTTCTTCCTTCGAATCTGCCTTCTTTGCCAGCTTCAAAGTCCAATTCGAATCTATTTAGAACATTCCCTATTAGACAACTTTGACCAGCCCTTATCCTTGTGATGAGTCTAAGTTCTGATTCGAAGTGTTCAGAACTTCCTTCATCAGAGCATCTTAGATTAAGAGAAACTCTGCACTGAAATGCCATTCGAAGGCCATTTCATTCTGATGTTCTTATTAAGGGAAACTCTGAAGTTCCAGTCGAAGGACACTCTGAAGTTCCAATCCAAGGACCTTTTGAAATGCCAATTGAAGGGTATTTGTCCATATACCAATCAAAGGGTACTTGTTAAAATTCCAATCGAAAGACACTGCTATAATACCAATCAAAAGATACTTGTTATCCTGTCAATCGAAGGACACTGTTACAGTGCCAATTGAAGGACACTTTTATAATGCCAATTGAAAGGTGCTTATTAAAATTCCAATCAAAGACTTGCAAACCAAAGCTTGATCGAAGGGTTCCAAACACCTAATCGAAGCTTACCAATCAAAGCCCGATCGAAGAGTGCCAAATGCCCAATCGAAGACTGGTGAGTCAAGCCTGTATCGAAGTATTTTAGATACCAAATCGAAGACTTTTCCCAGATGCCAATCGAAAGACACTTTGTTCATCTTCAAAAAGACTTTATTTTCGTTAGGCAAATGTTTGTGACCAACCATGTAAGGGAAGACTTTTGAAAACATGAGAGGGCAAATTTTGGGGTACAACAGTTGCCCCTGTTCAATTTTCTTAAACCTGAGGGTATAGATTGGCTTTCGAGCCTTTCGTGATCCGAAGGTGGAAGATAATTGAACACTAGAGTGCCCAGAAATTTGCACTCACATGGTGTAGTATCAGGATTGTGACGTCGGGAATGGACTTACAGATGCCATTTGGAGATTGTTGGTAGGAGGATGGGCTTATAGATTCCATATGCAGGAGTGTCGATCGCATAAGAGATTCCTTAGCGAGAACTTGCATACCTGTTATTTGTAGAAGATTCCGCTGGGGAAGTCTAACTTTTGTTGAGATTTAGGAACTAACTCGTGCTCACCGGGAGTATACCGTTGAGGTTATAGAACTTGTCCTGCCTGGTTCCAAGTATTAATCTTCAATCTCTTCGTGTAGATGGTTTTCCTGGCTTGTTACAGGTATTAATCTACAATCAGTCGTTCATGGATAGTTTTCCTGGCTTGTTACAGGTATTAATCTGGAACTTGAAAAGGTTGGTCGAGGAGATAGCTGTCCTGGCTGGTTTCAGGTATTAATCTCTGACCTGAGAAAGAAAGATGATCTTCTTGGCCTGTTACAGGTAGTAATCTTCAATCTCTTCATGTAGATAATTTTCCTGGCTTGTTACAGGTGTTAATCTACAATCAGTCGTCCACAAATAGTTTTCCTGACTTGCTACAGGTATTAATCCGGAACTTGAAAAGGTTGGCCGATGAGATAGCTGTCTTGTCTGGTTTCAGGTATTAATCTCTGACCTGAGAAAGAAAGATAGTTTCCTGGCTTGTTACAGGTGTTAATCTTCAATCCCTTCATGTAGATAGTTTTCCTGGCTTGTTACAGGTATTAATCTACAATCAGTCGTCCACAAATAGTTTTCCTGGCTTGCTACAGGTATTAATTCGGAACTTGAAAAGATTGGTCGACGAGATAGTTGTCCTGTCTGGTTTCAGGTATTAATCTCTGACCTGAGAAAGAAAGATAGTTTTCTGGCTTGTTACAGGTGTTAATCTTCAATCCCTTCATGTAGATAGTTTTCCTGGCTTGTTACAGGTATTAATCTACAATCAGTCGTCCACAGATAGTTTTCCTGGATTGCTACATGTATTAATCCGGAACTTGAAAAGGTTGATGGTAGCCATCTGTTGATTGACCTTTTCCTGAAAAGGTAAAACGTTAGTTGTATGCAATGTCATGATGTATCAAATGCATAGTGTCATGATGTTCTCAAAAGTAAATGAGATTGTGTTGTATGCACTTATCATGTATGTAAATAGGATGTATGAAATGTGAAATGTTAATGAATGTATTTTTGTCTGGGAAAATAAATCCTTGACAAAAGCTGGGGAGTCATTAAATCCTGGACTGTTGTTGAAGAGTATGTGTGTCTTCAAACTTTGCTTAGAATATTTCCAATGGATTCCTGTTTTGTTGTTTGAGGAGAACTCCGCTGGGGGAAGTTGAAAACTCTGTGGGGAGTATGTTTATTTCTGCTTGGGAAAGGAGTTTAGGAGTCTTAGTCGTCCGTTGCTCTACTGGGGAGTCGAAGTTGAACTGATATCTGGTCGGGTCCAGGTTTCACAGTAACTTGCTGGGGATTGTAGAGTAGCCTACTGGGGAAGAGGAGTTGTGGTCCTTTGATTTGTAGTAGTCGGAGAGGCAAACTCAAGCTGGGGAATCCTGGTGTTGTTGGGGAAATAAACCTTGTCGTCAGTCTGCTAGAGAGGTGACATCTTCGTTGGGGGAAGTCCTTGAGGATTCTTGAGGTTGATTCAACTGGGGAAAGGGGTCAGAGATTATACTCTTGTTAGGGATTCATCCTATGAGAAGGATTTTGGGGAGATTTGTCACTGCCCCTAGCAGCGAGTGTTTGTTGCACTGCCTGGAAATGTTTGGCTGTATGTAACCCTTTATTGAGATTTGACGTTTAATGCCCCAAGTGACGGAGATGGAGGCCTGCCCCTGGTTACTCTGCAATTCTTTGAGAGATTTCCTGGAATCTTGACTGGACTGCCCCAAGTGTGCTGGATAGTGACATGTCATGCCCCCTTGTTGATAGGAGATTTGTCAATGGAAGTGTCATCCTTTTTGAAGTGATTTTGTTCACTGAGAGGGCTTTCGTTCATCGGATATTCGTTGTGTGAATTTCTCCGCTGTCAAACAAATAGCCATATGCAAACAACGATATTCAAATAATGCAAAATTTATGCTTGTCTTGAAATTTTGAAAAATGCGTTTTTTAGCAGAAAACTTTTTATAAGACAAATTCAACACAAGATTTAGGGCAAAGCCTTACAGGAGTCAGGATACCTTTTGTAACAGTATGCTTTCGAACTAACCCATGCTTCAATTAGGACTTTTGAAGGGTTGTAACGTGGCTTGGTTCACGGTTTAAGAAACAAAGGATAAAGTCTCAAAGTGTATTTGTACCCACCCGTTCTTCGTGATGTTCTTCAATCCTATGTTCAGTTAATTGTGCGTCGAACTCTGTTCAAGTTTGGAACGACATTTTGGTGATGGTTCACACCAGTTGAATTTATTGGGAAGGCAGTCATCATTTTTGCAACATTTTTTATGTTGTTGAGGATTGGTAATGACCTATTTCTTTTGATTTGTTATCCCTAACTTTTGCCTGACTGTTCCTGTTTTCGAGATTACAATCAGCGGGATGCCCCAGCTTTCTTAAGCCTCCTTTGTAGGTTTTGGCTCAGTGGGCTTTTCTCTTTTGAGATATAATGACTGCCTATGAGATAAGGAACCATCATTGTCTTTTGATTCCCAGGGAATGTTTTTGATGTCATTCGTTGTATTATGAACTGAGAGTTTGCGACTTTAATGCGTTTTTTTTTTAATTAACTGAGAGACTACCCTGCCCCAGCTTTTAATCAAAGGTTTCAATTTGTTTAAAACAGAAAACTCCTACTTCTTTGGCTCGAAGGGGTTGACTAGGGATTATCTTCCTTATAACTCCAGTGTTTAGGATTTGAAAGAAATGCCTGTACATCGTCAGCAAGGTCTATCCAAAAGCATACTATATGAGATTATGGCATTGTTTCGTCATCCTCCCTCTAAAGGCTTGTAACTTTTAGCAAGAGTTGAATATCATAAAGACAGTATAAGAATAGTGAAAACGTGTGGATGAATTCAAGACAAACATATGCAATGCATTAATGAAACAAAGTTTAACATTAATAGATAAATGTTTGAATAACAAAAGAGATTACAACTTGAAAATTCAAATGAAACAAAGATGCTCTCAATGATTCGTCAAAGGAGCAGTGATTATGCTAGAGTCTCCGGAGGGTCAAACTCGGTCTCCTTGGCATCAATCATGTCTTGGACCTTGTTCTTCAGAGCCCAACTGTTGTTTGTGTCATGCCCTGGGCTACCAAAATGATAAGCACGTCTTGCATCCGGGTTGTAGTTAGGAGAAGAAGTCTTAGGGTTCGGATGAGGAGCCTTTAATATAATCAGCTCTTTCTTCAACATGTGTTGTAGCGCTTGAGCTAGTGACATGTTGATATTAGTATATTGTCTTTTAGGCGCGTCTGGCCTTTGTTGATTTCCCCTTTGCTGTTGTCGGTGTGACGCAGAACCAGAGATCAGGACTGCCCCTACGTGTTGGTCACGACGACTCTTTTGACTGTACACAACATTGGACTCTTTCTTCCCATTGTAAGGCTTTTTCTGAGCATCAGAAGGTGTAGCTTCTTGAATCTTCCCACTTTTGATGCCAGCTTCGACCCTTTCGCCAGTCAGTATTAGCTCGGTGAACCCGGATGAAGAGCTTCTGATCAAGTGTTTGAAGAAAGGCCCTGTCAAAGTTCCCATGATGATGTCAATCAGCTCCCTGTCAGTTAAAGGGGGTTGCACCCTACCAGCCAGATCTCTCCACTTTTGGGCGTATCCTTTGAAGCTCTCGTTGGAACTCATGGTCATGTTCTACAATTGCACACGAGTTGGTGCAAGATCAGCATTGTACTGATACTGCTTATAGAAAGCAGCAGCTAAATCCTCCCAGGTGTGGATGAGAGAACTCTCCAATTGATAGAACCATTCGAGCTGAGTCCCTCTCACTTATCAAGAAGTTGCTCACAAGATCTCCTTTGGTTCAAGACTGCATTAGGGTTGATCAGCTCAAGACACCTCCTTAAGTACTGATGATCAAAATTAAGGTTTGAGATTGCACAAGGATATTTGAACTTCCAATTCCCCGTATGACTTTCATAGATCATTATGGACCGTCAAGAATACTCATGTCAAGTTTCAAGCTTTGGATCACACTTTTGCTCAGTCAATTGAGTAGTTGACTTAAAAATCAGCTGTATTGGGAAAAAAGTCAACTATGGCCAATTTACAGTCAAACTCCATAAATTTTTATCCACGTCAACATTTTAAACTCATATGTATCATTTGATCAAGTTTGGACCATAATTCCTCAAGAAATTTGATCAAATTTTTAAAAGGGAAAAATGGTCAAAATTAGGGTTTTAACTAGGAAAGGGCAATTTCTGATTTTTGACCTAGCAAATGATCTATTGGTTTAAGACATGATCTCAAGAGTCCAATTTCATCATTTTTACCTAATGACATGGCTCAAAACATTGCTCAAGTCCAATGGATTGACGATGAATTTTCAGTCAACTGATCAAAAGTCAACTGTTTACTGAAAAGTCAAACTTTGACTTTTTGGTCAAAATCCAATGTCAAAGATCACAATTCATAAAAGTATGTCAAAATATGAAACTTATTCACCAAGAAATAAAAAATTCAAGATTTCATTTTGGAAAGTTAAAATTTCTAAACTTATAAATTTTTCTAAGTGTTGAAAATTTCTTATTTTTTCACAAATTTGAACAAAATTTTCACCATGATGCAAGCTGATTCAAAAGAAACTTCCAACATGAAAGTTGTATATCTCCATGAGATCTAAAAGATTGCTTTACACAACTCCTTCCAAAAGTGCTTGGATCTCAAGTTATAATTTTAAGAACACATGGTCATGAAACAAAACACTTAGTGAAATTTTGCCCTAATTTGGTCAGGATTTTGACCCAACTTCATGGCACTTTTTCATATAGTTCCAAGGGGAATTTTCAAAAGTGATTCAAATATGGATTATAGAGCACATTGCAAGCTTTCTAAAATGTCCAAGAACTCCTTGAGATCATTTTTGAGTAGGGAGAATCGAAGAGATGAAGTTAGGGTTTTATCACTTGAATTACAAGTCATTTTGTGATGAACAAGATTCAAAATTCAAACTTATGCTACATAACCTCTACTTTGCAGGCCTCAAACTTGTTAGGCACTCCATAATTAATTGCTTGCACAACTGTTAGAGGTCTCATTTCAAGCATTCAATGCAAGGCCACGCTTTATATCCATTTTGGGAAGAAAGTGTACATTGCCATTTTGATAAAGTGGCTTTTTGCACAAAACTTGTTCTTGAGCCTTGAAAATGTTTTCTTCTGATCATACAAGTCCCATAACTCAAGAGAAACTTGTTAGACACTTACAATCACTCAGCCCATGCTTGTACTTTCTCTTGAAATTTGTTTTCCCACTTTTCTTCAAAATCAAGTAACCTAGCAATTAGCTTGTAACTTGTACTTCTGACTCTCCAAAGCACTCAAACCTCTTTGCTTATTCATACACAAGTCATTTGCCAAAAATCCCACGCATGCTTGACCCCTGAAAATACCAAGAACACAGAATCACCAAAAACACTTCAAAACTTATCATTTCTGAGTTTTAAATCCAATCTCCAAATTTACTCGTGCGTTTCTTGGCCTTTTACTTTCAAAAGCTTCTATACAACATACACAAACAATCCCAACACCTGCAACACTACTGTAACACCTCCATCATCATCCACCATTTTCAAAAATAGCACCTTGCACCTTGACTTCTCCAGGACTCCTCATGTACTTTCAGCTCAAGCTAAGCATCACATTAGCTTCCTGGGAACTTGAGGAAGCTAATCTGATCATTGGAACTCGCTAAAAGCTACTCAAACTCCAAACATGATACCCTCTTGCAAGGTAATTTTTCTGACTTTAGAACTTTTCGTACAAGCATCATTAATGGTTTATTTGTGAATAAAAAATATAGATATCATTGCCCTAAAGCTAACCATGTCCATAGTTTTCATTTATTTTGCTTGAGCTTAGAGAATTTTAAGATTTAAGTTTCTGAAATTTTTAGGGTTTAGATTAGGGCCATTAAAATTCATGTTTATCTTTGATCTATAATTGTATTGCTTTGCATTTCTGAAATCGTTAGGAAATTTGCTACAAGTTTCATGTTTACACTTTTCATTTTTGTTGAGAATTGAACAAGATACAGAGGCTCTGGCTCGGCGTGAGGTTGAAGATGAAGTTCAGGCCATGGACTTGTTTACTATCATATATTTGTTGTTTTATTCATATAAACGGCTGTATAGCCACCCTGGTGGTAGAAGCGCGCGCCTGTGACTATAGGGACCTAGGTTTGAGCCCCAGTGGTACCCTTTTGGATTTTTTCATATTTTTCACATTCTGACTTTTCTTTTTTGGCAGCGCTGAGCCTCTTTCCTTGGGCCTTAGGTTTTTTTTCATTTCTGACCCCCTGTTGGCTATTCACACCCTGACCCATTTTTTTTTCATTTTTTTTTCATTTTTATTTATTTTTGTTTTCTTAAATATTTTATCTAATATTAAAAAATCATAAAAATATATAAAAACATTAGATTTATATTTTGACATAGTTTTTTTTTTACACAAAAAATATTTTATTCAATCATACTTTATTTATTTTACTAATTTGATTTGCAAATTTAATTTAAAAACTAGGGTTTTAGTTATTTTCTTTTACACCATTTAAATATATTATTTTAAAATATAAAAAGACAAAAAATATTTTATAATACTATAAATTATTTTTAAGACAAAAATACCAAAATATTCTTCTTATAAACTTAATTTTCTTTTTTAATCAATTAATAGATTAGAGTTTTATTTAAATTCTTTTCCTAGTAAATTTAGGTTTTACTTTTAACTAATTTACTTAATTTTTTTTAGTTAATTAGGTTAAAACAAAACCCTTTTTCCTAAAAAATCCAAACAAAATATTCATTTACTTTACATTTACATTCTTGTATATTTATTCTTTTTTGTACATTATTTATCCAAATTCAATATGGTTGTAATAGATTATTAGACTTTATTTTCTTGCAATCCCCATTTGTAATTTGTTCACCCTCTCCCACAAGTATTGTAATAGCGTAGTAATTTTAAATTCAGCAGTTTATCGCTTTATATACAAATGCTAGTAATTAGGGTTTGTATGAAAAGACTAAAACCAATCAATTAGAAAACCCTAATCAAAGACAAAAACCAATCATGATAAACAATGCACATGCACACAAGCACCCTTAGGGTAAATCCACTTGGTTGCCTTACAAAATGGCCATATTATGCATGTGAGGTATCTTAGCAAAAACACAAGATCATAGTCCCTCGATGACGCTATCTAAGTTGCCTTTAAAATGATTTTAGTCCCTAAAAGAGAATGCTAAGATACCTTGCAACATTGCTAATCATGGTTATACGATGACCCGTGGCCGTCCCGTTTACATCCAAAGATAGGGTTACTTACCAAATCAATGGTAAGATAACAATGTCAAAGGAAAAAAGGAAATGAACATGAAAGACTTTTGAGTAGGTAGAATGTTCCTAGTTACTTGCTCAATTTCAAAAAAACATCCTTGTTATTTTTCAAAACAAGCACCTACACTTTCAAAAACATCTTACAAACTTGAAAACATTTTCAAAAGATCAACATCTTTATATACATTCTTACGAACAAGAATCATTACAAAGTTTGCCTAAACAATGGTCTCTTTACAAAATATTTTCAAAAACCACACAAAGCACAATTTCAAACAAAAGCAAGTGATCTAGCAAGTAACTAAGAGCCCATGGAAAACCATGGATGAAAAGGGTATTAATACCTTCCATTTTCATAATCTACCCCCTGAACTCAAGAAATAATCTCAAAGGCTTTCCTGTGCTTTTTAACCTTTCCTTTTGGATAAAATAAAAGTAGGTGGCGACTCTTTCTAACCGCGACATTTGCGATCAAACGCAAAACACCCAAGTCAGTTCTCCCACCGTATCACAGGGGGGTAGGTTATAAAAAGGGAAGGTATTAGCACCCTTTTCATCCATAGATATCTACGGGCTCTTAGTTGCTTGCTAGATCACTTGCTTTGTTTGAAAATGTGCTTATGGTGTGGGTTTGAAAATATTTTGAAACCGTCTTTGTAATGATTCTCGTCTCTATAAGAATGCGTACAAAGTGTTGGTTTTTAAAAATAGTTTAAAGAGATGTTTGTTGTGGAAGATGTTTTTGAAAGTGATTTTGAAAAGTGCCTTTGTAATGATTATCGTCTCTATAAGAATGCGTACAAAGTGTTTTGACTTTTGAAATTATTTCAATTGAAAGTGTTGGTGTGAAAATGGTTTTTTTAGTTGTGAGCAAGCAAGCAACTATGAGCATCCTACCTACTCAAAAGGTCTTTGTTCTTTTCCTCCTCCTTTAGATGTTGCTATCTTACCATTGATTGATAAGAAGCCCCATAGTTGGATGTGAAGGTACGGGTGTGGGTCTATTGTATATTCATAGAAGGAAACCTACGGGACGCTTTAACAATTTTTCATTAGGGACTAGATCGTTTACCGAAGGCAACATCGAGGGACAATGAGGGACTATGATCTTTTATCGAGGGTCTTTGCTAAAACGCCCATATTTGAGGGACATGACTATTTTCCGAGGCAACAAGTGAGATTACCCTAGAGGTGTATGTGTGAATAACGTGTTTGATTGCATGCATTTTTGTCTTTGATTAGGGCGGTCTACTTGTTGGTTTTATCTTGCCAAACACCCTAATTACTATCATTTATGAAAGAAATAAAAATGCGGGAAATAAATGTCCTACGCTATTATGTGACACCCCAAATTAATTCAAGTGTTAAATAATTAGGAATTTAATTATTAAATTAATTAAAGGCTTAATTAATAATATTTTGGATTAAATGGATGAATTAATTATGGAATTAAAAAGGAAGACCGGGGGGTGTAAGGTTGAATTAGAGGTGTGTGAAGTAAAAAGCTCTACTAAATAATAACTAATTTATTACTATTATTTGGAAAATAATAAAATGAATATAAAAAGGAGGATAAAAAGGAAAAGAAAAAGAAGGTTATTTGGAAAAGTCATTATACGTGAAATTGGAGAAGAGAAGAGAAGAGAGGAAAAAGCCAAACACCGTGAATTCGAAGGATCATCGCGAGGTAAGGGATGATTTCATTTAGTTAATATGCCTTATGGGTTTTTGGATACAATTGAATGATTGGGTATGTTAGGAAACTTGAATTAGATAATTCTAGGTTTATAGGATTATCCCTAATTGTGTCGGATTATAGGAATTGGAATCATTAATGTGATAAATAATTAATAGGAATGATGGAAACATGATTTATGATGTTGTATTGATGTGTATTGGTTGCATTTTGGTATTCCTAATGTTATAATTCGTATGAGAATGAAAAGGAATGGATTGAGATACATAATGCTGTCAAAAATAGCAGTTTTGGGTTCTGCAAGTCGTGGGAACCGGTTACTCCTGGGGAGGAACCGGGTTCCCAGTTCAAATTTTCAAAAATTGGGCATTTTTCAACGTAGGAACCGGTTCCTGTATAGGTAGGAATCGGGTTCCCATACATTTTCCAGAAGCGTGATTTTTGAACTTCGCAGGAACCGGTTCCTGCATATGTAGGAACCGGGTTCTGCTGTAACTTTTTGAAAAATATTAAACTTTGAAAATTCATAACTTTCAAACCGTAAGTCCGTTTTGAGTGCCGTTTTGGACGTTATTTATTAAATTTAATGCTCTATTTTATAAAATGAAAAGATTTCCTAAAACCTGAAATTATTTTGAAAATGAGTCAAATCCCGGAATAAGTGATTATTGGCTAACGCACAGGGGTGTGTATGTAGCAGTGAACCTGTGATGGATGGATGTATTAGTATTGTGTGAATGAAAGGCATGTTTATGTTGCTAATGATGGTGTGCATGATCGTTGAGATATCATGTTTTTGGTTTTGGTTCAGTTATGATAAATTGATGTATTTCATAGACTGATTTGATGTTGCATGCTAGTGATGTGCGTGCATATGCATTGTTTTGGTGAAGTTAATTCCCATTGTGTGGAATTTGACTTGTATTGCCTTTAACCGATACCCGGGTAATGATGGGTGGTTAGGCTGGATTCGTGTCTGGGTGTTTATGGACGAATCGATGGTTGTTGTATCCGGTTGATGATGGATCAGTGTTGGGTGACTTGGTCACATGTTGGTACCACATGCATTGTGTCTGCATTTGTGTTTGCATGGAATTGTAACATGTTAGGATGTCTTCCAGTGTTACAATTCTTTGGTTGATTATTGATTTGTGCATAATGACTTGTATGATTGGAACTGCGTGTTGAATCTGAATTTATGCTTAAATGGGTGAAATAATATGCTTGTGATATATTGTTGATTGAGAAACTTATAATGCATGTTAATTATTAGAAATCTCACCCTTACTTTAACAATTTCAGATTAAAGTTAGCAGCTCAGGAGTTGGTGAGGATGGCTCTAGAGCTATGTTAATTTAAGTCCGCGTGTCAGTGTCGTGCTCTGATAGGTTGTAACACTGGGGAACGTTTAGTTGAGGAATTAGTTATTATTCAATTGTTTCTTTGAATTTCATTGGGAATAATTATGTTTTGGTTATGGTATTTTTCCGCTGTGTAAGACATGGTCTTAAGTTGATTGAATTATTTGTATAATGACCCTCAGTGTAGCATGACTACTGTTTTATTGGAAGTTTTATTTATTTCATAATTGTGACATCCCTTGTTCCGTGTTAACTCTGATGGAATATGTCTTTAATCATTGATATAATTAATATTATTAGGGGTATTTTAGAAGGGGTGTTACAATAGTGGTATCAGAGCATAGTCGGTCTTGTCTTGTGTCGTTATCCCTTTTGTATGCGACTAGTGTAAGATGACACTGTCGATACTTGCGTGCTGATGAGGTTGTTTTTTAATGTTACAGAACAATGGCCGGAAGAGGTAACGGAAGAAACGACGATGCTATTACTGAAGCATTGGGAATGTTGGTTGGAGTACTCGGAGGGAACCAGCAGGGAGCTGTGATTGGTGCTGACCGACAATTGGGGAATTTTCAGAGGAATAATCCTCTGTTGTTCAAGGGTGCACATGATCCCGAAGGTGATCAGAAGTGGTTGAAGGAGATTGAGAGGATCTTCAGAGTAATTGACTGTGCTGAAGAGCTGAAGGTGAGATACGGAACTCACATGTTAGCAGAGGAAGCTGATGACTGGTGGGTTGCTACCAAAACTGAAATGGAAGAAGATGGTATTGCGTTGACTTGGGCTGTGTTCAGGAGGGCTTTTCTGAAGAGGTACTTTCCTGAGGACATCAGAGGCAAGAAGGAGATTGAGTTTCTGGAACTCAAGCAGGGTAACAAGACTGTCAGTGAGTATGCTTCGAAGTTTACTGAGTTAGCGAAGTATTATGCTCATTATACTAACGATGCAGATAGAGAATTTTCCAAATGTATCAAGTTTGAGAATGGTCTTCGTGATGAGATTAAGCAGGGTATTCGGTATCAGCGTATCCGAAGATTTCCTGATCTGGTTGACTGTAGTAGGATTTTAGAGGAGGATCTTGCTAGCACTAAGTCGAATGCTCGGGGGTATGTTGATAGGAAGGGTAAGCAACAGATGGATCGTGGTAAGCCTTATGATAGAAGTAATCAGAGACCCGGTGGTTGGAAGAAGTTTGGTGGAGGAGATTCTAGTTCTTCCATTAAGTGCTACAAGTGTGGTGAGACAGGACATCGTATGATGGATTGCAAAAGTAATGATAAGAAGTGTTTCAAGTGTGGGAAACTCGGCCATGTGGCCAATGATTGCAGAGTAAGAGTGGTGACTTGTTACAACTGTGGTGAAGAAGGTCATACTCGTCCTCAGTGTACAAAACCCAAGAAAGAGCAAGCTGGTGGTAAAGTGTTTGCATTGTATGGGTCAGAGACTAAGCCAGATGATCGGCTGATTAAGGGTACATGTTTTATTAATGACATACCTTTGATTGCGATTATTGATACTGGAGCTACGCATTCTTTTATTGCTTTGGATTGTGCTAAAAGATTGAATTTGGAAATTTCTAATATGGATGGAAGTATGGTTATTAATACTCCTGCGTCGGGTTCAGTGACTACTTCGTATGTTTGTAGGAATTGTCCTATTGTGATTTTTGGTAGGGGTTTCGGTATGGATTTAGTGTGCCTACCGTTAGAACAACTTGATATCATCCTTGGAATGAACTGGTTGGAATTCAACCAGGTTCATATCAACTGTTTTGCGAAGACAGTTATTTTTCCTGAAGAGGTTGGTGTCGAAGATGTGACTATGTCGGTTAAACAGATGAACCTAGCTGTGAAAGATGGTGTTGTGGTATTTATGTTGTATTCTGCAATAGAAGCGGAGGGAAAAGCAAAGAGTGATGGATTTCCAGTGGTGAATGAATTTCCAGAGGTGTTTCCGGAAGACGTTAGTGAATTGCCACCTGAGAGGGAGGTAGAATTTACTATAGATTTGATTCCTGGAACTAGTCCGGTGTCGATGGCGCCTTACCGTATGTCGGCATCTGAATTAGAGGAGTTAAAGAAACAGTTGGAGGAGTTACTTGAGAAGAAGTTTATTTGTCCGTGTTTTGTCGTGGGGTGCTCCGGTGTTGTTGGTTAAGAAGAAAGAAGGTTCAATGAGATTATGTGTTGATTACAGACAGCTGGATAAAGTTACAATCAAGAATCGGTATCCTTTGCCGAGGATCGATGATTTGATGGATCAACTAGTTGGAGCTTGTGTATTTAGTAAGATTAATCTGAGATCTGGATATCATCAGATTCGTGTGAAGTCGGAAGATATTCAGAAAACTGCATTTAGAACGAGGTATGGACATTACGAGTATTCTGTTATGCTGTTTGGAGTTACTAATGCACCTGGTGTTTTCATGGAGTATATGAACAGGATATTTCATCTGTATCTTGATAAGTTTGTGGTGGTGTTCATTGATGATATTCTAATTTATTCGAAGAGAGATGAAGAGCATGCAGAACATCTCAGAGTTGTGTTGGAATTGTTGAAAGAGAAGAAGCTTTATGCGAAGTTGTCCAAGTGTGAATTCTGGCTAAGTGAAGTAAGTTTTCTTGGCCATGTAATTTCCAAGAATGGAATTGCTGTGGATCCTAGGAAGGTAGAAGTAGTATCTCAGTGGGAAGCGCCGAAGAATGCTTCTGAGATCCGTAGTTTTTTGGGTCTTGCAGGTTATTACAGGAAGTTTATAGAAGGATTTTCCAAATTAGCGTTACCGTTGACTAAGTTGACCAGGAAGGGTCAGATGTTTGTTTGGGATGTTGAATGTGAGAAAGGATTTCAAGAGCTGAAGAGGAGGTTGACAAGTGCTCCGATCTTAATTTTTCCAAATTCGACTAAGTCTTTTGTTGTGTATTGTGACGCATCATTAATGGGATTAGGTGGTGTGTTGATGCAAGATAAGCAAGTGGTGGCTTATGCTTTGAGACAATTGAAAGTACATGAAAGGAATTATCCGACTCATGATTTGGAGTTGGCAGCTGTTGTGTTTGTTTTGAAGTTGTGGAGGCATTATTTATATGGTTCTCGGTTTGAGGTGTTCAGTGATCACAAAAGTCTGAGGTATCTCTTTGATCAGAAAGAGTTGAATATGAGGCAGAGGAGATGGTTAGAATTTCTAAAGGATTATGATTTCGGTTTGAATTACCATCCTGGTAAGGCAAACGTTGTTGTGGATGCCTTGAGTAGGAAGTCCTCGCATATGTCGATGTTAATGGTCTGTGAGTTAGATTTGGTTGAGCAGTTCAGAGATTTAAGTTTGGTATGTGAAACTACTTCGAATAGTGTGAAATTGGGTATGTTGAAACTGACTAGTGGTATTCTGGAAGAAATTCGGAATGGACAGAAGTCCGATGTTGGGTTAGTTGATAAATTGACATTGATCAACCAAGGTCAAGGAGGCGAGTTCCGGATTGATGAGAATGGTGTTATGAGATTTGGTAATAGGGCGTGTGTTCCGGATGTTGCAGAGATTAGGAAGAGTATTTTAGAAGAAGGACATCGTAGTGGATTGAGTATTCATCCTGGTGCTACTAAAATGTACCATGATTTGAAGAAGTTGTTTTGGTGGCCGGGAATGAAAAATGAAATTGCTGAGTTTGTGTATGCTTGTTTGGTTTGTCAGAAGTCGAAGATTGAGCATAAAAAACCTTCAGGATTGATGGAACCGTTGTTTGTTCCGGAATGGAAATGGGATGGAATCTCTATGGATTTTGTGTCTGGTTTGCCAAGGACATCGAAGAATTGTGATTCTATTTGGGTTATTGTTGATCGGTTGACGAAATCTGCTCACTTTATTCTGATAAGAATGGATTATCCGATGGAAAGGTTGGCAGAATTGTATGTTGAGAAGATTGTGAGTTTGCACGGTATTCCTTCTAGTATTGTGTCGGATCGATATCCAAGGTTTACATCTAAATTCTGGACGGGATTGCAAGAAGCTTTGGGTACTAAGTTGCGTTTGAGTTCCGCTTATCATCCACAGACAGATGGTCAGACGGAGAGAATGATTCATTCGTTGGAAGATTTGTTAAGAGCTTGTGTGTTGGAGAAAGGTGGAGCTTGGGATAGTTATCTACCATTGATTGAGTTTACCTACAACAATAGTTTTCATTCGAGCATTGGTATGGCTCCGTTTGAGGCATTGTATGGTAGGAGGTGTCGGACACCGTTGTGTTGGTATGAATCTGGAGAGAGTGTTGTGATTGGACCGGAAATTGTCCAACAGACTTCGAAAAAGATTAAGATGATTCAGGAGAAGATGGGGACTTCTCAGAGTCGTCAGAAAAGTTATCACAATAAGAGGAGGAAAGATCTTGAGTTTAGCGAAAGAGAACATGTTTTTATGCGAGATACTCCGATGACTGGTATTGGTCGAGCTTTGAAGTCAAAGAAGTTGACTCCACATTTTATTGGTCTGTTTCAGATTACCAAGAGAGTTGGGAAAGTTGCTTATCAGATTGCTTTTCCTCCGTCACTTGTAAATTTGCATGATGTTTTTTATGTATCTCAGCTAAGGAAGTACATTGCTGATCCGTCTCATGAGATTCAGGTAGATGATATACAGGTACGAGAGAATTTGACTGTGGAAGCGGTACCTGCGAGAATTGAGGATCGGAAGTTGAAACAGTTGCGAGGCAAGGAGATCGCGTTGGTAAGAGTGGCTTGGGGAGGACCAGCAGATGGAAATGTCACTTGGGAGCTGGAGAGTCAGATGAAGGACTCGTATCCCGAATTGTTCGTCTAAGGTATGTTTTCGAGGACGAAAACTCTTTTAGTTGGGGAGAGTTGTGACACCCCAAATTAATTCAAGTGTTAAATAATTAGGAATTTAATTATTAAACTAATTAAAGGCTTAATTAATAATATTTTGGATTAAATGGATGAATTAATTATGGAATTAAAAAGGAAGACCGGGGGGTGTAAGGTTGAATTAGAGGTGTGTGAAGTAAAAAGCTCTACTAAATAATAACTAATTTATTACTATTATTTGGCAAATAATAAAAGGAATATAAAAAGGAGGATAAAAAGGAA
The DNA here is from genome assembly GCA_948472305.1 of Vicia faba. Classification (NCBI taxonomy): domain Eukaryota; kingdom Viridiplantae; phylum Streptophyta; class Magnoliopsida; order Fabales; family Fabaceae; genus Vicia; species Vicia faba. The sequence continues at coordinate 1,171,581,295 of OX451738.1, forward strand.
AAGAAAAAGAAGGTTATTTGGAAAAGTCATTATACGTGAAATTGGAGAAGAGAAGAGAAGAGAGGAAAAAGCCAAACGCTGTGAATTCGAAGGATCATCGCGAGGTAAGGGGTGATTTCATTTAGTTAATATGCCTTATGGGTTTGGGGATACAATTGAATGATTGGGTATGTTAGGAAACTTGAATTAGATAATTCTAGGTTTGTAGGATTATCCCTAATTGTGTCGGATTATAGGAATTGGAATCATTAATGTGATAAATAATTAATAGGAATGATGGAAACATGATTTATGATGTTGTATTGATGTGTATTGGTTGCATTTTGGTATTCCTAATGTTATAATTCGTATGGGAATGAAAAGGAATGGATTGAGATACATAATGCTGTCAAAAATAGCAGTTTTGGGTTCTGCAAGTCGTGGGAACCGGTTACTCCTGGGGAGGAACCGGGTTCCCAGTTCAAATTTTCAAAAATTGGGCATTTTTCAACGTAGGAACCGGTTCCTGTATAGGTAGTGTGATACGGTGGGAGAACTGACTTGAGGTTTTGCGTTTGTATTCGCAAATGTTGCGGTTAGCAAGAGTCGCCACCGACTTTTTATTTTATCCTAAGGAAAGGTTAAAAAGCACAGCAAAAACCTTTTGAGATGTTTTCTTGGGTTCGGGGAGTAGATTATAGAAAGGGAAGGTATTAGCACCCTTTCTATCCATGGTTATCCATGGGCTCTTAGTTACTTGCTTAGATCACTTGCCTTTTGTTTTCAATTGTTTTAAATGGTGCTTGAGTGTGTGTGGTTTTGAAAATGTTTTGAAAAGATGCCAATGTGGTGGCAACCTTTGTAATGATCCATGTGGGGATGTATACAAAGATGTATGTCTTTTGAAAAAGTTTTCATTTGTTTTTGAAAGTTGTTTTGAAAGTGTAGTGATGTGTGATTTTGAAATTAGGCAAGTGTTTTGTTTTGCAAGTTTGATTCAAGCAACTAAGAGGTTATCTACTCCTAAATTTCTCAAAAGATTATTGCTATGTTTTAACCCTTTTAACAAGTTTGTTCCACCATTGTATTTGGTGGGCAATCTTGTGTTAGGATGTGAGAGGGACAGGCGCGGGTCATCGTTTAGACCATAATTGCAACGGCGTTAAATGTCTTTGGGCAATTTTCTTTAAGGGACTTGATCATTTGTTTTTGTTTGTTTTGAAAAGTTTTGTCGAGGGACTATGATCATTCAAATTGTTTGCTTTGCCCAAAGAAGTTCAACATACAATATGGCCAATTTATTTGAAGGCAACAAGTGGAATACCCTAGGGGGTGCAAGTGTGATTTGTGTGTCCATTTTCATGCTTGTTTATCTTGTGATTAGGTCATAGCTATTTTTATCGTTTTTCGCATACAAACCCTAATTCTAACATATTATCATTAGAAAGCAATAAAGTGCGAAATTAAAATTACTAAGCTATTACAAAACCAAATATGGGAAGGGGGGTACAAATGTTCAAATGGGGATATTGACAAGAATTTAAACCTACATTATTACATCATTTTGAATATTTGCAAATTAATCAATGTAAAAAATTAAATAAGAATGCAAGATGCAAAAGAAAGGTTTTCTATATATATGAAAAAATATTATTTATGTAAAAGAGAAAAGAAAATAAAAAAATATTATTTTTTGGAGTATTTTGAATTTAGGGCAAAAACCTCAATTTTAAAGAAAATGTATTATTATCTAATTTAATACAAATATTTATTTATTATTTATAAAAATAAAAATAATGAAGTATATTATGAAAAAGAGTATTTTTGTATCAAATATTAATAAAAATGAAAAAAATTCAAGTATTTTTATTTTTAGCTTAAATATATTAATAAACATATATATATATACATATATTAATTTCTTAAATATGCATTATATGCAAAAATATTTAATAAAATAAATAATAATAAAAAAGTATTTTTTTTTATGTGGACTATTATCAAAATGTAAACAAAAAATAAAAATTGTATTTACACTATTTTTATATTTATTCTAAATATTAATATGTATATATTTTATGTATAAACAAAGAAATAAATCAAATAAATATGCCATAAATTCAAAAAAAGAAGGAAAAAATATTTTTATGTTTTTTATATCATGAGAAAAAATAAACAAAGTCAACCAAAAAAGAAAAAGTCAAAAAGAGTCAAAAATGAAGCAAATGGGCTCAGGGGGTGTAATAGCAAATGTGTGGTGTGAATAAGAAAAGATATACAGGCCCAACCCAAGGAACACTGTCTTCAACCTCCAGCAACAAAATTCAAAAAAACGCGCGCCCCTGTTCTTCAATGTCCAACTCTCGATTCCTGGCTTTTCAGCAAAAACTCATAACACAACAAATGTTCAGCATGAAGAGACGGTTCTAACCATGTATGGAACTTGACCTAACTCTCTAAGATGAGGGAGAATTTCTCCTCCCCCAAATCCTAACCTAATTTTTCTGCCATTTTCAAACTACAAATTCTCTCTACTCAGGCAAAAGAAATGAAATGTAAAGATATGTACATGCTCAGGGCTATGAGTAGAACCTTGTTTCTTCACAAACTTAAGACTAAAAATGCATGATAAGAGAGGTACGAGTTCAAAGTTTTACCTGTGCAGCTGAACCTCTATCTGGAGAATGAGGAACTTCTAGTGCAAGGTAATGATTGGAAAAGCTTCCTTGAGGTCCAGGGATGCTGTTTCAATGCTTACTTTGTCTTGAGAGCTTCTGAATCAAGCTATGGAACTTCAACTGCAAAAGGAAAAAATGAAAATGGTGAAAACTGTTAGGGTGATTACAGGTCAGGTTTTAGGCCATGGTTAGCTTGCATATGTTGTAAGGAAGGTAGAGGAACAGGTTTAGACAAGAATGCTCGAAGGAAATGGAAGTTGGCACTCAAACTGCAGAGGCAACTCTGTTTTTGCCGTTTGAGGATGATTCTGAGATGGAGGGTGTGTTGGAGGTCAAAGGCTCATGTGTTATCTTGGATATGTTATGTGTAATGTGTTTGATAACTTTTTTCTTGTGTGCTTAAGCTGAGATGAGAGATGGTACAAGTTATGCAATGTTACTTGAAAATGAAGCAAGCAATGGTCACTTTGTGTTTTAGGTCAGTAGGGGCCTCTAATCCTGCTGCATAAGCCTCTCTTGATCAGAGCAATTTGCCCATAATCTTGTGCCAAAATGATTTTTGCTTGTACCTTCTTGATTTGCAATTGGACATAAAGTTAATCTTTTCAAAAATGGAAAGTTCACTTTATCTAGTTTAGGATTAATCCACTATGCAATGTTAGAACACAAAGAACATGGTCTTAACACATTGAATATGCATTAAATTATTGAGTATGGAATGGTTCAAGGACCTGTAATCAAGCATAAAGTAAGCTGAGTTCAAATTTGCAAGATTATGAACATGTCTTGATGAAGAACAAAAGTGAATTTTTGCCAATTTGTGAAATTCGAATCTCTCAAGTTATGAGGTTTTTTGAGAAGTTTTTGGACATTTTGGAAAGCTTGGAATGTGTACTACAATCCATCTTTGAAATACAAATCAAAATTCCAAGTGGAAGGGTATGAAAAGTGGCCTTGAAGTGGGGTAGAAAACCTTGTCAAAATAGGTTAAAATTTCACTAAGATAAAAATGGTTTAGGGCCCTTATTCAAAAAATTGTAACTTGAGATACAAGCTTAAAATGAGAAAACTTTGTGAATCAAAGTTGTAGATTATGCAACAAGCTACAACTTTCATGTTTTGACTTTTGTTTGAATCCAAATGGATCTTGGTGAAAAGATGGGGCAAAGTTGGGAAAAATTAGGGTTTTTCATAACTTAGAAAAATTCTAAGTTATGAAAAATTCCATTTTCAAACCCTAATTTGCATTTTGTGATTTCTTGGTGAACAAGTTTCATGATTTGGCAAGTTTTGATGAAAAATGAATCTTGACTCTTGATTTTGACCAAAAAGTCAAAGTTTGACTTTTCAGTGTACAGTCAAAATTGATCAATTGACTGGGAAATTCAACTGTCAATCTTATGTACTTGGGATCTTTTGAGCTTGATGAATGTGTCAAGACCATTTCATTGAGTCCTTGAGTCCATATGTGAACTTGGTTTGCCATTGGCTAGGTCAAACAGTCAAAAATTGCCTTTGTGCAGTCAAAACCCTAAAAATGACCATTTTGCCCTTTTGATGATCTGATCAAATTTCTTATGGAATTGTGATCCAAACTTGATCAAATGGTTCATGTGAGTTCATAATGTTGATGTGGATCAAATTTCATGAGGTTTGACTGTCAATTGGCCATAGTTGACTTTTTTCCCCAATACAGCTGATTTCTAGGTCAACTGTCCAATTGACTGGGCAAAACTTGGAATCAAGACTTGAAACTTGGTATAGGTAAACTTGGGAGTCCAATATGAAGCATGAAAGTCATCTTAGGCATTTTAGGTCAAAACATCCTTGGGCAAACACAAACCCTAATTTGAGTCCACAGTGCAAGGAGAAGTCTTGAGCAGAGGAAACCCTAACTGGATCTTGATCTTCAAAGGTCTTGTGATGAGAAAATGTTGAGGAAATGGGAGGGCAAATTTTGGGGTACAACAGGTAGGAACCGGGTTCCCATACATTTTCCAGAAGCGTGATTTTTGAACTTCGCAGGAACCGGTTCCTGCATATGTAGGAACCGGGTTCTGCTGTAACTTTTTGAAAAATATTAAACTTTGAAAATTCATAACTTTCAAACCGTAAGTCTATTTTGAGTGCCGTTTTGGACGTTATTTCTTAAATTTAATGCTCTATTTTATAAAATGAAAAGATTTCCTAAAACCTGAAATTATTTTGAAAATGAGTCAAATCCCGGAATAAGTGATTATTGGCTAACGCACATGGGTGTGTATGTAGAAGTGAACCTGTGATGGATGGATGTATTAGTATTGTGTGAATGAAAGGCATGTTTATGTTGCTAATGATGGTGTGCATGATCGTTGAGATATCATGTTTTTGGTTTTGGTTCAGTTATGATAAATTGATGTATTTCATAGACTTATTTGATGTTGCATGCTAGTGATGTGCGTGCATATGCATTGTGTTGTACCCCAAAATTTGCCCTCCCATATTCTTCAAAGTTTTCACAAACATCATCTAAATTTGCTCAAGTCTACTCAAGGGTTGCACAGTCAAACCATCCTCCTAAGCCAGTCAAAATTAGGGTTTTGGTTCTTGCAAGAAATTTGAGGTTTTCAAGGGCTCAATCAAGTCCCATATGCTCATATACATTGTCAAGCACCTACATGTCAAGTTTCAAGGCTCACAAGGTCAAGTTGCACAGTCAAAAACCCTAATTGCTTCACAATCAACTGTAGGGGCAAAATGGTCATTTGGCAGTCAAAAGTCAAAAATTTTGGTCAACATCTTATTTTGAAGCCCCAATCATCATTTGGTCAAATCTTGACCATGATTTTACAAGAATGGCTCAAAAATCATCAAGATGCAAAAGTTTCTATTTTTGGACAGCTGAAAAGTCAACTGTAACTTGACCAAGGCATAACTTTTTCATGGTTCATCAGAAAAATCCCATCCAGTGCTCATTTTGAAGGGGAGGACATTTCCTACAACTCATCTTCACATTCCAAGTCCAAGAAATGCTCTCACAAAAAGTTATCAATTTCAACATTATAGGTCATTTTCAAAAGTCAACAAAAAGGCATTTTAAGTCAAAGACCATAACTTGAGATTGGTAAATCAAAATGACATGGGACCGAAGGCATTGGTTAGAGGACTTCAAGACCTTTCCAAAATGTCCAAGAACATGTTCATATGATCAAAATTGAGCAAGATATGCATTGGAGAAGTTGGGAAATTTTTGTGAAATAGCAAAAGTCAACTATCCTTGAAACTTCAATTTTTGACAAAAGGGCCCACTTTCTTCCACTTGATTCAGCCTTGTCATGCCACCCACGTGTCCCATGACCAATTACAAGACCAAACATTTATTTTTTCATTGTTATTTAATTTTTATGGATTTAATTCATTTTAATCCATAATAATTCAAATAAAATCAAAAAAATGAATTAAATGGTATCTTTGAGTTTTGAATGGCTTTCATGTGTCATGAACAACCTACCAATTTCGTGCTAGGGCCATTTATGCATAAAATTCAAATTTTGAACCAAGCTTGGAAAGTCTTTAATGGTGGTTATGAAGAAATCCAAAAACATCATTGCAATGGATCATTGGCTCTTAATGTGACTTATTCTCATTCATACATACATATGCAAGTGTTCCATACCTGAGGCACGACCTGAACATCTCAAAAACGGCATAACCAAATTCCAAAAATTGAAAGAAAAACCAAAAACTGTTTTCCATATTGCAGATCAATTCAGAGCCCTAGAGTGATTCAAACGCATTGTTGACATTCCCAGGAACGATTTGCAGTCAAAAACAAGCCTTAACACTCCAAGAATCACCTCAAACAGTCACACGGTTCATCATTCTTTTCCATAATCGAAATTCAATTTTTACGCATCATTAACATATTTTGATTACTGCTTTGCATTGCTAACATCATTATGAAGATTTTGATATAGTTTAATTTGATTATGGTGCCCTAAAACGAAAGCTGCCATTGGAGAATGCTAGGGTTTCGAAGCTTTTAATTTGGGGCTTTGCAGCATGAGAAAAATTGGACCACATAATGCATATGGCTGAATTCGTCAAGGCCAGACGAATTCAACCCAACCATCGCGCCTTTTTTATATGCATTGAGCGCCTAATCGCTATTTTCTGCAGTTTTGCTTTGTGGGGGTTAAAAACCCCCGCTATCTAACTTTTATTTTACAGGAAATACGAAGAAGATGATGGTGTGCTTGCATCCCATTGGCTCATTCAAATATGCGCGCTACTTTTCTTTTTGTCCAGCATATAACATGTTTATTGTATATTATATTTGCTTCTTATTATTCTAACAAACGCGCATAAGTGGTCTAGTGGTACAGGTGTTGGCTGTGAATCACTGGGGCCTGGGTTCGAATCCCAGGTCCCCCCACATTTCTTGTTATCATTTTCTCATACTTATTCAAGTGCAGCCTTCCAGGATACGTCCACCATGGACTTCCAACCTCCACACGCCATGTGTCTTCAGGTGGCAATCCAAGGGTCAGGATGAAAGCACACCATATTCCTGGTCAACCAGCGCCCCACTCAATTCCCAGAGTCAACGTGGTTGGATGCAAATGGGCCACAACAATGCTAAACAAACTCTCAATTCTGGCCCAAACCCCCCTTGGGTTTGCATTTTTATTTTGTCATTTTATTTTTTTATTTGCCTTATTTTATTTCTTATTCTTTTTTTATTAACTATTAACATAATTAACATTTTTTACAATAAAAAATCAAAAAAAAACTAATATTATTATTATTTATTAATTTCATGTTATTTTTGTAAATAAAATACTAACAAATAAAATAGTTTAATTAGGTCAATTTTAATCTCTTTTCTTTATAATAAATAAAAACAATTTAGAATTAGGTTAACTTTTAATTTTAATTCCTTTTATTTTCATTAAAAATATAAAAAACACAAAAACATTTTTTTAATTAATTAATTAATTAGTTATTAGTTTTAATTTCATAAATTGCAAAAAAGGACAAAAATTCAATTCTTTTCTTAAAAGGGTCAAAACCCTTAGGACGTTCCCGATTAAATTTTTACTCGCGCGCATTTATTTATTTTGATTATTTATGTAACTGTTTCCGGATATGTAATAGTAATTAGGTTTATCTCTTTATTTACTATTTCTCGCACTTTATTTTCAAACGGGTTTTTTTTTTGGCGATGTATAGACCCGCGCCTTGTAATAGTTAGATTTACATTTCCGCAATTTACTTTCCGCACTCCTAATTGTTAACAATGCATGAAAGAATGTATGACAAATAAAATCGATCCGTAGCTCACAAAATAACATATACAAGACAAACATTAACTAAAAAACAAAACACGAGCACATGTCACTCCTAGGGTACGCCTCACCGGTTGCCTCGAACGTGGTCATCAACTATAGGGTGTCTTAGAGGTCGCCCTTCTGTCCAAAAGATATGGTTGCCTCGAAACGGTTGCCTCGGATAAAAGGATCTAGGACATTAGGGTTACTTCTAAGGTGTCCTACCATTGCTTTGGTGACCACACTGTCCCTAATCATCGAATTGACCTGAATACCTCCAACGATGGTGCTACCTACCTCTCAATGGTGGGATAGCACTATCTAAAGGACTCTTACACAGCCTAATTCCTTAGAGTAGGTAGATTCTCATGGGTACTTGCTCTTTCTCAAAAAACAAACAAAAATACTTTTCACACTTCACATTTTCTAAAAGTTTTCAAATAAATTTTTTATACACTCTTGAGGACTGATACAAGAGTTACTTAGAAATCTTTCAAACGAAACTTTTTCAAAACCCACACACATTTGAAAAGCAAACAAATTTTGAAAATATACGAGCAAGTACCTAAGATCCCATGGATAACCATGGATAGAAAGGGTGCTAACACCTTCCCTTTCTATAAATCTACCTCCCGAACCGAGAAACATTCTCGAATAAGGAATTTTGCTGTGATTTTGTCCTTTCCATGTTGGAGAACATAAAAGACGGTGGCGACTCTTGCTTACCGTGACATTTCGCGAAACCAGCTAAAAAACAGTCAGTTCTATTTCCATCGATCACAGAACTGGCGACTCTGCTGAGGACTATAAAAGTGAGGTGTACCTTAGGATTAGATCATACTTATGTTTTCAATTGCTTTGCTTTGATTGCTTTATATTTGTGGGCTTTGCATCGGAGTTTCATAGATCCTAACCCGGATCTGGGGATACCCTTTTAGGTAGCATAAGCTGTGAGGGACCTGTCCGGCGTAGACCGACACGGGTGAAGCAGTGGCTACATTGGTGTGGCACCTTGGTCTGTACCGATATCCCTTGTGTTGCAACGAGGAGAATATGGGTCTTCTGAGGAGTCATTAAGCACCAACCGACCTTAGAACCCTAATGTGACCCAACTTGGCCATAGAACAGTAGCAGTATGCTACACCCATTGAGGCTAAACTCTCGCGATGGTTCTGGCCACAAGAAAAGATTACGACGCTGGAGTTATGACCGATTGAGGGTAGTCAGTGATATTGGGATCCTCTAGAACCCGGTTACTTTTGATAGGACAGGTCTTAACCAACGAAACTGAAAGAGGGTAGTACCTGAACTTCATGCTGGCCTAAACTTTAAGGGATGTCTTATGTGACTTGTGTGCCTTATCATGTTTGCCTTTGTGAATGCTTGTGGTGTGCTTTATCATAACATCATACCATCATAAACATTGCATGCATCCTGCATAAGGACTGACCCATTTCAAAGACAAGAGGGTTTCATCTTTGCTACTGTTTTGTAGGACATCATGATGCATGTGCGAAGGAACACTATCCGGCTCAACTTTGTTCACCCACCTGATTTGCTTAAGGAGTTGGTTGACAGAATTCCAAACACTGCTTCCTTCATCCAGAGGCATGGTTCTCTTCTCGGTTTAGTCACTTCAAAGTGGGACCAACAACTGATGAGTGTCTTGGCCAAGTTTTATGATCCCCTGTACCATTGCTTCACCTTTCAAGACTTCCAGCTGGTCCCTACCCTGGAAGAATTCTCTGATTTTCTTGGTATCCCTATCTTGGATCAGACCCCATTCACTGGTTGGGAAAAGACTCTTAGGCTTGAGGAGATTGATGCAGCCCTTCCCTTGACCAACAAGGAGGTAATGGACAACTGGGTGACTAGAAGCGGAGTTAAGGGCTTCTTGGCTAAGTTTCTGATTGGTAAAGCTAACAGTTTTTGGAATGACTTAGACTTCCGGGCATACGAGGACATTCTGGCTCTCTTAATCTATGGTCTAGTATTGTTTCCAAATCCTGATAACTTTGTGAATATCAATGCCATAAGGATCTTCATGTCTCGGAACCCTGTACCCACTCTCTTGGGTGATATCCTGCAACAACTTTATGCTCATACTGCCCGAAGACGAGGAACTTTGTGGTGTTGTACTCCTTTGTTAGTGAGGTGGTTTATTTCGCACCTCCCCAAGTTCGTGCTGAAGAACCAAGAAGGAAGAGGCTGGGCTCATAGGTTAATGTCTCTCACTGATAATGACATCATTTGGACTCTCAGAGGTTTAGATGAGGTGGTTGTTATTGATTGTTGCGGAGAGTATCCTAATGTTCCATTGATTGGTACCCAGGGAGGAATCTCTTATAATCCATGTTTAGCTCTCCATTAATTTGGAAGAGCCAGAAGAGCAGGGCCTCATGAGATGTTGGTGCCTCACATCAGTTTTGAGTTTCAGGTAGATAGTGACGAACTGCGTCGTAGATTCATCAAAGCTTGGGACAGAATTCACAAAGCTGACCCACATGAGTTGGGACCGAAGACTTCTCTATCAATGGAACCCTATTACAGATGGGTCCTCATCCGTGCTCAGAAGTTAGGTATGCCATATGAAGCTGTCAGGCCTATCATTCTTGAAATTCCTGATAGAGACGGGGTTCCTCCGACCATACTCCCTCCTCAGATACCCACTGATGTTGATACACTAAAGAGGTCTTGGGCGCAACTACAGGAAGAACGGGATTCTTATCGGGAAAAGTTCAACGAACAGGAACAGAAGATCCAGAAGTTGACCAAGCAATTGGAAAACGAGCGGATCATGAATGACTATATCCGTACTGAGAAGAGGAAGCCATGGGAGCACTGATGGGCTTTGGATGTTTCCTTTACAGCTTTTATTTCCTTTTCAGTATTTTCATTCCTGTAACGCCTAAGGGCAATTTGTTGAACAATTTAAATTCCAAAGTTTAAATCTAATAAAGTGTGTTCCTTTTGTCTACAAAGTTGATTCCTGATTGTCTTTGAAAACATAATTCATACGCATTTCATCCATCATATGCATCACAGGTACCCTTTTCCTACAGGTTGCTTAATCTTCTTCGCTGTTTATTTCAGCACTCAATCATCATGAATCCTGAACCAACTACCGAGCAAGCTATCAAGGCCCTCCAGGCCCAGAACGCCCAGTTTCAAGAGCTGGTCATGAGCTTAGCCCAAGGACAACAGGAGTTGAAGGCTTTGCTCCTGAAGAAGAAGAAGAAGAAGAGGACTGTGATGTTCAACACTGGACGCAGACTCGGGAATACACTGCAGAATGAAGCTGAGAGGACTACTCCGTCTGTTGGGGAAGGCAGTCACCAGGAGGGAAGGGTTCCTAGTCCCGTGGCCTCTGACACAGAGACAAATTTCAATGATGAATAGTACCCTCCTGCTGAGGACAGGAACAAACAGCTGGAGGACCGGTTAAATGCCATGGAGATTCAACGTGTGCCTGGGTTGGACTTTGGAGACCTAGGTTTATCTTCTGGGGTGGTGATCCCACACAAGTTCAAGGCACCTGCCTTTGTGAAGTACGACGGGGCTTCCTGTCCTAAGCTGCACCTCAGATCTTATGTAAGGAAGATCCAACCTTACACTGCAGACAAGAACTTATGGATCCATTTCTTCCAGGAGAGTCTTTCAGGGACTCAACTCGAATGGTTCTATCAGCTGGATGGAACCAACATTCGTAACTGGGAGGACTTGGCCACTGCTTTTTATAAGTAATATCAGTACAATTTCGACCTCGCTCCTACGCGTACCCAACTCCAGGGTATGTCGCTAGGATCGGGAGAAGGTTTTAAGGAGTACGCGCAGAAATGGAGAGACCTGGCTGGCAGGGTGCAGCCACCGTTGACTGATCGTGAACTCGTGGACATGTTCTTGGGGACCCTGTCTGGTCCATTTTTCAACCACCTGATTGGTAATTCCTCTGCTGGGTTTACAGACCTGATCCTGACTGGTGAGAGGATCGAAGCTGGTATCAAATCGGGGAAGATACAGAAAAGTGCCTCCTCAAGTACTGAAAAGAAGCCCTTCAAGAAGGAAGCTAGTGTTGTGTATGGTCCCAGAAGACAGAATAAACCGGAACGCCGCCAAGCTGTCAACGCGGTGGTAATTTTAAAGCCTGCTGCTGCTCCTCAACAATATAACCAGCCAAGAGTTGAAAGGCCCAAAAGGCAGTACACTCGGCTCAGCATGACCCTCTCTCAGATATTGCCGCAACTGCTGTCAACCAATCTGGTAACCATCAAAGAAGCTCCGAAGGTGGTAAACACAACATCTCCGAAGTACAATCCCAACGCCCGCTGTGCTTATCACTCTAACAGTCCGGGGCATTCTACTGATGATTGTTGGGCTCTGAGGAATAAGGTTCAGGACCTTATTGATGCTAAGGAAATACAGTTCGAGGCGCCCGAAAGGCCCAATGTTATGACTGCTCCCATGCCCCAGCATGGAGTGAATGTTGTGGAAGAGGATCTGTATGTAGCTTCTGTGGATGATATTGCTACTCTGTTGTTGACCGTCAAGAGGAACTTGTTGCTAGCCGGTTTATTTCCGGGATGTAGTAAAGGTTGCCATTTATGTGTTGTTTCACCTGCTGGTTGTCCTTTGCTGAAGTCAGGCGTCCAAAACCTGATGGATAGCAAAGAGATCTTGTTCAAGAAAATTGATGTTCCTGCTGTCCATACCGAAGAAGTTTCTATCGTCACCATTTTCAATAACCCTCATAAGGCTCCCTCAAAGAAGCCTGTCAAAATCATGCCTGTTCACAAAATTGCTCCTATCATCATTACTGTTCTGGGGCCCATCCCCTATAAGTTTGACAAAGTTGTCCCGTGGCACTATAGGGAAGATGTTTATGTTCTGGGAGTGAAACAAGAGTTCGATACAAGTACCGGTGTCAGCAACATCACCGGGCCTGCCAAGGTTACTCGTAGTGGTAGGCTGTTCTCACCAGATATTGCGCCACCAGCAATTCAGAGACCTCTTGTCATCACACCTGCCAGTGTGCCTGCTTCCCTGCCTGACCAAGTTCCTGTTTCTACCCATGCTGCCGAGTCATCTGACGCTCAGGGAAAAGGGGTTACTACTGATGTGCCTTCCCGGACGGAGGCACCGAAGACCAATGTTGAAGCTTCCAAGCAAGAGATGGAAGATATTCTCAAGATTATCAAGAAGAGTGATTTCAACGTCGTTGAGCAACTGGGGCACACCCCCTCTAAAATCTCTATGCTATCATTGTTGTTGTGTTCAGAGGCCCACACCAAGGCTCTGATCTCCTTCCTGAAGACGGCCTATGTGCCACAAGAAACGTCGACTGATCAATTTACTGATTGTGTGGCCAACTTGACTGCTGATAATGGATTGGGTTTCTCTGACGCCGATCTGACTGCCAAGGGAAAGAACCATAACGATGCCCTGCATGTCTCTATTGAATGCAGGGGCACTACTCTTGCCCACGTGTTGGTAGACACCGGTTCTTCGTTGAATGTACTACCCAAGAAGGCCCTAGACAGGCTGGATTGTGAGGGTTTAGAGCTCAAGCCTAGTAACATTGTTGTCCGGGCCTTTGACGGGTCCAAAAGGATGGTGCATGGCGAAGTTGACATTCCAATCAGGGTTGGGTCTCAAGTTTTTGATTCTACTTTCTATGTGATGGACATTCGTCCATCCTATTCTTGTCTGTTGGGTCGTCCATGGATCCACAAGGCTGGAGCTGTGACCTCAACATTACATCAGAAGCTTAAGTACCCAGTCAGAGGGAAGATCATTACAGTGCAAGGGGAGGAGGAATACATGGTCAGCCACCTCAACTCGTTCCGGTACATAGAAATGGATGGGGAGTTCATTGAGACCCCCTTTCAACACTTTGAAGAGGTGCCTCAAACATTGGCAGCAGCAGAGACAGTGACTGCAGAAGACTCTCCTTTGAAGATGGCTTCCTTGAAGGATGCCCGGGCTGTGATTGAGAGGGGTGAGTGCGCAAACTGGGGCCGACTTCCTGATTTCACTCCAAAGACTCACAAATTTGGCTTGGGTTTCACTGCAGAAGCTCAGAGGGCTATTCGCAAAGCGAGAATTGGAAGACCTCCTGTATTCATCACCAACCCGGGAGTAAATGCTATTGAGGACGAAGCGGACAAATCTGAATTCGACAGCTGGATCTACCCGACGACCAACGGTGGACCAAGCAACTGGACGGCGAAAGATTTCATACCTATTACTTTTGTCACTCAGTAATGAACTTCTTTGTTTTGAATTTGTAACGAACAATATTACTAAACTTTATGGCCCGGTGTCTTACCCGGGGCACCGTGGCTTCATTTGTGAGGGCTTCTGTGTGTCACTTCCATATATCATTAATAAAAGCATTGGACGTTTTTACATTTCAAATCTTGTGCTCCCTTTCTTTCTTTACATATTGCAAAACAGCTATATTTACACACACACTCACTTATACAGGTTCCAATCCACTCTAGATCTCACTGGTAACGATTTTGCTACTGCCAGTTATGACTTCGAAAATCCGATCAACTTAGCCGAAGACGAAGGTGAAGATGATTGCGAAGTGCCTGGTGAGCTTGCAAGACTGTTACTCCAGGAAGAGAGGGCCATTCAGCCACATGAAGAGCCAATGGAAACGGTAAATCTGGGTACTGAGACAAACAGAAAGGAAGTCAAGATTGGTACCAATCTGGAGCTTAGTGTGAAAAAACGGTTGATTTAGATGCTGCATGACTATGTGGAAATCTTTGCCTGGTCCTACGAAGACATGCCTGGGTTGGATACTGACATTGTGGTTCATCACCTGCCTACCAAGGAAGACTGCCCTCCGGTTAAACAGAAGGTCCGCCGTATGCGTCCAGAGATGTCCGAGAAAATCAAAGCTGAGGTTATGAAACAATTTGATGACGGGTTTCTAACAGTGACTTCTTACCCTCAGTGGGTTGCCAATGTGGTTCCAGTGCCGAAAAAGGATGGTAAGGTCCGAATGTGTGTTGATTACAGGGATTTGAACAGGGCGAGCCCTAAGGATGATTTCCCTCTGCCTCACATCGACGTTCTGGTTGACAATACTGCTCAGCACAAGGTGTTCTCCTTCATGGACGGTTTCTCCGGATATAACCAAATCAAGATGGCTCCTAAAGACATGGAGAAGACCACTTTTGTTACTCAGTGGGGCACCTTTTGCTACAAGGTCATGCCTTTTGGGTTGAAAAATGTTGGGGCAACCTACCAACGTGCCATGGTTACTTTGTTTCATGACATGATCCATTATGAGATCGAGGTGTACGTCGATGATATGATTGCAAGGTCCCAAACTGAGGAGGACCACCTTGACCATCTGCAGAAGCTGTTTGACCGTTTGAAGTTGTACAAGCTGAGGTTGAACCCGAACAAGTGCACCTTCGGGGTGAGATCTGGAAAATTGCTAGGCTTTGTCGTGAGCGACAAAGGTATTCAAGTGGACCCTGCCAAGGTGAAAGCCATACAAGAGATGCCAACTCCCAAGACAGAGAAAGAAGTCAGAGGTTTTCTAGGACGGTTGAACTACATTGCCCGATTCATCTCACATCTAACTGCTACCTGTGAACCAATCTTCAAGCTACTGAAGAAAGATCAAGTAGTACGTTGGAACGATGAATGTCAGGTCGCTTTCAAAAGAATCAAAGAGTATCTCTAAGAACCACCCATTCTCATGCCACCGGTTGAAGGGAGACCGCTAATACTATACTTGACGGTACTTGACAGTTCAATGGGGTGTGTGATGGGGCAGCATGACGAGTCTGGCCGAAAAGAGCACGCCATTTATTACCTTAGCAAAAAGTTTACCGACTGTGAGACCCGATACTCACTGCTCGAGAAAACTTGTTGCGCTTTGGTATGGGTTGCTCGCCGGCTGAGACAGTATATGTTGACTCACACCACTCTGTTGATTTCAAAAATGGATCCAATCAAGTACATATTCGAAAAGCCCACTTTGTCTGGAAGAATAGCAAGATGGCAGATGATCTTGACAGAATACGACATCCAGTACACGACTCAAAAAGCAATCAAGGGAAGTGTACTGGCAGACCATTTAGCACACCAGGCAGTGGACGACTACCAGTCTATGAACTTTGAATTTCCAGACGAGAACATCATGGTAGTGACTGATTGTGAAATACCAGGACCGGATGAAGGACCTGAGGAAGGATCCCGATGGTCTATGCACTTTGACGGAGCCTCAAACGCTTTGGGTAACGGTATTGGAGCTATGATCATATCCCCAAAAGGCACTCATACTCCACTTACTGCCCGACTATGTTTCAACTGCACCAACAACATGGCGGAGTATGAAGCATGTATCATGGGTCTTCAAGCTGCAATTGACTTAAGGATCAAGTTTCTGAGTGTCTTCGGAGATTCCACTCTCGTGATCAATTAGATCAAAGGCGAGTGGGATATGAAACATCCAAATCTTATTCCTTATAAAGAGTATGTGTTGGCGTTGATTCCCCACTTCGAGGAGATAACTTTTGAACACTTCCCAAGAGAGGAGAATCAGTTGGCGGACGCACTGGCTATGATGTCTTCTATGTTCAAAGTCAAATGGGACAACGAGGCTCCCCGGATCATTATCTGGAAACTGGATGAATATGCATATTGCTGTGATCTTGAGGCTGAAGAGGTAACTGAAAAATCTTGGTATCATGAAGTGAAAAGGTACTTAGAAGCTCAAGAATACCCCGAAGGCGCATCTGTTAACGACAAGAAGTTTCTGAGAAGGTTCGCAGCAAAGTTCTTCCTCAGCAATGGCATTCTATACAAGCGAAACCATGATTCAACCCTACTGCGTTGTGTGGATAAGACTGAAGTAGAAAGGATCATGGCAGAACTACATGAAGGTACCTTCAGAACACATTCCAGTGGACATACTATGGCAAAGAAAATCCTTCGGGCAGGATATTTCTGGTCCACAATGGAAGCTGACTGTTACCAACATTCTCGGACATGTCACAAGTGCCAGATCTATGCAGATAAGGTGCACATTCCTCCAGTCCCTATGAACATTTTGACAACACCTTGGCCTTTTGCAATGTGGGGCATTGATATGATCGGCGAGATCAGACCTACGGCATCCAACGGGCATCGCTTCATCCTGGTAGCGATTGATTACTTCACAAAGTGGGTTGAAGCAGCTTCCTACGCTACGGTAACCAAGAACGTCGTGGCATGATTCATTCGGCACAACCTGATTTGTCGATACGGTGTACCTGAGAGGATCATTACTGACAATGGTACCAATCTTAACAACAAGATGATCACTGAGCTCTGCGAGCAATTCAAGATACAGCACCACAACTCTTCTCCCTACCGGCCGAAGATGAATGGGGTTATCGAAGCGGCAAATAAGAATATCAAGAAGATTGTGCAGAAGATGACAGTGACCTACAAAGATTGGCACGAGATGTTACCATTTTCTCTTCATGGGTACTGTACCTCAGCACGGACGTCAACAGGGGCAACTCCCTTTTCCTTGATCTATGGCATGGAGGCAGTCTTGCCTATTGAAGTCCAGATACCCTCTCTCCGGATAATGAAGGACGCAGGTTTGAGCGAAGATGACTGGATCCAGACTCGACTTGATCAATTAAATCTAATCGACGAAAAGAGACTCACTGCTATTTGCCATGGTCAAACGTACCAAAAACGGATGATCAGGGCATTTAACAAGAAAGTCAGACGATAAAAGTATCAAGTCGGAGACCTGGTAATCAAGCGCATCATTCTTCCTCAAAGTGATCCCAGGGGCAAATGGACCCCTACGTACGAAGGGCCATTTGTGGTTAAGAATATCTTCTCGGGAGGAGCTATGATTCTAACCACCATGGATGGTGACGACCTTCCTCACCCCGCCAATGCAGACATAGTAAAAAGATACTACGCATGAATTAAAGACCCGCTAGGTTGACACACCTAGGCAAAAGTAAGGGCTTCCCGGCGAACCAAAAGGGTTCGGGCAAAAATAAGGGATGAAATGAAAAAAAAATTGTACACCCGGCAAGTCGAAAACCTGAAAAGGCGGCTTGGGCAAAAATGGGTATCCCGGTGGACTGAAAACCCGAATAGGCGGTCCAGGCAAAAGTTAGGGATAAGCGTAATACTATGTCTCATTGGATCACCTTGCATCCAGAATTCGGTATCAACTATCAGGTTCAGACGGCATCAATCAATCAGATTCCTCTTCAACTAAGCAGCAAAGTGATGAGATGCTTGAAGACATAAAGGCGATAGCAGAGTTGGAACCCAGGGGGATTTTTCACATAGCTGTTTTGTTTTCCTTTATACAAATTGTATAAACTCTATTCTGTTCGGCGGCGTTCTCTTACTAGGACGTCAGCCTCTTGTACATAAACGCCTATTTACAGGCAAATTCAAAAATCAATACAAATTCACTTTCCAGACAAATTGTCAATTGTTTTTCTTTTTCTGTTTTGTTTTGCAAAGAACGTCCAATGTTCATTTTCGATATATGCATTTGACACTAATTGCTAACTCATAAATATTTGCATACGAAACGAAGGACTAATTACAAGTGACATCAGAAACAGGGGCAATAATGAGTTGTCCAAGCAATCTAGTTGCTCCGTCCACCAAGGTACCAAGGTAAGTTTGGCTGAAGAATGTAACCAAGATATCTTCACTCCCCGCAGAGTAAGACATGATTCAACAGTACTCTCCTCCGAGCAGAGTTGGTCCCCCATAAGCCCTGAAAAGGCACAATATCTCTAGCAAGTCAGTCAACGCTCTCCCCAAGCAGAGTTAGTTTACTGTCAGCCTTAAGGAAGTCGGGTATCCCCAAAAAATCTCAATATTCCCCAGCGGAGTATACAGATGTTCCTAAACAAGCATCCCCGACAGTCTTAATATAAGATTGTTCCCCGGTGGAATACAGACACCCCAGTGGAGCCACCTCCCCAGTACAGTCTCAAAAAGTCTCCCCAAGAGAGTTGAACCATCTCCCCCAGTAGATTCTGGAAGCTTATCCCCTGTAGAGTGCATATCTCTCCCCGGCTTTATTCAGAAGGTTATTCCCCACCAGAGCTTATAATTGGGTTATCCTCAGCTAATTACCACGGAAGGATCGTCCTCGGAGAAGTTCTTCCTATCCCCCAGCGGAGTTCATCAAATCCTCACCATAACATATCAACGGAGTCCCCAGCGGAGTTATCATCAAATCCTCAGCGAAGTATCTCTTCCCACAGAGTATTCCCCGCCGAGTAATCTCTCCAACAAGTTTATTCCCCAACGGAGTCATCTTCTACCGGTTTGTTCCTGCAACCATCATCCCCAGCGGAAACGAAGAACTCTACTCTTCAACATCAGCCCAGGATTCAAGCTCCCGACATTCGTCAAGGATTTATTTTCCTAGACGAAAATACATTCATAAAAATTACATTATCATACACCATGACGCATGCATATACGCATCATAAACACACAATCTCATTTATTTTTGAGAACATCATGACATCATGCATCGTGACATTGCATACAACTGATGTTTTGCCTTTTTAGGAAAAAGGTCAATCCAAAGATAATTACTATCAACCGTCGCAATTCCAGATTCGATTCCTGTATCTAGCCAGGGCATGTTTGAAGAGTTTGAAGATTCGATTCCTGTATCCAGCCAGGGCATATCTGTAGATGACTAATTCCAGATTCGATTCCTGTATCTAGCCAGGGCATATCTGAAGAGTTTGAAGATTCGATACCTGTATCCAGCCAGGGGATATCTGTAGATGACTAATTCCAGATTCGATTCCTGTATCTAGCCAGGGCATATCTGAAGAGTTTGAAGATTCGATACCTGTATCCAGCCAGGGCATATCTGTAGATGACTAATTCCAGATTCGATTCCTGTATCTAGCCAGGGCATATCTGAAGAGTTTGAAGATTCGATACCTGTATCCAGCCAGGGCATATCTGTAGATGACTAATTCCAGATTCGATTCCTGTATCTAGCTAGGGCATATCTGAAGAGTTTGAAGATTCGATACCTGTATCCAGCCAGGGCATATCTGTAGATGACTAATTCCAGATTCGATTCATGTATCCAGCCAGGGCATATCTGTAGATGACTAATTCCATATTCGATTCCTGTATCCAGCCAGGGCATATCTGTGAGTAACTGATTGTAGATTCGATACCTGTATCTAGCCAGGGCATGTCTGCATGAAGAGTTTAGAGATTCGATTCCTGTATCCAGCCAGGGCACGTCTATAAGCAACCTTTTGAAGTTCTGGATTCGATTCCTATATCTAGCCAGGGCATATCTGTGAGCAACTGATTGTAGATTCGATACCTGTATCTAGCCAGGGCATATCTGCATGAAGAGTTTGAAGATCAACACCTGTAACAGGCCAGGAAACCATCTTTCTTTCTCAAGTACGCAAGTTCTCGCTAAGGAATCTCTTATGCGATCGACCTCCCGATGGCATCTTTAAGCCCATCTCCACAACTATCCATTACAGTTCCAAATGGCATCTATAAGCCCATTCCCGACAAGGTTCTGTCACATCTCCAGATGGCATCTATAAGCCCATCCTCCTATCCATCATCTTTCCAAATGGCATCTGTAAGCCCATTCCCGACATCACACTGCTGATACTCTACTATATGAGTGCAAATTTCTGGGCACTCTAGTGTTCAATCATCTTCCACCCTCGGATCACGAAAGGCACACAAGCCAATCTACATCCTCAGGTCTAAGAAGATTGAACAGGGGCAACTGTTGTACCCCAAAATTTGCCCTCCCATATTCTTCAAAGTTTTGACAAGCATCATCTAAATTTGCTCAAGTCTACTCAAGGGTTGCACAGTCAAACCATCCTCCTAAGCCAGTCAAAATTAGGGTTTTGGTTCTTGCAAGAAAGTTGAGGTTTTCAAGGGCTCAATCAAGTCCCATATGCTCATATACATTGTCAAGCACCTACATGTCAAGTTTCAAGGCTCACAAGGTCAAGTTGCACAGTCAAAAACCCTAATTGCTTCACAATCAACTGTAGGGGCAAAATGGTCATTTAGCAGTCAAAAGTCAAAAAATTTGGTCAACATCTTATTTTGAAGCCCCAATCATCATTTGGTCAAATCTTGACCATGATTTCACAAGAATGGCTCAAAAATCATCAAGATGCAAAAGTTTCTATTTTTGGACAGCTGAAAAGTCAACTATAACTTGACCAAGGCATAACATTTTCATGGTTCATCAGAAAAATCCCATCCAATGCTCATTTTGAAGGGGAGGACATTTCCTACAACTCATCTTCACATTCCAAGTCCAAGAAATGCTCTCACAAAAAGTTATCAATTTCAACATTATAGGTCATTTTCAAAAGTCAACAAAAAGGCATTTTAAGTCAAAGACCATAACTTGAGATTGGTAAATCAAAATGACATGGGACCAAAGGCATTGGTTAGAGGACTTCAAGACCTTTCCAAAATGTCCAAGAACATGTTCATATGATCAAAATTGAGCAAGATATGCATTGGAGAAGTTGGGAAATTTTTGTGAAATGGCAAAAGTCAACTATCCTTGAAACTTCAATTTTTGACAAAAGGGCCCACTTTCTTCCACTTGATTCAGCCTTGTCATGCCACCCACGTGTCCCATGACCAATTACAAGACCAAACATTTATTTTTTCATTTTTATTTAATTTTTATGGATTTAATTCATTTTAATCCATAATAATTCAAATAAAATCAAAAAAATGAATTAAATGGTATCTTTGAGTTTTGAATGGCTTTCATGTGTCATGAACAACCTACCAATTTCGTGCTAGGGCCATTTATGCATAAAATTCAAATTTTGAACCAAGCTTGGAAAGTCTTTAATGGTGGTTATGAAGAAATCCAAAAACATCATTGCAATGGATCATTAGCTCTTAATGTGACTTATTCTCATTCATACATACATATGTAAGTGTTCCATACATGAGGCACGACCTGAACATCTCAAAAACGGCATAACCAAATTCCAAAAATTGAAAGAAAAACCAAAAACTGTTTTCCACATTGCAGATCAATTCAGAGCCCTAGAGTGATTCAAACGCATTGTTGACATTCCCATGAACGATTTGCAGTCAAGAACAAGCCTTAACACTCCAAGAATCACCTCAAACAGTCACACGGTTCATCATTCTTTTCCATAATCGAAATTCAATTTTTACGCATCATTAACATATTTTGATTACTGCTTTGCATTGCTAACATCATTATGAAGCTTTTGATATAGTTTAATTTGATTATGGTGCCCTAAAACGAAAGCTGCCATTGGAGAATGTTAGGGTTTCGAAGCTTTTAATTTGGGGCTTTGCAGCATGAGAAAAATTGGACCACATAATGCATATGGCTGAATTCGTCAAGGCCAAACGAATTCAACCCAACCATCGCGCCTTTTTTATATGCACTGAGCGCCTAATCGCTATTTTTTGCAGTTTTGCTTTGTGGGGGTTAAAAACCCCCGCTATCTAACTTCTATTTTACAGGAAACGCGAAGAAGATGATGGCGTGCTTGCATCCCATTGGCTCATTCAAATATGCACGCTACTTTTCTTTTTGTCCAGCATATAACATGTTTATTGTATATTATATTTGCTTCTTATTATTCTAACAAACGCGCATAAGTGGTCTAGTGGTACAGGTGCTGGCTATGAATCACTGGGGCCTGGGTTCGAATCCCAGGTCCCCCCACATTTCTTGTTATCATTTTCTCATACTTATTCAAGTGCAGCCTTCCAGGATACGTCCACCATGGACTTCCAACCTCCACACGCCATGTGTCTTCAGGTGGCAATCCAAGGGTCAGGATGAAAGCACACCATATTCCTGGTCAACCAGCGCCCCACTCAATTCCCAGAGTCAACGTGGTTGGATGCAAATGGGCCACAACAATGCTAAACAAACTCCCAATTCTGGCCCAAACCCCCCTTGGGTTTGCATTTTTATTTTGTCATTTTATTTTTTTATTTGCCTTATTTTATTTCTTATTCTTTTTTTTATTAACTATTAACATAATTAACATTTTTTACAATAAAAAATAAAAAAAAAACTATTATTATTATTATTTATTAATTTCATGTTATTTTTGTAAATAAAATACTAACAAATAAAATAGTTTAATTAGGTCAATTTTAATCTCTTTTCTTTATAATAAATAAAAACAATTTAGAATTAGGTTAACTTTTAATTTTAATTCCTTTTATTTTCATTAAAAATATAAAAAACACAAAAACGTTTTTTTAATTAATTAATTAATTAGTTATTAGTTTTAATTTCATAAATTGCAAAAAAGGACAAAAATTCAATTCTTTTCTTAAAAGGGTCAAAACCCTTAGGACATTCCCGATTAAATTTTTACTCGCGCGCATTTATTTATTTTGATTATTTATGTAACTGTATCCGGATATGTAATAGTAATTAGGTTTATCTCTTTATTTACTATTTCTCGCACTTTATTTCCAAACGGGTTTTTTTTTGGCGATGTATAGACCCGCGCCTTGTAATAGTTAGATTTACATTTCCGCAATTTACTTTCCGCACTCCTAATTGTTAACAATGCATGAAAGAATGTATGACAAATAAAATCGATCCCTAGCTCACAAAATAACATATACAAGACAAACATTAACTGAAAAACAAAACACGAGCATATGCCACTCCTAGGGTACGCCTCACCGGTTGCCTCGAACGTGGTCATCAACTATATGGTGTCTTAGAGGTCGCCCTTCTGTCCAAAAGATCTGGTTGCCTCGAAACGGTTGCCTCGGATAAAAGGATCTAGGATATTAGGGTTACTTCTAAGGTGTCCTACCATTGCTTTGGTGACCACATTGTCCCTAATCATCGAATTGACCCGAATACCTCCAACGATGGTGCTACCTACCTCTCAATGGTGGGATAGCACTATCTAAAGGACTCTTACACAGCCTAATTCCTTAGAGTAGGTAGATTCTCATGGGTACTTGCTCTTTCTCAAAAAACAAACAAAAAATACTTTTCACACTTCACACTTTCTAAAAGTTTTCAAATAAATTTTTCATACACTCTTGAGGACTGATACAAGAGTTACTTAGAAATCTTTCAAACGAAATTTTTTCAAAACCCACACACATTTGAAAAGCAAACAAATTTTGAAAACATAAGAGCAAGTACCTAAGAGCCCATGGATAACCATGGATAGAAAGGGTGCTAACACCTTCCCTTTCTATAAATCTACCTCCCGAACCGAGAAACATTCTCGAATAAGAAATTTTGCTGTGCTTTTGTCCTTTCCATGTTGGAGAACATAAAAGACGGTGGCGACTCTTACTTACCGCGACATTTCACGAAACCAGCTAAAAAACAGTCAGTTCTATTTCCACCGATCACACATTGTTTTGGTGAAGTTAATTCTCATTGTGTAGAATTTGACTTGTATTATCGTTAACTGATACCCGGGTGATGATGGGTGGTTAGGCTGGATTCGTGTATGGGTGTTTATGGACGAATCGATGGTTGCTGTATCCGGTTGATGATGGATCAGTGTTGGGTGACTTGGTCACGTGTTCGTACCACATGCATTGTGTCTGCATTTATGTTTGCATGGAATTGTAACATGTTAGGATGTCTTCCAGTGTTACAATTCTTTGGTTGATTATTGATTTGTGCATAATGACTTGTATGATTGGAACTGCGTGTTGAATCTAAATTTATGCTAAAATGGGTGAAATAATATGCTTGTGATATATTGTTGATTGAGAAGCTTATAATTCATGTTAATTATGAGAAATCTCACCCTTACTTTAACAATTTCAGATTAAAGTTAGCAGCTCAGGAGTTGGTGAGGATGGCTCTAGAGCTATGTTACTTTAAGTCTGCGTGTCAGTGTCGTACTCTGATAGGTTGTAACACTGGGGAACGTTCAGTTGAGGAATTAGTTATTATTCAATTGTTTCTTTGAATTTCATTGGGAATAATTATGTTTTGGTTTATTCCATTTTGGTTATGGTATTTTTCCGCTGTGTAAGACATGGTCTTAAGTTGATTGAATTATTTGTATAATGACCCTCAGTGTAGCATGACTACTGTTTTATTGGAAGTTTTATTTATTTCATAATTGTGACATCCCTTGTTCCGTGTTAACTCTAATGGAATATGTCTTTAATCATTGATATAATTAATATTATTCGGGGTATTTTAGAAGGGGTGTTACATATTACATGTTTTTGGGGGATGGGGTATACAAATGTACAAGTTGGGGTTACAAAAAGTAAAAGTCCTAATTATTACAACCATATTGAATAGCAAGAAAATGTAAATATATAGAAAATATAATACAAAAATAGTGTAAGAAAGAGAAAGAAAAAGCATTCTGGATCAAAGGATGTGCCCTTCGATTGCCACATTATGCCTTCTTTCGATTGGGCCTGCAACCAGTGTTGCATCCTTCAATTCACACTCCTTTCTTTGTTCTGTTTGCCACTGTGAATCAACAAGGGGCGAAGCCTAAGGCTTCGATTCACACAAACTTTTTCTTGGGTCTGTACAAGTTAGTCTCTAACATATACTTGGACAAGAAAAGTATACAATCGAAAGGACAAAAATGAAAAGTAAACAGATGTTATTTACATGCTTGAAACGAAAGGGTTAAGGTCAGGGTGACTTACCTTGAATCTGAAGTTGGTGCTTCTGGACCTTGAGTGATTGACTTGGATGCCTTTGGATTTGAAGGGAAGAAATAAGTGTTATGTTTCTAGTGCTGGATTCGAAAGAAGGAACCAAGTGTTGGGTTAATTCTGGATTCGAAAGGGAAAATAAACAAGTGTTGTGTTTCTAGTGTTGGATTCGAAAGAAACAAAAACAAGTGTGTGGTTTTTTGATTCTGGGTTTGAGAGTGTGTTAAGTGTTTGATGATTTTTCACACAACCACAGTTTCTCCAACTCCCCTAAAGCCCCTCTTTAGATGTGTGATAGAACCTCTTATTTATAGATGAAGTTGGATGAGGTTTGGGGGGGGGGGGGGGGGATAAAAGAAATTTGAACAAATTGGGTAAGTTGTTCTTGTAGTCTTTGAGGTGCAGTTTTTGTATGCCAATTTGGTCCAAGTATGAGAGCAGCGTAGCAGGACTGCTTTGCAGCAGTTTTGAAGTGTTGTGGCCAGTGAAGCAGGCTTGGACCTGGAAGCACATGAGACTCTGGCCAGCAAGCATATTGAATAAAACTCTTTCATTTGGACCCACTAGATTCATCCTTCGATCAAACTCCTCTTTAGACAACGATATTTGTTCCTAAACAGTATGTGTCTTTCGAATGGGCCCTTTGTGCACCCTTCAAAGGGGCCAAATGTATGCCCCTTGAATGGGCTACCAAAATATGTCCTTCTAATGGGACACCCAGTATGTCTTTTAAATCCACCAATGCATGTCCTTCGAATGGACCACCAACTATGTGTATTGGAGGTTTTCAAGGGTGGAATCGAAGCAAGCATGAGGGGAGTCTTGTTCAGTCGAAGCTAGTGTGAACATAGCAAATGCCATGTCGAAGCTTGCGTGCAAGAGGCTATTGCTTTATGAATCAAAGCAAACATGTAAGGCCAATGGTGCAATCGAAGCTTGCAGGCAGGAGGTCCCTGCTTTGAATCAAAGGAAACCTTCAGAAGGCCATTGCCTTCTGAATCGAAGGAAGTTTTCAGAAGGTCATTGCCTTCTTAATTGAAAGAAGCCAGTAGGAAGCCACTAACTTTTGAATCGAAGGAAGTTGTTTCAAATGGAAACAATGCCCAGTCGAAGCTAGCATGAAGATACCCATTTGTTCAATCGAAGTTTGTATGAAGCAAGCATGCAAGAGGCCATTGCCTCCATCGAAGCTTGGGAATTTGAAGCAATTTTAAAGGAGGCCGAATGCGCAATCGAAAGCTGGTGAATCAAGCTTGTATCGAAGGAGGCCATTTTCCAGATTTTGAATTCGAACTTTTGTCTACAGTCACTCCTTTCGATCTGCTTTGTACTTATGCAAATTTGAGCTTTTGAAAATCTTCATGAGAAATATCTTGAGAAATTGAGAGGGCAAATTTTGGAGTACAACAAAGACCTTTATAGAAAACACGAGAAGACCAGGGGTATACTCTAAAAAACCTTTAATTTTTCGTTGCTTAGTTACTACTTTGTGTTACAATAAGTGGGTGCTTCAGCCATATGTGATTAATGAGAGAGTGATGGGGGTTATTGATGACAATTATATTAGAAGGAACTGTTTGGGAAAGTTGGCATTGAAGAAAAAAGGGTGGTCGAGGTGAATCGTCAAGTGCTCAACAAGCAGCTGAGCCATCTGAGGATCTTGATTATGCTAGTTGGGATCCAAGGATGAGAGAGACTTGCAACTTCATGTGGGATACGCTCGAGGCTAATCAGAGCTCAAACCAGTTTTTGCATGACCCCTTGGCTTGTACCTCCATCAGTCAGCACCTCAGGAAGTCACTTTTTTCCTTCTCATGAGGAATATGTGTCTTCTTGCAATTGACCTGTGGACATACGCCCTTTCTTTTCGGAGGGGGAAACAACAGATGGTGGTGATGAAGGTGGGCAAGTTTGTGATGATGATGATGAAATGGGAGACTAAAGGGTGTAGATGACCAAAAGCATGGATGCTACAAAGTGCGGATTTTTTTTCTTTGCTCATTTATTTCAGTTCTATCTTAATGTTTTAGTGCTTTTATTTAAGTTTATGTTTGAACAATCTATTTTGGGGTGTTGTATAATATTTTAGTTTGGATGTTGTACCCTTTGGTGGTATTTTTTGTTGGTGTTATACACCAAATACACCTTTTATTTTAATTAAGTTTTTTAAATTTTAAAAGTAGTAGTATAATATTTAATTGCTATTTGTACAAAGAAATTTTGTTGTGTTTGTCCTTGTAAATAGTTTTGGACTTAAGTGCTCAAGGAGCAAGATTGAGTTTTGCAAGAGGCTTTGTCAACTCTTAATTGGGGTGGTGATGATAAAAGTCTCAATGTTGCACAAAGAAGGTATTGTTTTAATTGATTTGCATAATGATACCACAATAATGAAATTAAGGTTTTATGTAAAAATTGTGTTATGCATTATGTTTTAAATATGTGTTCATGTGGGAATCATTAAGGCAAAACCACATATGTGAGTAGCTTTCTATTGTTCACCAAAAGTAGAAGAATTCTAGTAATTATTGTTAACTCATTTAATTCATGTTTAATCTTGCATTATTTTTTGAAATTATAGAAATTTGGAAGTGATCAAGGCATTCTTTGTGTACTGTGAGAAGAACCACCATTCTAAAAGACTTCAAGTTTACCATGAGTAAGTGTACATTAGAAACCCTTTTGAGCCTTACAAAAATGTGTGAATGAATCAATCAGAATCTCAACAAATTATTAAGTATACCACTTAGTAACTTTGTTGTTGAGCATAAAGAAAATTCGATATTGATTCATTTAAATTTTTCTTATGTTAAACACTTAACCCAATTATGCTTTACCCTTGAATGAAGAGCAAGTTTTGTCTAATGTGACAAGAATGTTGAAAGTTTGGGAGAGGATTTATTTGAGAAAAGTAAAAGGAATTGGTGGTACAATGCATCATTTGAAAAATAAAACAGAGAAAAAAAAAAGAAAAAAAAAAGAGAATCAATCTTGAAAAAGAGAAGATATGATGAATTGTAAGAAAATAAATGAATGATGGAAAAGAATGCGGAGGTTGTACAAAAAAATAAAATGCTCTTCATGATTTTACCTATTTTATTTCATTGGCCGTGTGTATATTGTCCTTTGTTTTTAACCTGAGCCAAGCTACAACCATAAAAGCCCTTAGTGATCTCGTTTTCATAATTTTCTTTTAGTTTGCTTAGATGAATGCATGTATTATTTCGGATGTGCCACAATTACTAGTGAGCGTGTTTTGTCCATTGTATATATATTGCATAATGTATGTTTTGTTGAGTGATTTAGGTGATTCATACATGAACACGTTGTTTCTAAAGTTTGCATTATGTGATGTTTGTATTTAGAGTTTAATTCATTGTCATGTTATGATTCTTGCAAAGTGATTAAGTTACCTTATGCGTGTAATTGTTGAGTTTGAACTATCCAAATTTCTTCCGATTGATTTTGTGCTTTTAAGCTTTTTCTTATTGTCTTTGGAATCTTACCTTTTGATTTAGGGACAATCAAAGATGCAAGTTAGGGAGAATTGTTAAGTGTCAACTTTTGATTATTTTCCATATAATATATTGACACTTGTCATACCCCAAATTTGTCACACCCTTTATCAAATAATCTGGATTTATGTTTCACCTTCATATGCATGTCCATTAGGCCATTTAGATACATCATGCACCATTAATCTATAATTTGGTACGGGATCAAGGAATTTGAGGAATTAGGGTTTCTCTATATTTTAAGGTTTTCACGTCACTCAAGCTTATATCAACTGGTTCTTTCATTAACTGTGGTTTGTGGAGCTAGGATTTGGTTTCTTTTCATCACCACAAGGATCACTAGATTCATATTTCAAAGTTTGTCTTCTACAAGGTCCCTCAGGGTAATGCTTTCGACAAAACAAGTTGCAAGATAATTTGAAATTTAAAGTTAGGGGCTCAAGGTAATTGGAATTTGTCATTAAGATTTGGAATTAAAGACTTATCAAGATAATAAAAGTTTCTTAAAGTTCAAGCAATTCATTCATGGTCTATCTTGAAATTAAAGAATAAGTCACAAGTTCCAATTCAAATTTGCAAGGCATGTTCATTCAAAGTCTATTCGAGTGTTTGTTTTGATTCAAGATCAGTAAATGAATGCATATTCTAAATATTGGAAGACTTGTTCAAAATTACAAGAAATACTCAAGGCATACATCGTCATCTCTAAAAAGGTTCACATTCAAAGTTCTAGTTTTGTTCAAAAATGCTACATCATTCAACTTTGTTCACGAGACCTATTCAAGTTGGATTCAAGGAAAATTATGAAAATTATATGGAATCATTTAGCGTACTTCAAGTTTCTATTTGAGGCCGAGATTTTCATACAAAGCTCAAAACTCATTCAAAGTCATCATTTCCAAATCGGAGGAAAATATGGAAGCTTAGAAAGAATCTTTGAAGAGCATTTTTTTCACATCAACAAAATCACCATAATACTCAATACCATAATTCAACACTTACAAAGATTACTTCCATTACAAATTCCTAAAGGCTATGATAGTTTATGATAGTTTAGAAGAATACATCACAAGTTTACAAGTTAACTACGGTCCTAAAGTTCATCCCTTGCTCTAATCTTCAAATTCCACACTTCAACTCCCTCTTCATATTTCCATCCACTTTGATCCATCTTCAACCAAACTTACTGTCATATTTATGCCAAACTCGCAGCTGTATTATGCCATGTTGAAACCATCCCAAGCTTACAGAGAATGCCATAAACCTGCACATAATTCAGTGTACAACCAGCCAAACATAAACCTGCTACTCATATTAGTTCACAATATCAATATCACCATGCACTATTGTATCTAAGCCATGTCCACAATTTAACATAGAAATCAAAACAATTCACATTGATTTTCAAAACCAATTCCCATACTAAATTAAATAGAGCTAGCATGTGTTATTTCAACTAGTGAACAGAAAAACACAAGGGAAATTATAGAAGGCCAAAAACATAACCAAAGATGATGAGCTTGTATTTATTAATCCTGGGGTAATTGCATCATCGATAAACGCATTTACTATCGAGTTGCTGAAGCAAACTTTGAGTTAATTCACATAACCTGTCCTACATCACTTCAATAAATCAGTTCATTCAAACCAGTTGCAAAACCGACACAAAATGTCCGCCACATCTTAGCACTAGTACAAACAAGTTCAAAAAAAACATACAATCCAGATCTGAATAAACCCATTCACCATTTACCTGGCCATTTCCTAAACAAGTTCAGCCATTAATATGCCTTGCCACTGTCAAAATCTCAGAAGAAACTGGAAGAAAAAAGGGAAATCTCAGTAATAAACACAACATAATTATTCAGCAAATAAAAAAACCAAAAACATAGTGTTCTCTTCAACTAACTTTCCAACTGTTTCTAAACTAACAACTAACTTCTAAACAAAATTTTGTAACTAATTTCTAACAGTTTTCAGCTACTAATCCCTGACTTTACAATCAAAACCGACTAACCTCAAACCCAATCCCTCACTTTCCTAACTCATTACTAACATTGAATAACAGAAAATTGAAATAACCAACTTCCTAACAGATCTTAACAGAAGGTAATATAATTGACCTTTAAGTGGTTCAATCCCAACCCTTAGATCTTTTAACCGAATTGTCGATCCAGTGACTCTCAGAGTTTCATCTGTAACTAACTTTCATACCTTCAACCAACTATAAAATCTCACCTCCTTCTTCACTCTTCAAAAAAAAAAAAAACTCTCCACAATCATTTTCATTCACCAAATTC
The DNA here is from genome assembly GCA_948472305.1 of Vicia faba. Taxonomy (NCBI): domain Eukaryota; kingdom Viridiplantae; phylum Streptophyta; class Magnoliopsida; order Fabales; family Fabaceae; genus Vicia; species Vicia faba. The sequence goes on from OX451738.1 coordinate 1,171,612,794, forward strand.
TAGAATCTCCAGAATCCTCAGTCTTCCATTCTTCTTCAACCTCCATTTCACGCTTCAGGCCTCCTACACTATCATCACTGACCTCATCTTCATATTCATCCTCCCTCGAGTTACTCGGAGCCTTCATTCCCTATTCCTCTTTCACTCTGAACTCACGCTCACACCTTAAATAACACTGTAAAAACCTCATCGCTTCACCATTTTTCATCTTTGATCTTCAACAACTCTAATCCGCACTAACTTTCTGCATACAACGATGTCAATCAGATCTTCAGTGTATTCTCATTAACATCGTATCAGTTCTGTAGTATCATCACCGAAACGCAACAAAACCACGCAAGAACCACAAATTCGCAACGCAAGAAACAGAAGCAAAAAATTGAAGAAAAGAATAAGTACGCGTCGTACCTAAAGTTCACCTTCGCCAGAAAATGTGATCTTCGTCGTCGTTGTCGTAATCAAGGTTAGGGTTTGCAACCCCAATCCTTTGATTCCTATGATTGAAGAAAAATGGGAAGAATTTGAGGCCGGATTCCTGTGCAATATTTGATTCAGAGTGAGTTTCGTATAAGTTTTGTGTTGTTTCACGGAGGTTTGTACGATGGTACCGCCGTTCTATTGCAGCACCGTCGAGGGATGAAAATGAAGTTGAGTGGGAGAGCGACGAAGCCGGCCGTGAGTTTGGTGATTAAAGAAGATGAATATCTGCGAGTTAGAGATGGCAGGTATCGCATTTCATATAAAAGAGGAAGAGAGTCGAGTTCCCAGAGAAGCTGAACAACCATTTGATTTTGAACCCTAAATATATGCAATATGATACCGTTTTAGAATTCTGAACATGAAGAATTGATTGTTGGATTGGATAAGGCTGAACCGAAATCCTTCTAAGTCCATCACCAGTGTTTTTTTGAAAGCTTCTGCCTTGCCAAAAATTGAATTTTTTGGGCTTCATTCAGCGGGCCTTACGCCAAGGTCTCATTTGCTAGTCATAGTGACTGATCCAGCTTTGCATCCTCTGACTTTTTTCATTGTCATTTTTAGTTAAGATTTTGAGATAGAATGTTGATGCAACTTTTGCGATGTGGAATGCTTGGAGATTCACTCGTTTGATCACTTGTGTGAAACAACTTTTGTAGAGTTTTCTCATCGCTTGCGCAATTTTGAATAGACAGCGGACCTTCTCCATTAGGTACCACTTGAGTTTATCTCTCTTTCATGCATCTGCGTCTGAAGTCCTACGATGTAGGCATTGGTTTTATTTATTGTCGATTAATGAGTTACTCAATTAGAATTGAGATCACGGCTTCGCTCTCAGTACATGTTCCCTATATGATTTTATTGCTTTCCTTTATTTATTGTTGATCGATGAATCACTCAATTAGAATTGAGATCATGACTTTTCTCTCAGTGCATGTTCCCTATAGGATTGTTACCCTCACCCTTAGGTTTATCTTTGTATGCTAACATTAGGTAGATTCTCCCTTTGTTACCCTAACTTTAGAACCACCATTGCATGTCAACGTTAGGAATAAAATATCCCTTAGATTTTTCATTTCTCTTTTGCATCCATAAATACTAAAAATCTTTCTTAATAAAAAATTCAAAACACTTAATCATACTCGAACTCTCTTTGAAATAACCAAAAACAGTCACAAATCAAACTCCTTTTGCCTTCTGGCTGCCTTCGGGATTTTCCTTTTGAAAACTTTTTTCAGGTAAAACATGTTAATTCATTTATGTGCCAACGCGTGAGTCTCTAAAGGTCGAGCTATGACAGGAAGCGAAATTAATATTGTTCATAAAAAACACAAAACAAACAGAAACTTGTGAGCCGAACTACAACGCTCTGATTCCTCGAAAGGAATACATATGCATTAGGTCACAGGGCATAGGTGAGCAAAACCTTGTAAATATTTCTTCTTTTTCGTGTATTTACTTTCACATGCATTCCCTCTTAGCATTAAGCTTTAGACATAGATTTTTACACACCCTTATATTATAGCAAACAAAAGTGGACCCCGTGGAGTACCACAAACGCGTGGGGTGCTAATACCTTCCCCTCGCATAACTTAGTTTCGTACCTTTCTCTTAGTTGTGAGACCATCTTATCCATTTCTTTGGGATTTTCTCGATATCTTTCCTTCCTTCGGGATAAATAGAGTTCGGTGGCGACTTTGTATTTTTTTCGCAGCGTGATAACACTTTTAAGTTATTTATACGATTTTGATTATGATAATAGCTTATTTTAAGTCATTTTACTTAATGTAAATTATTTTGAATGTTTTAATGTGTTTGTTAGTTTTCAACCATTTTTTATTCAGAAGTCGTATCTTGAAGCGGTCTTAGAGTCGAAGATATGATAAAAGCTCAATGTCAGTGTTTTGAAGGCCTCGCCCGATGAAAGGGAGGCGAGAGAAGAAAGCCTCGCTCGGTGAAGGCGAGGTGAGGAAGTTGGCGAGAGAAATTGCAAATTCAAGTAGCTATTGTCTTGGTGTCTCTTGTTGGAGCGCCCGACAAAGAACCACCGAGAAGGACTCACCCGACGATGTAGAGGTCTCGCTCGACGAGGCAAGATATGTTCTGAGGCTTGCATGCACTATTGCTGTCACGTGGGCTTATTAAGTGGGTCTCTCCCGATGAAGTATGTGTGTCGCTCGACGAGGCAAGGCAGACAGACCATGTTTATAAGCCACTTTTTAGATATTTTAGGATTATTCTTACATTTTCTAATAGACATGTAATATAGAAAAACTCTTGTGTGAAAAAAGAAGAAGCCATTTTTACTTAAAATCAAAGCTTTCCAACATCAATTTTTGAGAATTCAAGTTTGATGTTCATAAAAATTTATTGTTTACTTGTTGATCAAGCTACTATGACAATGTGTAGCTAAACCCCTATTTGTGTCAAGGTTAGTGGTAGATAATCTCATTTTTGTATGTATTTAGCTTGATATTTTGTATGTGAACAACTTGATGATAAAAATATAGTGAAATATCCTTGTTTTATGGTTTATATTTGACTTGATCATTATTGAGAAATATGTTCAACTCTTGACCTAGGTTTTCATCTATCAACAAATAATTTCTATACATAGTTTTGTGAGTTGATATTCACTAATATTGAGCTTTTAAAGTTATCAAATTGATAGTTAGATAGAGAGATCATCTAAGGATCAATTTGATAAAACTCACAATTTGTTTTAGAGATGAACATATTGAGAGGATATGTGATTATTTTGATTGTTAATGAGTTCACATGCTTTATTGAGAAAATACGTCCGAAATAGATTATCGAGCCCTAATCTTGACACGTTTTTATCAATCTTTTAAAAACCAAAACTCTCTTTTACCAATTCTTGATACTTTGCATGAAATCAAAACTTTTCGTTATTAAAACCAAAATCAAACCCTTTTATGAATCTTAAGCTTAAAACAATTATAACTGTAGAACGACGATGATATCACACCAATCTCTATGGAAAATGATAATTTAAATACTCACCCTATAAAGTGTTTTCAACAATAACCACCTCTTCCACAATTGTTGGAAGAGTCCAGTCTTTCCACTCCCATATTTTTGACTGAAAAAAAGGAGAAATCGTTCCTATTGGTCTTTAATCCAAGTCCAATGAGTCTCATATACACCCCACTTCTATAAGGGGAAAATATTCTCAATTTATCCAAAAAATATAGCCTCTCACAATCCTTCGCGACAGACCCTCAAGACACTAAAACACCATAAATACCCGGACAATCCTACACAAACAAAGTTACCCCTATTATATTTTTTAGCAAGCAAAAAAAAAATCACAACAAAAATATACAATTGATAATACCGTTGGGCCCAAATGTCTCTATGGGCCAGGCCCGACTCTTTTAAAAACACTGAAGGCCCATGGGATGGATTGCCCTTGTACTTCCAAGCCACGTTGACCATTTTCTCTCTAACAAACTACTAAAATTCATTCCCATTTTCTTTCCACGCAACAAATGCATTTCTAAGTTATTACTCTTCACACTCACTCCCTCACTCCTCATTCTCTCTCTCTGCATGCAATTCCCATTGATCTCAATTCGCCGGAAATGACGAACAAGGGCAAATCAAATGCAAAGGGAAAAGCTCCCGCCGGGAAAGATTCCGACGGGAAACGCAAGCGCGGTTACGACGACGACAAAACCGGCGGCCTCAAGAGGAAGAATCGAGGAGTCGTCCAGTTCTTCGAAGACGAAGCAGACGACGTCGACGACAGCGAAGAGAGTGACTACAGTGATCTCAGTGATGGTATACGATCATACTTCCTTCACATTTTTTCTTTCATTTTCTTCATGTTAGGGTTTCACTTACATTTTGTTGTTCCATTTCTCACGATCATGTTAGGGTTTGCGATTTTCAATTTTCATCAATTGAATTTCTATTTGTATCAATGTATCATACAGGCTCTTATGTTGTAATCTGAAACTTTTGGTGTGTAGATTCTTATGAGGATGAATTTGAAACTTTGTCAACGAGGAATGTGTCGGATAAGGGTCAGAGTAGCTTCCCCTCTGTCCCTAAACAGGAGCTTGTGGATGAAGTAGAATATGATAGAATGGTGGAAGAACAAATGGGTTCTAGGTTTTTCACTTTTGCTGATGATGGTGATGATGAGTTTGAGGATAAACCAATGGACCAGAGTGCTCTACATCATGCTCTTAAGGAATCAATTCCAACCATATGGAAAGTTAAATGCACTGTATGTCACCTGAAACAGGACTTTTAGTGAGATTATGTTAACCATAGTTCCAAGCTTTACATTCCTAATATTTTAGGTGTTTCTTTGTTTCATTTATTAAGCTTTGTTTACCGCAGGTTGGGCGGGAGAGGCTTTCGGCCATCTGTTTGATGCAGAAGTTTGTTCACCTGAAATCACTTGATAGTAAATTGCAGATAATATCTGCCTTTGCTGTAGATCACATGAAAGGATATGTTTACGTTGAAGCTGAAAGGCAATGTGATATAAATGAGGTAGGATTCAGTACTGGTGATTTTGATTGGTTTATAGATGATTAGATATAGATTATTATTTGAGAAAGGTTTCTGTTGCTAGCTAAATCTGTTTTTATGGGTTACAAATATCACTTCAGGCATGTAAAGGGATGAATGGTATTTATGCTACTCGGGTGCAACCTGTTCCGAGAAATGAAGTTTTTCATTTGTTCTCTGTTAAAATTAAAAAGCCGGAAATTTCTGAGGGTATGTGGGCTCGCGTAAAAGCTGGTAATTACAAGGGAGACTTAGCACAGGTATTGCATGAGTAATGATGTTGAGTTTTCATTGCTATCCAACTCGCGAAATGCTTATTCCCTTTATCTATTATTTTATATTGGCAGGTTGTAGCAGTGAATAATACGCGCAAAAAAGTTACCGTGAAGCTGATTCCAAGAATAGACCTACAGGCTCTGGCTGCCAAATTCGTAATCTACCTTCACATGATTTTTTCTGCTTTTTTCCTTTCTATTTACTGAAGTTCAACTGTTAGCTTTGACTATTCCTGTTTCCCTTCAGGAAAATAAGATTAGAGACTAGTACAATTATTTGCATTTAGTATACCTGCATCTCACATTTGGAAGGTCATGATGGATTGTGTCAAAATCACATCTACTCGAGAGTTTTGTAACTTGGATCTTTTTCCAACCCCTTGAATATTTTTATTTGATTCTTTCAATCTGATGTGTTATGGAAACTATTGTACGATGCAACGGAGATTGAGGAAACTGCTACAATTGGGGTTGGACTTGTAACTTGACTCAATGGAAAATTTATTCCTTGTTTTTTTAATTTATATTTTAGTTACATTGATTCGTAAAACCTGGGAGGGAATCTAACTATTACCCGGTCACCGTGAATTTAAGGCGGAATTGTATTATGGGTTGTGTCCCGAAGTGACGCGAATTCCCATTTCCACTTGCTGCTATTTTGACTTCATTGTTCTTATCCTATGGTTGTGTACATATAGACAAGACAATTGTTGTTGAATGTTTTCTGATTACTGTAGGGTGGAGGATGTCGCCAAAAAAACTCGGTACCAGCACCAAGATTAATCAGCTCCAGTGAACTTGAGTAATATTGCATATTCTCATACTTGTTTTTTATTTTTTTGGATTGTTTCTCTGATGATTATTTTTCAATGGTTCTGCAGGGAGTTCCGACCTCTGATCCAAATTAGACGCGACCAGGACACAGGCAAGGTTTTTCAGGTTCTTGATGGTTTGCTCCTCAAAGATGGATATGTATATAAGAAAGTATCTCCAGATTCATTAAGTTTTTGGGGTGTTGTTCCCACTGAGGAGGAGCAATTAAAATTCGGGTCTTCTGAAAACAATGAATCAAATGATATGGAGTGGCTTTCTAATATTTATGGTGACACAAAGAAAAAACGGGTAATAACAGCTGACAAGGGCGATGGCAAAGGAGAGGGCTCATCAGGTTCAGGAAAAGATTTTGAATTATTTGCTCTTGTGTGTTTTCGGTAAGTTTCGGTCAAACTTAGCATTTGTGATATCATACAAACTCTTTTTCTCACTCACACACAAACACCCACAGACACACACACACAAGCCGATGCAGTTGCACACATGCACATCTTGCAGATTGATGATTTTAATGTCTAACAGAGCTTTTCCATTGCAGCAAAAAGGACTTTGGTGTGATAATAAGCACGGATAAAGATGGTACTTACAAGGTAATATTCAGCTTATGCAGTGTCATTTGTATAAGCCTTTGATTTTGAGTGTTTGGTGCTTTTTTATAGTTATATTATAGCTTTTCCGGTCTGTTGTAGATTCTTAGAGAGAGTTCAGAAGGACCCGCTGCTGTAACTGTTGAACGAAACGAAATAAAAAGTGCGCTGTGTGATCTTAAACTTAGTGCCCAAGACCTGCACAGTAAGACTATAATTGTTAATGATAATGTTAAGGTTCTGGAGGGTCCATCCCAGGTCTGATGCTTGTTTCTGAATGGGTTTTTGTTGGTTGTGGTATTTTTGAATCTCTTTACACCTTTTGATATTTTCAAAACTATTATGTTATTTTGCAGGGTAAACAAGGTGTAGTTAGGCATATCTATCGTGGGATTGTTTTTGTGTATGATGGAAATGAGGAAGAGAATGGTGGTTACTTCACAGCTAAAGCTATTATGTGTGAGAAAGTCAAGCTTGCTGTTGGTGATTTCAGTGGAACGGGAAAGGTGTAACATCTTTTCTAGTACCCTGCTTGGTTACAAACGCTGAGAACCTGTGTTGAGTTTTGAAATTTTTACTCATTGATCTATACTCAGGATGAACCAGGCCCTTTAGTCTTTGATGACCAACCATCATCACCAAGGTCACCACTATCACCGAAAAAGCCATGGCAAGCAAGAGAAAGTGATCGCGAGTGTATGTAATGACACCCTTCTCCTAGACACGTCTTTTAGATGTGGACACAGTACACATGTTACTAATTTTCCTCAATGCAATCATTGTGCATGCAGTTAACCGTGGGGACAGTGACAGCTTGTTTGCTATTGGCCAGACCTTGAGAATTAGGATAGGTCCTTTGAAGGGATACCTCTGCCGTGTCACTGGCATACGTCGCTCTGATGTTACTGTGAAACTAGATTCTCAACAAAAGTTTCTTACAGGTATGCTTATGCTGGTCTTACTCTTGATTCTTCGAATATCTGATCACCATCATCTGTGACGATTTCCTTGAACTTTGTTATCATTCAGTTAAATCTGAGCACCTTTCCGTGGTTCAAGGGAAGAGTACTGCAGTGTCAACAAGGTATTTATGAGATTGACGTTAATTGTGATTGCCACAACTACTTACTGTTACTGTTTATTTGTTTTGTCTGTTTGTGAACATTGTTATGAGTTCTCTATGTTTCTTATATCAGTGATGATCCAGATTCGAGTTCATTGAAGCCATTTGATTTGCTGGGTGGCGCTGAAGGCGGCTCTGGAGGTGGGAATCCTTTATTCTCAAATTTATTGGCATCTCCTTGTCCTTCAACAAGAATAACATTTTCTGTATAAGACAGTCTATAATTAACATGCATGACAGTTTCCTTTGCCGTGCTCTGTTTGCTATGGATTTTTTGTTGAAATTTACATCTTTTCAATTGGAAAGGTTGGATGAATAGTAATGCGGGAACATCCACTGGAGGCGGTGGATGGAATGCTGGAGAAACCTCCAGCGGAGGCGGTGGTTGGAATGCTGGACAAACCTCCACTGGAGGCGGTGGTTGGAATGCTGGACAAACCTCCACTGGAGGCGGTGGATGGAATGCTGGAGAAACGTCAGCTGAAAGGTATACACATATTTCATAGTGATAGATAGCTAGTTACTCTGATTTCATAGTGATAGCTAATTATACTCGATGGCTTCAATCTTCAAAAAAATGGTAGTTTATAGTGGATGGCCAAAACTCTGCCATATAAAATTGGGATTGCGACATACGGCACCGCCATGGTGGGTGGCGTTTCACAATCCGCCTCACCGTTCCACCATGACTGCTATGTGACAACACTTCTGATACAGAGGAGAACAGTCTCATCTAGAAGAGTCTCTAGTTGATATATGAAGAAATTAGAATGCATATATGTACAATTGCATTCTTGTTTAAAAAACTGTCATGGCAATTGTTTCTGCTAAGACAGTCTTTTGTTCTTATTTTACTTTTTAGCTTGATTTTATTGCTCTGTTTTTTGTTCCCCTCTTGTCTCATGGCATTGTTTTTGCAGGAGTGCATGGTCTAACCCTTCAGCTCCAAGTTCTGTGGTATGTCCTAATGTAGCCCAAAAATACTGCGCACACTTTTATTCCCCCTTCGCCTCTTTTCTGTCTCCCTCTAGGGGTTTGGTTATTATTTTTCTGCATTTGTAAATATATTTTTGTTGTTGCTGCAGCCAGGGTCTACCTCGGATCCCCCCAGCTCTCAGGGTAATGCAGAAGATAACGGCTGGGCCACTAAAAATACTTCAACTCCAAAGCCCTCATGGGGTGCTGCAGAGAACACAGGAGTCACATCTGAGCCTGACCAGTCTGGTGGCTGGGGAAAAGGTGGAGGCAGCTTGGGTCAGGCAGAGATTAATGACAATCAGAATACTGCCTGGGGCACTAAAAGTACTTCAACTCCAAAGCCCTCATGGGGTGCTGATGTGAACAATGGAACCACATCTGAGCCAGATCAATCTGGTGGATGGGGAAAAGGTGGAGGCAGCTCGGGTCAGGCAGAGCTTAATGACAATCAGAATACTTCCTGGGGCACTAAAAGCACTTCAACTCCGAAGCCCTCATGGGGCGCTACAGTGAGCACTGGAACCACATCTGAGCCAGATCAATCTAGTAGATGGGGAAAAGGTGGAGGCAGCTCGGGTCAGGCAGATCTTAATGACAAACAAAATACTTCCTGGGGCACTAAAAGTACTTCAACTCCGAAGTCCTCGTGGGGTGCTGCAGCAAACACTGGAACCACATCTGAGCCAGATCAATCTGGTGGATGGGGAAAAGGTGGAGGCAGCTCGGGTCAGGCAGATCTTAATGACAATCAAAATACTTCCTGGGGCACTAAGAGTACTTCAACTCCGAAGCCCTCGTGGGGTGCTGCAGCAAACACTGGAACCACATCTGAGCCAGATCAATCTGGTGGATGGGGAAAAGGTGGAGGCAGCTCGGGTCAGGCAGATCTTAATGACAATCAAAATACTTCTTGGGGCACTAAGAGTACTTCAACTCCGAAGCCCTCGTGGGGTGCTGCAGCAAACACTGGAACCACATCTGAGCCAAATCAATCTGGTGGATGGGGAAAAGGTGGAGGCAGCTCGGGTCAGGCAGTTCTTAATGACAATCAAAATACTTCCTGGGGCACTAAAAATACTTCAACTCCAAAGCCCTCATGGGGTGCTGCAGAGAACACCAGAGTCACATCTGAGCCTGATCAGTCTGGTGGCTGGGGAAAAGGTGGAGGCAGCTCGGGTCAGGCAGAGATTATCGACAATCAGAATACTGCCTGGGGCACTAAAAGTACTTCAACTCAAAAACCCTCATGGGGCGCTGCAGTGAACACAGGAGTCACATCTGAGCCTGATCAGTCTGGTGGCTGGGGAAAAGGTGGAGGCAGCTCGGGTCAGGCAGAGATTAACGACAATCAGAATACTGCCTGGGGCACTAAAAGTACTTCAACTCCGAAGCCCTCATGGGGTGCAAGTGAAGGCACTAATTGGGGAAGCAATGAAGGTCCAAGTGAAACTTCTGATGGCGGAGGTGGGGGGAGGGGAGGTTACCGTGGTAGAGGTTCCTCTGATAGAGGTGGCTTTAGAGGTAGAGGGTTTCGGGGTAGAGGGGAACGTGGGGGCTTTGGTGGTAGAGGTAGATCAGATAATGAAGGTTTTGGTGGTAGAGACAGAGGATTTGGAGGAGGCAGAGGCCGTGGAAGGAATGACCGACCTGGTGGTTGGAACAATAGTCGTGATTCTTGCGAGGATGGATCCTCCGGCTGGAAGAATAATAGTGGGTCTGGGGCTTGGAACCAGAATAGTAGTGACAAGAAGGATGGAGGGAACTGGAGCCATGATAATGCAGATAAGGAGCGTTCAAGTAATGCTGGAGGTGGGAGTAATATGCCGTGGCAGAGCCAGTCTTCAGCAAGTGGTGGAGCTAGCGGTGGTTGGAACAGTGATGGGCCAGGACAGGGGACAGAGGATAAAGGCGGTGCTGGCTGGGCAAAGGGAACGGATTCCGGTGCTGGCTGGGCAAAGGGAATGGATTCCGGAGCTGGCTGGGCAAAGGGAACGGATTCCGGTGCTGGCTGGGCAAAGGGAACCGAATCTGCTCCAGATAAGGGTCAATCGTCTAGTTGGAATGATTCTGCAGCAAATGGTACGGAATTGTTCACTCTAGTTTACATCCGTTTTGATAAGCTTGAGATATTTTCAAATGAAAAAAGATTATGGGCATGCAAAGAATGATTATTTATTTATTTAATGTGAATCAGAAAACAAGTATCTAATTTTGTATATATAACAAACTCTCTTAAACTTGTGACTGATTTATTATGTAGGTGCTGCAGGTTCGTGGGGCAAGAAAAATGACGGTGGTAGCAAAGGTGGATGGTAATTAATTTCTAGAACATGCTAAATGAACCAAAGTAAATCAAGCTCAGTAGTTTCTTGCTGATTTCAACCATTTTTGTAAATCCACACAAATCTTTCTGCTGGAACATGATGTCCATTATGGTAACTTTAAATTATCGTAAACAGATCTGTTGAATGACTAACCCTTTCTGCTATGTTTTGCAATGAATGTTATTGACCTGCGTGTTTTTTCCTTCTGGTGAAATATATATTGTTGCTTATTTATTGACCGTGGTGCTTATAGTCTTTTGTTGCACATCTGCGATGAAATTATTGTATGATTATGGAATGGGTTGATTATGTGGTAATTCTCTAGCACATTTTTTTTAGTAGAGTTTTGCACAATGGACATCTGCGATGAAATTATTGTATGATTATGGAATGGGTTGATTATGTGGTAATTCTCTAGCACATTTTTTTTAGTAGAGTTTTGCACAATGGACTTGAACAAGCTATAGTTGTTAGCTGGCTAGATGTTATGATAAAATATAGGATATGAATGAATCAATTTTTGCACATAAATTTTTGAAGTACATTAGTACTTTTTTGGGGGGCAAAAAGGTCTACCAGCCAAAAAAGAATAAACAAAAATCCCATGGAAAAATCTGTTAGGAGAGTTCTAACTTCTAAATAATTCTGGCTTTATCATCAAAGACTAGTTGCGAAAAACACTTCCCTTACTGAAAAATCCCAAAGAAAAGTTGGATTGTGTTACTTCTGCAATAATATGCTATTGAGTGAGATTTGGAAGTTGTTGGGATGAAAAGGTCTTGACTGCATTTAGACTTTTATGTGATTGGCAGCTCATATGCGTATCCTCAGCTCATATGCGCATCCTCGCCTAGAGCAGTGAGATTTGGAGTCGATGTTTTGCCTTCTAGCCCTAGTTGGGTTCTTCAATGCATTTATACTTGTATGTGGTTGATGGCACTAAGTGCCAATTACCAAAGGAGCGGGTTGGGAGTGGGTATTTTGGCTTCTTACCCTGGTTGTGGGAAGAAGAATGCTACGCCTTATTGTGTGCAGGCAACTTAGGCATGGTCTTCCTCGTCCAATATCGCATTCTTTGTATGTTGGTACACTTGGATGTAGAGAAATAAATCAATCTTTGATGTTGACTTTTGAAGATCACTTGATCCTTGTACATGTTATTCTGATCTTACTCTAAAGACATTGGAAAATACAATTATCATCACCTTCAGTCAGACTACATTTGATGGATGAAACCTGCTGAATGATGGATTAAGTTATACACTTGTGCATGCAAGAGAAATCTCAATGCTTTTAGAGTGTGGTGTTTTTTTTTATCCGTAACTCGGACATGCACTGAATCTAAAGGATACATAAAAATTTAGTTTGTGTGACGCCTTGAATGCAGAGATTTGGGTTTTGTACTTTGCCTTATACTTGGAGAGATTGTAGATATTTGGGGCTTGTACCTTGCCTTAGATATGGCTTGGAAAGATTGTATTTCACATCTTGTTGGGAAGAGTGATTCTAAATTCCCTGTTGACATGATTATGGATAACTACAATCTTGGAGACATGATTCCCACTTTGGCGAGGCATAAATGCTACCTTTAGCATTAGGTTAGCAGGTCAAAACATATGTGCAGCTTGGCTTACAAACTATAGTCTCTAGAAAAAACAGTCTACAATTCTAATGAAATCATTATTGAAAAACAACTATCTAACAACCGTTAATTTGATTAGTTTCGCGAAGCACATATCACCCTGAAGAACTATCCTTCAAGGGAATCACTTTTGTGGTGCTCAGTTGTTCACTATCATATTAAAACGAGGATGGATAGTTTGACACGCATCAAGCTTAAATTAATTTCGCTAGAAAATATTCAATTTTAAAATTAAATCTACACTTCTAATAAACTAAAAGAAGAAACGAAAAAATAATAGAAACTAATGAGTTTGAATTAATGATATGTAAAGATATAAACTTTGTCGTATAAGTTATTTTGTGAATGGTTTTGCAATCACAATGTAATTTTGAACAATCTAATTAAAAAAAATTGATTCTAATTAAAAAAAATTGATTCTTAAAGTAATTTGATTATAAACATATTATAAATTGTCCACCGGGAAAGTTTGTCTATCAAAGAATAGAATAAAACCCAATAATTGATGTTCAAAATCACAAGACCAAAGGTGTTCATAACACCATTACACAACACACTGATTTTTTTTTCTGAGGTCATCTCTAAAAACTAACGTGTCTAATAAGTATTTAGAAACATTGACGTGCTCCCACCGTTTCAAGTTATATAGAGCATATTAAGTCTAATTAGGTGCCACTATCTATTTCACAGTCAAATATAGTAAAAAAAAAAAAGGTCATACTTTTCCATTAATCATCTCAAAGATCACTTCAGTGGAAATATAAACTAGTCAATTATAGTATAAAAAGTCATGCTTTTCCATTAATCATCACAAAAATCACTTCTGTGAAAATATAACCTACATGAAATTGGAGGAAATACAACTTCTGTCAATCTTAAAATAAGGGGTTCGCCTTTTAGGCAGGCTTAATATTTTTTTGTCCTTTATCTTTGATTAGGGATCTAGTTTATTCCCTTAATTCTTAAAAAGACAGTTTTGGTCATTTAACTATACAAATTGAACCGTGTTAGTTATTTCTGTCTATTTTGATAATCAAAGTTAATGGACAAGATTAAGATTATGTGGCAGTGACATGAAATTTCATATGGTTTGGATCAATTTTTGTGATTGATTAGCGATGAAAAAACTAATCACTAAAATAAATTATGAATTTTGATTATTGCTCTTCTTCAAATCTACAAAATTCAAAATTCAAAATCGTCTTCATCTTCTTCGACACTTGTTATACAACATCCATTGAGACTCATTGGTGCATGTATGATTTTTCAAAAATGTGATTTGTCAATGAAAATAGAACACCGAAGTTGGAAAATGACCATTGTTGAAAGGGGATTGTTCTTAATTAAAATAACTAATGAATTCTTTCAAGCTGATCTTTAATAAAGAATGTTGTGAATCTTTTAATCAAGAATTCTTTCAATTGATCTATTGTTGATTCCCACTGTTTTATATTTTTCATCAGGAATTCTGTTTTGTTTTCACTTGAAATTAATGAATATCACACACCAAGTTTGTCTCCTGAAGAGTTGTAGTAAAAAAATGATATACTTCTTCTCCCAATGGGTTTGCGCTTGCTAGCCCATGGATGTCAGTATTTTCTAAGCTTTTATTTTCTAATTAACTTATTTTTAATTGCTTATTGTTGAAAGTGATCTCTCAAGTAATCAATACATGAACTTTTCAGAGTTAAAGAATGAGCAATTAATAATTGACTTGTGGGACAAAATGTTTTGGGAGTTTGAAACACGACAAGGAAATGTCCATGCTACTAACAATAATAAATATGTAGAATTTATGGATCTATGTGCTTGTAGGTATTGTAATTAATATTTTGGATAATGACTCTGATACTTGATGAAATCATGTTGGTTAATCCGTTGTTTGATCATGTTGATCTCTGGTGACATCTCTCCAGCTGTCTGTCTGTCTCTAATGATGTTGTTCATCTTGAAGTTTTCTCAAGCCTTGTCAGGGAGAAAATTCAAGGTTTCAATGAAGTGTTAAAGTCGAAGATAATGTAATAAAGAACTTGAAGCTTCAAAGTTGTGAAAGAGATTATGTGTGAAAGCTCCCCTGATCGGTCGTGCGTTTAGTGTAATGTCTAAGTAACCAGAGTATTGTAAAAATGTTAGAGTAACTCATAAGTTACTAAGGCAACTCCCACACACTTACAAAATCTTTTGAGAATGTTCTCTTTTCAATAAAATCAACAAAAAATGTTTTTCACATATAGCTAGTTGGCTACAAGCCTAAATAATCTCTTAGGTGTGAAAATTACACTGAATAATCGATTATCCATTAGTCTTAGTAGATTATATCACTTGTAACGCCTCATTTTAAATTATTAGGATTGATAGTTGATTAGTAACGACACAATTTAAAAACTTTCCATTTTATAATGCGCATGACATAATCGATTATGAGCATTAAAAAGTCCATGAATCATTTTTCTTTTGAGCTACATTTTCTCCTATATAAGGAGGATGCCTCCTAACTATTTCACACATCAAAATTCAATTTTAAATAATTCTTCTCTCATTTTAACCACTCTCTCTTTTATTCTTTCTTTCACTAAAAGTTGACTTAGTGCCTTTGTGAGTGAAATATATTTGTGAGATTTTAGTTATATTGGTGTTCAATTATTTTATCAAGAGTGCGATTCTCTTGAAGTTTATCTTTTTTTTTGGTTGTTGAGATTTTCCTATTATAACCTCTGTTTGGTTTCTGAGATTGTACGGTCAAAATCTCATTCTTGGTTCGTGAGTTTATCCTATGAAAAGTTCCAATTGGTTTGAGGGATTAACCCGTGAAAATCTCTTAGTCGATTGTAATAAGGTTCGTGGTGCATAACCTGGTAAAAGCTCAAAAGATTTTAACAATGGAACTCTCAAGAAGTCTTTTTTGGGGGAGAGGTGTAGGCCAAGAGATTGAACGAACCTCTATAAATCCTAATGTAATCTCTCTTTTCTCTCTCTATATACTTTATGCTATTTACTTTTCTTTACATTTCCATCTTTCCATTTTCCGCTAGTAACACAAATCACTGCTTTTAGTAATTAATCATAAATTAATCTATCTCTTATGTTTGGTGTCATTTGTTCAACAAGTGATATTAGAGCCCAACTCCCGTTAAAGACTAATCGTCCCAGGAGAAAGGAAATGACTTTAGAAGATTCATTAAAAAAACCTCATCCTTTAATGGATAAGAGTATAGTTTTTAGAAAGAGAAGATGGGAATCTTCATTGAGAGGATGAATTATGATATTTGGAAAGCTATGAAAGAAAATCCATTTGTTCCCACACATGAAATTAATGGTGTTGTGATAAACAATGATAATAAAGATGATTGGACCAAAGACGATAAAGAAAATGTGCAACATAGTTTGAAAGCTAAAATGATCATCATTACCATTTTTGGTCTTAATGAGTTTTTGCGTGTTTCTCAATGCAATACTGCAAATGAAATATAGGATATTATCCAAGTTACCCGTGAAAGGACTACTACTGTAAAGAGGCCGAGGTTGAAAACATTGACCCATGATTATGAGTTCTTCATGATGAAACTTTAAGAGAATATTTATGACATGGAAAAGTGATTCACTCATATCGTGAGTCATGAAAGAACTCTGGAGAAAACTTTTCAAAATGAGGACATGGTTGCAAAAGTCCTTATATGCTTAAAATGTAGTTGGAAACCTAAAGTCACTATGACTTATTAATAAAAAACTTGTCATCCATGGACTTTGATACTTTATTAGATGAATTTCAAGAACATGAGATAAAGCTGAAGAAACTTGCTAATGACGGAGAAGGAGATAAAAAAGATAGGAAAAGTCTTGCACTAAAAGTCACAAACACAAAAGATATGAAAATAGAAGATGAAGATGACGAAAGTGAAATTAATGAATACATGGAACTCATGTTTAAGAAATTTTAAAGAAACCATTTCCTTCCTTGAAATTGAAATCAAAATCTTATGGAAGAAATGTAAACTCTTAGACAAAGACAAGATGTCTCAGCTCGAGTTTCTTCTCTTTCTCACAAAGTGTTAGTTGAATCTGACAAGTGCATTCAATGTCATATTTTGAAAAATGAAAATAAATATTTGTAATACACACTTGAAAGATTCACTAAAGCGAGAGAAAAATTGAATCTCCTTCTTGAAAATCAAATAGCATCGTATAATAAGGTCGACTTAGGTTATGAACATTCTAATAATGTTAAGAAGTTTGATAAAATTTTCCATGATCATACAACCGTTAAATGTAAAACTCTAAATGTAATTATTGCAATAGAAATGAATACATTTATCTTTTTTGCTTTATCAAGAAAAGTCATGAAAGTAAAGATGATCACCCTCCCTCATATTTTTATATAAAGTGTCATGAATAT
The DNA here is from genome assembly GCA_948472305.1 of Vicia faba. Taxonomy (NCBI): domain Eukaryota; kingdom Viridiplantae; phylum Streptophyta; class Magnoliopsida; order Fabales; family Fabaceae; genus Vicia; species Vicia faba. The sequence goes on from OX451738.1 coordinate 1,171,629,972, forward strand.
AAAATGAGAAGTATGCATACTTCATATTATATGTTCAATTATGATCCTGATGTGAAAACCAATGATAAATATATTTATCTTACTAACATTAAAGGACCTAAAAAGATTTGGATACCAAAGGTAAAAAAGTCAAGTTGTGATGTATATATGATTGATAACTTGAATTCAAAAAGTGAATGCTCAAATTGTAGAACCTTGTTTTGCATGTGATAGACCTTTAACCAAGACATCAACTTTTGATGATGACAAGTATAAGGAAAAAATGACAAATCAAGCATAATACTTAAATGGTTAAAGATGCAAACCCAAGTGTTATGGTTTATGAACTTGACTATCCGAAGAAGACAAATAAAGTGGACGTAATCTAAATCCTTAAGTGATCTCAAGCAGTGTCAACACAAAATATAATATTTGACAAATGACTTGCAGAAAAGGAGTTAGTCTCCTAATTTAGTAAGTGAGTGAACTTATGTAAGCAAATGAGCTTTTCTATAAAAGTATAAGGCTATAAGTACGCACACACACAAACCTTTTTCAAATGCTTTATCAAAAGAAAACACTTTAAAAAATATATGGAAGTTGTATCAGATGGACCAAGAGCAGTCAAAGTAGTCATGGGCAGAATTTTAAATTTTCTAAGCAATTAGAACAAATATCCAATCAATTAGAAATACACAAACTTGAGGCCTAAGCTAGTTTGAATGCACCTTGATTCTATGCAATGACTATATATCTTAAGCTTCCATTTTGAGAATTTATAATCGATTGTTTTTTAATATCTAATCGATTAGCATTTTGGTCAAATCAATTATACTAACGGTAAAATGCATTGATTATAAATTTATTTATTTTGGAAAATCTCAAGCTTATAAATAGAAACTCATTTTATCATTTCAAACCATCCAAAATCGTGTTTTGACACTTCCATCTCTCATCATTCTCTCTAAATTTTAATTTAATTTTCTCTCATTAGATGTTATAGCCGAATATTTTTGTGAGAAAAGTCCCTTTGAGAATGAGGATACTTTTGTAATTATGAAAATGGTATAATTATAAAGTTCACCAAGGGAGTATTTTGTATACACCTTAGTTGATACTGTTCAATTAGAGATTATTTATAGTTCAAAGCTATATCCGATAAAAGCTTAGATTTGGGAATTGTGTGATCAGTCCTAGGTTTTGATTTAAGATTAGCCATTGTTAAAATCTTCATTGATTCTTTGTTAGTCTGGTCAAAATCAAGATAAGTTGAAGATTAACATTGTTAAAATCTTCATTGATTATTAGTTAGTCTGACCTAAATTAAGATAGGTTGAAGATTAGCCTGATATTAAAATTTTGGGTTAAATGTACAAACCCTTGTGCATATATTTGAGTCCAGATTCCATTTTTCTAGTGACATAGCAGTTTAGGTGAATTTTTTTATTTTTTAATTATTTTTAAAAATCTACGTGGATTATTATTTATTTATTTTAATTTTTTTATTATATATTATTATTATTTTATTTATTTTTAATGTTTCAGTACTTTTAATAGATTAATTTTTTAATAATGTAATTAATTAATTTATAAATTAATACTTTTAATAAATTAATTTTTTTGATAATGATATTAATTTATAAATTAATTATTAAAATATAATACTTCGACCTTTAGCCCTTGTTCTTTTTCATAGTAGTCCAGTTGATAATAACCGATGTACTGTGAAAAAGTCATTTATAAACATTTCAACGTTTATATAAAATTTCGTTGTGGGACTAAAATGTTTCAAACACTTGAGAAACATAACATGAACAAGCCGACATATGATTAGAAATATTGCAAGGTATCTTAGCATTCTCTTTTAGGGACTAAGATCATTTGAAAGGCAACTTAGATAGCGTCATCGAGGGACTGTGATCTTGTATTTTTACTACGATACCTCACATGCGTAATATGGCCATTTTGTAAAGGCAACCAAGTGGATTTATCCTAGGGGTGTTTGTGTGCAAGTGTATTGTTTTCATGCTTGATTTTGTCTTTGATTAGGGTTTTCTAAGCATTGGTTTTAGTCTTTCCATACAAACTCTAATTACTAGCATTTGTATATAAAGCGATAAATTGCGGAATTTAAAGTTACTACGCTATTACAATACTTGTGGGAGGGGTGTACAAATTATGAATGAGGATTGCAAGAAAATAAACCTAATTAATCTATTACAACCATATTGAATTTATACAAGAATTGAATAAATAAATGTACAAAATGAATAATTATACAAGGATGTAAATGTGAAGAAAATGAATATTTTTGTTTGGATTTTTTTAGAAAAAGGGAAATTGTTTTAACCTAATTAATTAAAAGAAAATAATTAATTAAAATAATAAAAGTAAACCTAATTTTACTAGGAACAGAAAATTAAATAAAACTCTAATCTATTAATTGATTAAAAAGAAATTAAGTTTATAAGAAAAATATTTTTGGTATTTTTGTCTTGAAAATAAATTATAGTATTATAAAATATTTTTGGTCTTTTTAAATATTAAAATAATATATTTAAATGGTGTAAAAGAAAATAACTAAAACCCTAGTTTTTAATTAAATTTACAAAATATTTAATGAAATAAATGAAGTATGATAAAATAAAATAATTTTTGTGTGAGAAAAAATAAATAAACTATGTCCAAATATAAATCTACTATTTTTATATTTTTTATGATTTTTTAGTATTAGAAAAATAATTAAGAAAATAAATAAAATGAAAATAAGAAAATAAAATAAAAATTGGGCCAAGGGTATGAATAGCCTACAAGGGGGTTAGAGGTAAGAAAAAAAAAACAAAAGGCCCAAAGGAGGAGGCCCAGCGCTTGTCCCAAAAGTCATAATAGGAAAAATATGAAAAAAAAATCAAAAGGGTACCACTGGGGCTCGAACCCAGGTCCTTCTGGTTACAGGCGCGCCCTTCTACCACTGGGGTGACTATACATCCGTTTATATAAATCAAAGCATAAATATATATGGCAAACACGTTCCTGAGGCCAACTTCATCTTCAACCTCACGCCCAGCCAGAACCTCTGTAACTTGTTCAAATCTCAACAAAAATGAAAACTGTAAACAAGAAACTTGTAGCAAAGTTCCTCACGGTTTCAGAAATGTAAATCATTAAAACTATAGATCAAAGACAAATATGAATTTCATTGGCCCTAATCTGAACCCTAAAAATCTTAGAAATTTCAATCTTGAAATTCTCTAAGCTCAAGCAAAATTAATGGAAACTATGAACATGGTTAACTTTAGGGCAATGATATCTACATGTTTCATTTACAAATAAATCATTGATGATGCCTGTATGAAAATTTCCAAAGTTAGAAAACTTATCTTGCAAGAGGGTATTGAGTTTGGAGTTTGAGCAACTTTCAGTGAGTTCCAATGATTGGGTTAGCTTCCTTGAGTTCCCAGGAAGCTAATGGGATGCTTGGCTTGAGCTGGAAGTGCATGGGGAATCCTGGAGAAGTCCAAGTGCAAAGATCTGTTTTTGAAAATAGAGGATTATGTTAATGGTGTTACAGTCTTGTAACAGGGTGTGGGATGAGTTCTAAATGATGTTTAGAAACTTTAGGAACCAAAAGGCTTGAAAACGCACGTGGGAGATGTGAGTTTCAAACTTTTGGTCAGGTTAGGCAACAATGGAGGTATGTGAAATAGTTCTGAGCTCTTGGTGTTTTTTAGGGGCCAAGCCTTCGTGTGTTTTGTGGCAAATGGTTTGTGTATCTATAAGCAAAGAGTCTTGAGTGGTTTGGTAAGTCAGAAGTACAAGTTTCAAGCTAATTGCTAGGTTACTTGATTTTGAAGAAGAGTGGGAAACAAGTTTCAAGAGGAGGCACAAGCATGGGCTGGGTGATTGTAAGTGTCTAACAAGTTTCTTATGGGTTATGGTACTTGTATGATCAGAAGAGAATAAGTGCAAGGCTCAAGAACAAGTTTTGTGTAAAAAAGCACTTTATCAGAATGACAATGTACACTTTCTTCCCAAAATGGATATAAAGCATGACCTTGCATTGAATGCTTGAAATGAGACCTCTAACAAATGTGCAAACAATTAATTATGGAGTGCCTAACAAGTTTGAGGTCTGCAAAGTAGAGTTTATGCAACATAGTTTTGAATTTTGAATTTGTTCATCACAAAATGACTTGTAACTGAAGTGATAAAACCCTAACTTCATCTCTTCGATTCTCCCTACTCAAAAATGACCTCAAGGAGTTCTTTGATATTTTGGAAAGCTTGAAATATTCTCTGCAACCCATAATTGAATCACTTTTGAATATTACCCTTGGAACTATATGAAAAAGTGCCATGAAGATGGGTCAAAATCCTGACCAAATTAGGGCAAAAATTTATTAAGTGTTTTGTTTCATGAACACATGTTCTTAAAATTATAAGTTGAGATCCAAGTACTTTTGGAAGAAGTTATGTGAAGCAAAGTTGTAGATTTCATGGAGATCTACAACTTTCATGTTGGAAGTTTCTTTTGAATCATCTTGCATCATGGTGAAAATTTTGCTCAAATTTGTAGAAAAATAAGAAATTTCCAACACTTAGAAAAATTTCTAAGTTTAGAAATTTTAACTTTTCAAAATGAAATCTTGAATTTTTGATTTCTTGATGAATAATTTTCATATTTTGACATGTTTTGATGAATTATGATCTTTGGCATTTGATTTTGACCAAAAAGTCAAAGTTTGACTTTTGATCAGTTGACTGAAAATTCATCTGTCAATCCAATAGACTCGAGCAATGTTTTGAGCCATGTCATTAGGTCAAAATGATGCAATTGGAATCTTGATATCATTACTTAAACCAATTGATCATTTGCTAGGTCAAAAATCTGAAATTGCCCTTTCCCAGTCAAAACCCTAATTTTGACCATTTTGCCCTTTTGGAGATTTGATCAAATTTCTTGAGAAATTATGGTCCAAACTTGATCAAATGATACATATGAGTTTAAAATGTTTATGTGGATAAAAAATTATGAGGTTTGACTGTAAATTGGCCATGGTTGACTTTTTCCCCAATACAGTTGATTTTTAGGTCAACTACTCAATTGACTGAGCAAAAGTGTGATTCAGAGCCTGAAACTTGACATGATTAATCTTGAGGGTCCAAAATGATCCATTAAAGTCATATGCGGCATTGGAAGTTCAAATATCCTTGTGCAATCTCAAACCCTAATTTTGGTCATCAATGCTTAAGGAGGTGTCTTAAGCTGATCAACCCTAGTGCAGTCTTGAGCCTAAAGGAGATCTTGTGAGAAAATTCTTGATAAACGAGAGGGCAAATTTTGGGGTACAACAATGACCTTTAAATAAACTGTAGAGGAAAAAATATTATTACATTAGTAAATGTTTAATATTAAAACTAAATTACCAAGATTATGAATACTTTAGTTCTAATGCATTGTCTCGTCCAATGTGATCCAAAAGATTTCAATAGGTCGTTATACAATGTTTAGGAAATTTGTTGTAGTTCATCCCTCGAGTGGACCACCTATTCCAAAAGATTGAAAGTAAAATAAATTATGTATTATTTATAGTATAAAGTAAGAAAATGGAAATAATGTTATAAACTTACTTTGTCGTGTAGGAGAATTTGTAGCCATTGTCATTGACAGGGGATTGGAATAACATTCTCGATCCAACACGTGAAGGAAGAAAAAGGATCGCCCAAACAACACGTTTATTAGAATCGATCTGGATACGACTGACAAAATGATAAGTTTATGTGGTATATGTCGTCAGACAGGACACACACAAAAACATTGTCCCAATCTTGGAACATGATTCACAACATGATTATTGAATGCACTCTTGATATGTAATTTATTATTTGTAACCATAGAATTTATATTCAATACAACTTTTGGTTACAAGAATCAGGAACAAACACATCTAAAACAACAACACGGAGAACAAATAAAAAGACTTAATACTAATACATAACACAAATATCACTGCCAATTTTAACTGACTCCCACGCACAATGTGCTTCATTATTTTCATTCACATTGTTGAACATCGAAATAAGCTTCTCAATTATTCTAATTTTTTCACCATCTTGTATCTCTCTGTCTAACCAACGGATAAAGGCCTTCTCAAGATGCTCGTAAATCTGGGCGTTCTAAAGTCAGATCTTCATCGAAGGCTTGAGAATTGAATAACGAATATACCAATCTCTTTTAATAATCATGTTAGAAAAATTGAAGAAAAACTTTAGAGTGAAATGAGAATATGTGTGAAAAATGACTGAGGGAGAACGAATGACCTATTTATAAAAAAATGGGAGTACGCATAGGCACTACCTCTTTGTCGTACAACATAGGCACCAATGCGTCCAACGCATTGATGGTGCATGGACAAATGGTATGGCGCCTCATGTAATTTTTAGTGTATACGCCAATTGATCTGTCACCTTTTCTTTACTGCAAATTATTTTTTATCTGAAACATGTGTACTTTAGTGGACTCAAATCCTCTACAACGTTTTCTATGTTACCCTTGATCCAGCCTTAATATCAACCTTCAGACTATATTCCATTCATATTGACATTTTAAAATTTTATTCTTTATTGCCTACTGACTATTGAATTTGTAGCAGAATAATGGACTGAAAACAAAAGGCCGGAGACGACCCACTTAAGTACTTTAGCATATTATGGGAAATATAGTTATTGTGGTAAAAAAATTCGTTTTCTCCAATTAATAAGACCTGTAGTTGTTTAGTTATTGGCTTGCATTTTTGGTAAAACCCAAGTGTATGTGTGAATGTCATGACTGATGTCATAACATTCTAGTTTAGTTTGTACTGATTCATTAGGTACCTTTGCAGAAAAATATTGTCATTCAGGTACTGATGTTTATAAGTGTGTATCTGAGCATTTTGCAAAATGATCACATTTTCCTAAATCAGTAGACAGGTTTTTTCAGATGTCATAACAGATGTTAAGACATCCTGTTCTGAACTAACAGGTTTGCAGTTTGGTTAATTCTGAGTTTTTTCAGGAAAATGACTCAGTCTTTCCAGAACAGAATCCTGCGTTTTCTTTGGGTTAACCTAGCTCAACCCTAACCTGGTTGATAAAGTCCTGTGACCTAATATTAAGGTCAAATGGAATTAACCCTAGCTTTTTGTGGAAACCCTAACTGAAGATGCAGCTGCTATATATTCAACAGAGCTGCTGTTTTGCAAGTAATCCCTTTTTGGTCAGAAGATCATTTGTAAACTGTATAGGTTTAATTATTGTACTTCAAGCAATTATCATTGTGATAAGTGACTTGGAATAGGTTTTTAATTGTAAGGGTTGTGTAGCACTCAAAGCTTTGAAGCAAGAGTGTTTGAATGTTTCTTGACTAAAGCTGTGAAGCAGAGTCAAGTTAGGTGTGTGTATCACTGAAAGCTGTGAAGCAAGAGTGGTTGTGTTGCTTGATTAAAAAGCTGTGAAGCTTAATCAAGTGTATGTTTTTGAAGAGTGTCTTCATCAATTCATTAGTCAAATTGTTTTATGTATCACTGCTGTGATTGAGGGGGAGTGAGTAGGAACTCAGGTTTAAGTTGTACTTAGATTGAAATTGCATTGGGTAGGTCTTAAGTGAAGGAGATAAACTGGTTGGTTTATTCTTGAATTAACATCTCTTATAGTGGATTTCCTCCCTGGCTTGGTAGCCCCCAGAGTAGGTGTTGTTGCACACTGAACTGGGTAAACAATTGACTGTGTTCTTTACTGTTTTTGTATTTACTGTCTTATAGAAAGTCAGATACGGTGTCATAACATTAAACGTGACATTGAGTATCTGCAGCCAGAATTTCAATTGGCATCAGAGCAGGCACCCTGCCTGTATTACTGGGTGAGATCTAGGGATATCACTTTCTGGCACTATGGACAAAGAAGGAGTTTTTGGAAATAGACCACCCATTCTGGATGGAACTAATTATGACTACTGGAAACCTCGTATGATTGCCTTCTTAAAATCTCTGGACAAAAAGGCTTGGAGAGCTGCTGACAAAGGATGGATCCATCCCACCATAACTGAGAAAGATGGGACAATCAGTCTGAAACCTGAGGAAGATTGGAGTAAAGAAGAAGATGAGTTAGCCCTGGGAAATTCCAAAGCTTTAAATGCCTTGTTCAATGGAATTGATAGAAACATTTTCAGACTAGTTCATCAATATGAACTGGCCAAGGAAGTTTGGGACACTCTCAAAACTACTCATGAGGGCACTTCCAAAGTAAAAATGTCAAGGCTTCAGATGTTGACTACCAAGTTTGAGAATCTAAAAATGATGGAAGATGAAACCATTCATGAGTTTCACATGAACATCTTGGAGATTGCCAACACCTCAGGAGCACTGGGAGAAAAGATGTCAGAAGAAAAACTGGTAAGGAAGATTCTCAGATCCTTGCCTAAAAGATTTGCAATGAAGGTAACTGCCATAGAGGAAGCCCAGGACATCAGCAAGTTGAAAGTGGATGAACTTATTGGGTCTCTTCAGACTTTTGAGATGGGGATCACTGATAATGGTGACAAGAAGAACAAGAGCATAGCACTTGTATCCAACACTGATGTTGAAAACAAGGAGGATGAAGAAGAAAATATTTCAGAAGCTATAGCCATGCTTGGAAGACAGTTCAACAAGCTCATCAAAAGAATGGATCCAAAGTCAAGGTCTAATGTTCATAACATTCCCTCTGACATTGACAGTTCCAGCAGAAGACCAAGGTCAGAAGAAAAGGGAAACCAAGGCAGAGGCATTCAATGCCATGGCTGTGAAGGATATGGACATATTCGAGCTGAATGTCCTACCTTTCTTAAGAAACAAAAGAAAGGAATGACTGTTACTTGGTCTGACTGTGATTCAGAAAGTAATTCTGAAGAAGAATCTGCCAAACTAGTTACTGCTCTAACTAGTGTTTGTACCTCTGACAGTGACACTAGTGATGAAGAAGTGACATTTGAAGAACTGGCTGATACCTACAAGAAATTGTGTATCAGAAGTGCTGAAGTCTGTGTGCAGAATGAGAAACAATCAAAACTCATTATAAAGCTGGAGGCTGAAAAAAGGGCAGATCTTGAAACCATAAGTCACCTAGAAGGGGAAGTTCAATTACTGAACTCACAACTGAACCAAATGAAAAAATCTGTCAAGATGTTGACCAATGGATCAGATAAATTGGAAGAGATTCTTCAAGTTGGACAAAATGTGGGAAACAAATCTGGTCTAGGATTTGTGGAAGCTAAGAAATCTGGTGCAGACAAGAAGATCAGGCATGTTAAACAATTGTCAAAGCAGATGTCTCAACACAACTCTCAACATCAGAAATACATGAAGAAAAAATACCAAAGATGGAGATGTCATCATTGTGGGAGGTATGGACACATAAAGCCCTTCTGCTTCAAATTGCATGGATACCCTAATCAAAACTCAGGTGCTAAACCTAAGCCAAAAAGGGTACCACATACTCCTCATTGGAAGAAAAAGGCTACTGCCCTGATAGCCCATACTTCCCTGAGAGTGTCTGCAAAGGAAGGCTGGTACTTTGACAGTGGTTGCTCTAAACACATGACTGGAATAAAGAACATTCTCAATCATGTCAAACCTCACAACACTAGTTATGTGACCTTTGGAGATGGTGCTAAAGGTGAAATCAAAGGAGTTGGTAATTTGGACTGCCCTGAAGTTCCAAGACTGAGTGAAGTCTTGTTGGTAAAGGGGCTGACTGCTAATCTCATTAGTATCAGTCAATTATGTGATCTAGGATTCAAGGTCAACTTCTCAAAATCTGAATGTCTAGTAATTAATGAAAAACTAGAAGTTGTAATGAAAGGAATCAAATCCAAAGATAACTGCTACTTGTGGCAGCCTGAGAACACTAATAACTCCACTATGTGTCCAATTACCAAAGAAGAAAAAGAGATGAAACTGTGGCAGCATAAGCTTGGTCATCTTCATCTAAGAAGAATGAAAAGAGCTATCTCTATGGAAGCAGTCAGAAGGACTCCAAAACTACAGGTTGATAATGTCTATGATGTGGCAAATAAACTTGAAGAAGGATGTGTTGTCAGAACCATAAGTTATCATGACAAGGATGTTGGAAATAACAAGTCTAATAAATTATGTTTCCCTGAAGAAATGAGGCGTGAAGTCTCCTCTCCTATAACTCTCCATCAAAATGGAGTGGACAAAAAGAAAATCATTCAAGAATCAACCAGAACTATGATTCATATCAAAAGAATGCCTTCCCAACTCTGTGCGGAAATAGTTGTTGCTAGGAATAACTGTTCTCAAAATATCTGGTCAAAACAGATGCTCACTGAGTATAATGTCTCACAAGATGTTGTGACATTGTGTTGTGACAATCTGAATACAATCAATATTTCCATGAACCCTATTCAGTATAACAGGACCAAGCACATTGACTTTGTAGAGAAGAAGTCATTTAAACTGGAACATGGTATCTTTAAGCTTCAGCTGACTGATTCTTCTACCAAGGCTCTTGTTGGAAATAAACTTGAAAACTTGAGGGGGCAGGTTGGGTATTTACCAACATGAGAAATTATAGCAATTAATTTTGCTTAAAACAAGGGTTGAAGGAGTTAATTTTATTAAGTCTATTTTTAGTGGGTTAATCATATGTTTTCCCAATTCTTTCAAAATCCTTAAGAAGTTGAAAAGACTCTCTTTTGCCTCCTACCTCTCTCGTCTTTGCAACCTGTTCCCTCCTCTCAATCAAAGTTTTTTCTCAAATTGCTACTGGTGTTCAAAGTCAATCAAAATGTCTCAGACATCATCTTCAACCAAGGCGACTTCATCATCCTCATCATCTTCATCATCTGACCAAGACTCTAGAGCAATCACCACATGCATATAATCTGAAGTTCTTGAGGTCACTCCTCTCAGAGAGATGGCAACTGACCCAGCCAAAATCAAAAAGCTAAGAACTAGACATGCAGGAAGAGCTCAAGCTGCAGCCTCTGGTAATCCTTCTCATCCTTCTTCTTCTGTACCCAATAGAGAAGGATCAGTTCAAGTTCATCAAGCTATTGCTAGGCTTGTTACTAGTATACTAAGCGGAAACCAACCTGTACCGGGGATTTCTGTCCCTTTAAATCAATCAGGAAGCCCAAATGTGGACCTCTCTGAGAATGTAGATGTCTCTGAGAATGTTGTGACACAAAATGACAACATTCAGAACCCTTCAGAAAAGACTGCTGATCCACCTATCATTGATGTGGATGAGGATTACTCAGATAATGATCTGATTGCCAATGTAAACCCTAGCATAGCTAGGAGATTGATGAAAAGAAAGGGTAATCAGAATGATGCAAAATGTGTGTCCAAAGATAAACCTGCTGTTAAGAAATCCAAGGCTGAAGGCATGGCTGAGGTAGAATCTGTGAAAATTATTCAGACCAAAGGGAAGAAGGCCCAGATGCATACTGCTAGACAACCAATTTCAAAGAAGAGAAAAGAACCTGAATCTTCTGATTCTGATGAGGAATCAGAATTTGAGATTGATGCTGAAGAAATTCATATCAGAAGGAAGCTCCCCTCCAGCAAAATTTCTAGAGTTCCTGAAGTCCCAACAGACAACATCTCTTTTCATCATCCTGACAATGCAAACAGATGGAAGTATGTTTGCTTAAAGAGAATAGCTTTAGAAAGAGAACTCAACAATGATGCCATGGAGTGCAAAGACATCATGGACCTGATCAAGAATGCTGGACTGATGAAGACAGTGATAAAATTTAACAAGTGTTATGAAAATCTGGTCAAGGAGTTTATAGTGAACTTGTCTAATGATTGTGCTGATGGAAGGTCAGCTGACTTTGAAAGTGTTTTTATTAGAGGAAGAAGGGTCAAGTTCTCTCCATCAGAAATTAACAAATTTCTTGGAAGAACAAATGAGGATTGTCCTGATCTGGAGGTCACTGACAATGAAGTTTGTCAAACCATCACAGCAAGGCAAGTGAAGTGCTGGCCCTTGAAAGGCAAGCTGAATGCCAGCAAACTCAGCATGAAATTTGCCATCCTGCACAAGATTGGTGCAGCCAACTGGGTGCCTACAAACCATAAATCAACTATCTCCACAGGATTGGGGAGATTTATTTATGCTGTGGGAACCAAGACTTCTTTTGACTATGGCAGGTATATCTTTGAACAAACTTTAAAACATGCTGGTAGTTATGCTGTCAAAGGACCAATTGCCTTTCCCTTCCTCCTTTGTGGAATTATCCTTGCACAATACCCTGATATCCTGGTGGCAAGAGATACAGCCTGCAAAAGAGCTCCTGCCCTTGGCTTGCACTACAAACTGTTTCAGGGATCTCATGCTCCAGATATTGTCATAACATCAGCTGAGACATCGTCTGTGAAGACCCAGTCCAAGACATCTGATGTCATAGCTGTTTTAAAAGAGACCTGCAAAGAGCTGGATGCTAGGAAAAAGACCCTAGAAATCCTAATTGCCAGGTTAGAAAAGGAGGAAGCTGAAGGAAACAGAAGGGAAGAAGGTGTAGAAGCTGAAGGTCATCTCAATATTGAAGAAACTAGCTCCTCTGAGTTTGATGACAGTGCTTAAAGGTTGGTTGCTGTTTGGTGGTGTTGCTGGTTGGTGCTGGTACCTGGTGGAGTTTGGAAGTGTGTTCAGTTTTTTTTTTCTGCTGCTGCTCTTATTACTTTTTCTGGATAACTGTATAATTGGCCCATTTGTGGCTAAAGAGGGGGAGAATATTTTGGTACTTGCTTAATTAGAAATTCTATTTTTCTGCAGTCATTTCTTTCTGCTGCTATCTATCTCTGATTACTTAGGGTCTTTAGCCAAAAATCTGCCAAAGGGGGAGTTTGTAGTTGTTTAGTTATTGGCTTGCATTTTTGGTAAAACCCAAGTGTATGTGTGAATGTCATGACTGATGTCATAACATTCTAGTTTAGTTTGTACTGATTCATTAGGTACCTTTGCAGAAAAATATTGTCATTCAGGTACTGATGTTTATAAGTGTGTATCTGAGCATTTTGCAAAATGATCACATTTTCCTAAATCAGTAGACAGGTTTTTTCAGATGTCATAACAGATGTTAAGACATCCTGTTCTGAACTAACAGGTTTGCAATTTAGTTAATTCTGAGTTTTTTCAGGAAAATGACTCAGTCTTTCCAGAACAGAATCCTGCGTTTTCTTTGGGTTAACCTAGCTCAACCCTAATCTGGTTGATAAAGTCCTGTGACCTAGTCTTAAGGTCAAATGGAATTAACCCTAGCTTTTTGTGGAAACCCTAACTAAAGATGCAGCTGCTATATATTCAACAGAGCTGCTGTTTTGCAAGTAATCCCTTTTTGGTCAGAAGATCATTTGTAAACTGTATAGGTTTAATTATTGTACTTCAAGCAACTATCATTGTGATAAGTGACTTGGAATAGGTTTTTAATTGTAAGGGTTGTGTAGCACTCAAAGCTTTGAAGCAAGAGTGTTTGAATGTTTCTTGACTAAAGCTGTGAAGCAGAGTCAAGTTAGGTGTGTGTATCACTCAAAGCTGTGAAGCAAGAGTGGTTGTGTTGCTTGATTAAAAAGCTGTGAAGCTTAATCAAGCGTATGTTTTTGAAGAGTGTCTTCATCAATTCATTAATCAAATTGTTTTATGTATCACTGTTGTGATTGAGGGGGAGTGAGTAGGAACTCAGATTTAAGTTGTACTTAGATTGAAATTGCATTGGGTAAGTCTTAAGTGAAGGAGATAAACTGGTTGGTTTATTCCTGAATTAACATCTCTTATAGTGGATTTCCTCCCTGGCTTGGTAGCCCCCAGAGTAGGTGTTGTTGCACACTGAACTGGGTAAACAATTGACTGTGTTCTTTACTGTTTTTGTATTTACTGTCTTATAGAAAGTCAGATACGGTGTCATAACATTAAACGTGACATTGAGTATCTGCAGCCAGAATTTCAAGACCTATCGATTTTTTTACATATTTTAAAAAAGAATTTAATTGATATTTTTTGAGTGTAGAAACATTTTTCATTTTCTTTTTAACAAAACTATTAATTATTTTATATATACTTAACTTTTATTTTAACCTCTTTAAAATGTATAATAAATTATCATTAAATTATTTCAATATATATCTATAACATTTTTTAATATTTTAAGATAATTAGTAATATTAATAAGAATATATTTGAAAAAGAATTTAGACATGATTTTATGGATAATGATGATCTCTAAATTCCATTAAAGAAGAGAGAACCCATATATTAATATTCCAAGTGTCAGGGATTTGTTTACGACCCAGAGAACTAAACATCAAAATCCCCTTTCACAAAATTTTCCACTTTCGTATCCATTTTATTTGATGTGTTTTCTTTCACTGAAGAAACAAACAAACAAAGAACACAAGAAAAAACCGCATTCAATGCGACTCGTCGTTTACACCTTTCACCCTTCGTCGTTTTCCCCCAATTTCTAGGGTTCGTTCATCACAATCCCCCAAAAATGTTCAACAAGATCATAAAACGCGCACACAGAAAATCAGGGAAAGTCACATTCCCCGAAACTTCAACAAACGGCCACCAATTCTACGAAGTAGTCGTCAAACACGCATCACGTAGCTCCACCTTCGATTCGGAGCCGGAGCCACAATCCACGGCGGCGACACCGGTTAATCAAACCGCGATCGAATCACTTCCGCCACTCAAGGAAGTCGCCGCCGCTGACCGCCCCGCTCTTTTCCTTCGTAAAATTCAACAGTGTTGCTCTATCTGTGATTTCTCAAACTCTCTCAAGTTCATCGTGGAGAAGGAAATCAAACGCCAAACACTTTACGAGCTAGTTGATGTTATTCAATCATCTTCTTTCCCGTTCAGCGAATTTCAGGAGGAGTTGATCGGGATGGTTTCTGTTAATATTTTCCGGTGTTTACCGCCGGCGTCGCACGAGAACACCGCTACCGAAACAGTTGATCCGGAGGATGATGATACCTATATGGATCCATCCTGGGCACATTTGCAGCTTGTGTATGAGATTCTAATGAGGTACATTGTTTCCCCGGAGACGGATATTAAAATCGCGAAACGATATGTGGATCATGTGTTTGTTTTAAAGCTTATGGACTTGTTTGATTCGGAGGATCAACGGGAACGGGAGTATTTGAAGACGATTCTTCATCGGATTTACGGGAAGTTTATGGTGCATAGGCCTTTTATAAGAAAGGCTATTAATAATATATTCTATAGGTTTATATTTGAGACGCAGAGGCATAATGGTATTTCTGAGTTGCTTGAGATTATGGCGAGTATTATAAATGGTTTTGCGTTGCCGATGAAAGAGGAGCATAAGCTTTTTTTGATTCGGGCGCTTATACCACTTCATAAGCCGAAATGTGTTTCGGCGTATCATCAGAATTTGTCTTATTGTGTTGTTCAGTTTGTTGAGAAAGATGGGAGGTTGGCTGATCCTGTGATAAAGGGTATGTTGAAGTATTGGCCTGTTACGAATTGTCATAAGGAAGTTCTTTTCCTAGGTGAATTGGAAGAGGTTCTTGAGTCAACTCAACCTCCTGAGTTTGTAAGATGTATGGCTTCTCTTTTCAGACAGATTGGTCGGTGCCTTAACAGCCCTCACTTTCAGGTCTGCTGTCACTGCCATATACACATTTTTCCTTTACTACCTTAAACTTTGCATGTGCAGCCTAAAGTGTTAGTTTTATTTTTTGTGTATATTGTAAAGTGCACAAAGATGGGGATATTCTTAGCTTTAGAGGGTTGTTTGCTTTTGATCAGATTACTTGTAACTAGTACTTTAAATAGTCATCTTTTCAATTTTCGTTGGATAATATACTAGAAGAGGGTGCGTTTGTACGGGTTGCTTGGGTGTTGGAATGATATAATTTCCTACTTTCTTCTCCTTATGGAACTTTGATCAGAAAACTTACCTTGGTAATCCTAGTTAGGGGAAAATAATCAATTTGGAGACTGTTCCTTTTATTAAGGTCGGAGGAGTAGGTACTGACGAGGTAAGAAAAGAGAGGCAAGATGGAATGCTAGCATCTAACCGAGAAAGAACCTATAAAATTAGTTCTATAATTGGTAAATGAGCATATTGACTACAAGACCTAGCTGAAAACATTTATCTTAGGTTATGAAAAGCCACGATCCTCAAACTTTACTTGAACTAAATTCATGTAACAGGGTGTTGTACAATTTGGTCGGGAAACTTACCTTAGTAATCCTAGTGAAGGGAAAATAATCAAATTTGGGACTGTTCCTTTTATTGGGGTCGGAGAGGATACTGGTATATATATTTTGGGGTCAGGAAAGTGGAGTTTCATTTGATTTAGTTTTAAAAGATGCTATTTTTAAACAATTTTATTTGGTGGGGGATGCTTCCTTTTGAGTTTCATTTCTGTAGACGATAAATGACAAAAACAGGTAGAAATAGTTACATGTTTATGGCATGAAGAATGGTGGAGGGAAACGGAGGCAGATGGAGGATATATATACTAGTGTGAGTGGTAGCTAGAGTAGAGTGAGGGGGAGAGAGCTCTCCTAACATGGTTAAGGAGTGTGTTCAGTTCTGTTGGGCATTAGGAAATTTTGATACTAAGGTTTATTACATCTCTATATTTGAAGCCTATATGTATTAGCCACACTTTGAGCAGTCCCAAAAAAATAGAATATTTCGATTATTATTATTATTATTATTGTTGTTATTATTATTATTATTATTATTATTATTATTATTATTATTATTATTATTATTATTATTATTATTATTATTATTATTATGATTATGATTATTATTATTATTGTTACTACTATTATTATCAATGTTTAAAAACTTGAGAGTTAACATAAAACCATTGAAAAATCATAACTCGAGGACCGTAGCACAGATCGTAAGATCTTACTACTGATAGAAAAATATATTTATACATGTATACATACACATTCTCAAAAAGAGGAAGCTTGAATGAAAGAGGAAGCATGGTATGCTTTTAGAATAAGGAAGAGGAAGTAAATATAGAAGAAGGAAGAGGAAGTAAATATAGAAGAAGAGCCGTGAATGAAGGAAGACAATTTATGCTGAACTAATACGTTGGTAAGGGTTGAGTTTATTGAGAGTGGAAGGATGCCATCACGAACTATTTACATAATACTGATACTCCTTTTTATTCAAAAGGAGTTATGATTGGTGTCTCTCTGAATTTCCATTTTAATTAAATAACAATAACTAAGGATTTTGATATGGCACGACCCGGCGGATCCAGTCCCGGTTTAGAAAATTGGAGTTTTTTTCTCAAAAAACCGCAAACACAGATGTACCGCATCTCTGGCTCAAAACGAGTTAGCTTTCCAGCTCGGGTGAGTTCACCGAGTTTGCTACATACGATTTTATTTGAATCGCAGCATGCCAGCATGCAATTGGAACGTTGGAACGGATGAGTTCACTAGTTGACTCGCGGACCTGCATACACTGATTATTATTATTATCATTAAATTGTAAATTCATGACAGTGATTATGAAAAATTACAATCATTAAAATTCTTTTTTGTTCTGTTGTTCCTGAAGTGTAGGCCGGACATTTTTAGCAAATGAGTACATTGGTTCTAATGTTGAGAGCTTGCTTTTATTTATCTTTGGGGATCAACTAAGCAATTAAGTTTTGGGTTTAGTTGGCTTCTTCTGTATGTAAAATGATTGGGTACCTGGTTGTGATTGGAAGAGCCTTCAGAAACTTTGTTGGGTATTGGGCCTTTTAAATTAGGACATTGGCAATGCGTAATGCTCATCAGATTTTACTATCATTAATACTCGTTATCGATAAATGATTAATCACGTTCATCGACAGTAGTGTGTTTGTAAAGGAAAAATGATGATTCTTTATTTGTGTCTTTTGACAGTAGTGTGTTTGTAAAGGAATATGATGATTCTTTATTTTCTTTTGACTGCTCTCTCTGTCAATTGAATTCACAACAGGTTGCGGAACGAGCACTCTATTTGTGGAACAATGAGCACATTATAAGCTTAGTGGCTCAGAATCGAAGTGCTATATTGCCAATAATCTTCGATGCTTTGGAAAATAACATGAAAAGTCATTGGAACCGAGCAGTGCATGGACTAACAGCCAATGTGAGGAAGATGTTTCAGGAGATGGATGCCGAACTGTTTGAAGAGTGTCAGAAAAATTATTTAGAAAAGGAAGCCAGGGCTACAGAAGTAGAAGAGAAGCGGGAGTTAACATGGAAGCAATTGGAAGCGGTAGCTGCACAGGCTGTTGTGAGCGATGAGATGGTTTTGGTTAACTGATGTCTTGGACCGCAAGCAAATTTTCTTTCCACATAGCCGATTTTGCTGAAATTTCTTTCCGGCGCTGATTTTACTGCAAAATTTGTAAGTACGAAATGAAGAAATCATAATTTTATTTTAGTTACAGGTGTTACGAACAAGAGGACTAAAATTAAGGAGCTCGAGAATAATTTTTTTTGCTGAGCTAGGAACATAGAAGCGGCATTCAGCATACAAACAAAATAGAAAAGAACTAGTTCTTTCAGATTTTCTTTTTGGTTCCATCATTTTTAGTGGAACCAAAACTTACTACATTTTTTCTTTCACTTTACATTCTGTTTTGTTATACATTGAATATGCATAAAATATAGGAGAGAACTCCTATGTTCTATTCTATACTATTCCATTATGTTTATCAAGGCTATACTGTTGCTCTTGATGTATTCCTCCTTGTTTTTTTGTTTCATTCCTTATATATCCTCCAGTATCTTGTGTTAATTAATTGTAAATATAACCTTCTATTTAACTTTGATAAAGTTGTCATTTAGCATTTGAATAGTTTACAATTTTACATGATTCAAACCATAGTGTTCTTGTTTGTTTGTCTGTGACTGTCATTCTACTCGTTCCGCTTTGAGGTCTTAGCTGTCTGTCACCCAGCAAGCGGGATTATGTGGTTTGGTTTGTGTTGTATATATTTTCTATTCACTGGACAGGGCCCTTTGCGACGGTTTTTTTGGTTGTCCTTGTTTAAGCAATGTTACATTGAAAAAGAAAACTTAGAAGCTGCTGCTATAGTGCTATTCAGTTCTTCAGTTTGCTAAGGAGAAACCTACTTCATACTTGTAAAGTTACATAATAGAAGATAACCCCAAATAGGAGTGTTTCATGAATGGTTCAATGGTCGTGGCAGTGTTGGTGAAAGACTGGACCATAACAGTGTGATAGGTCTGGAATTGGGAATTTAGTAAACCTTTGAGGTGCTCCAATTCAAAGGTAATTTCCCCCCGTTTTCAACAAATAACATATCAGTTGGTTCTATCACAGTGATTCAGATTCTATTTCTGGCAAACAAGGGCAGCAGTGATGCAGTCTAACGCTAACACGTGACAAGAGGATGATATCTGTCTTGCTTGAAAATTAAATTTTATTTTGTTTGGATCCTTTGCCTGTTCAATGTGTGAAAAAGATACTAAAATATGGCTAGCAAGGTAAAGAGGCTTATGTGCAAATAAAATTATTGGAATTATTGTTACGACCGCATCACAATATCACGAACACCTATTAAAAGAGACAAAAATGATCTTAGAAGTGTAAAATTGATTTTGATATGAATGATTTTCTTAAAGTAGAAATGATTGTCTCAAGAATTAATTTTACTAATAAATTTTTGTCATTGCAGAACTATTCTGGATTGGGTCGGCACCTGTCTCACTGTTGGGGAGGTTTAATCTAGTGTCTTTACAAAAGCTCAAAAGCATGTAGTCCAAATTAAGGACGTTAGGCATTTCTCTATGTGTCTCCTAGAAGAACGTGACTTGTTATAAGTGTCCATAACAACCACCAATTGACCCTCAGAGAATGACGGGTTCAACTTCTCTATTTTCTTGTGGCAGTTGACCAGAAAAGAGGCCACGTGCTGGATTTCATATATCCGTAAACCCTGATAGTCTTCATTATTGGGTCTTATCGTGGTCCAACATTGGAGACCTTGGCCCAGTGTTGAGGGCTATAAAAACCCTCTCACTTGAGATTGCCAAGTATTCATTCATCTATGCTCTCACACTTTACTTGCATTTGCTCTGAATTTTACTTGGACATCAGAGTGTCTTGCAGGTACTCTCCACTTCACATTCAACCGCTACTCAACTCAAAGCTCGTGGACTTTGACGATCCCTTCTGGTCAGGTATGATCAGTGGCGCGTCTGTGGGAATTCTGCTTCTCCGTCTTTCATTTACCTAAGACCCAAAGCAACTCTCTCAACCTTCCGATCGTCATGGTCGACCAAGCCAACAACGGTGACCAAAACGTCCACTTCGCTGACGCTGATAACAACAATAACGTTGCCGCTCTCGAGCAGGACCTCAGGGACGGGATGACCACGTCCTCCTTCATCTATTCGCAACCACACGACGATGCCAACAATTCTCGACATAATTACGAGCCTGATGTGTATCAGGAGATCCTCGTTCCTGAGAATGCTAATCCTACGACCAAGGTCTTGTTTGTGGCGATCAACCAAATAAACTATATGATCTTCGCGTAGGGAGAACGCCTGATGATGCTGGAACAGACCCACGGGTCCTCCAAAAAACACCAAAGGTCTGATTCACGAATTCCTCCTCCCCGACAACAAGAGGACCGCTCCCGATCTCCCCCGCAGAGACACAGACGGGACGACTCTCGAAGCCCTTCTCCCCACCGCCATGGGCGAGGCCCGACATTGGAGAGGACTCAGCCCAAAGCCGTCAAGAAGCGCGGTCACACTCCCCCGCGCAAGGAACAAAGATCCCTCAAACGTAAAAGGAACAGGGGCGACGAAGAAAAGAAATCTCGATCGAGGAATCCTCCCCATGTCCAAGATTGACATAAAGAATACCGCTACAATCAGTCCCCCTCTCGCTTGTAGAATGAAGTGACGAAGGCGACCTCCGCGGTCCACTTTCCCAAGCCATCATGGAGGCCCCTATTCCTAAAGGGATGGAGATGCCTCCCCATCTAGAGGAGTACGATGGCATTGTAGACCCCGTCGACCACATCGACCACTTTGAGGCGATGCTCCACTATCACAATGCTGAGGGCCTTATCAAATGCAGGCTGTTCCCCACGACACTAAGGAAAATAACCATAGACTGATATAAGATCCTCCCCCCGGGTCGATCACCTTGTGGAGGAGTCTGAAGAGCCAATTCATCAGTAACTTTACAACATCTCGCAGACACCTTAAAATTAAGGTCGCCCTCGAGGAAATCATCCAGAGGAGCGATGATACTTTCAAGAGTACATCGATCGAGTCAATCGCGAGGCCCTTAAGGTCTCCTGCACCGACCACATGAAGAGGTATTTGCTCGAGAGGGGATTTTTCCCGAGCACTGAGTTCAGAAAGGTCATCGGCACCGAGCCTCTAAGATCTTTTGATACACTCCTTGACAAAGTCCGGACCCACATGACCTACGAGAAGAAAGTGGCCGCCAACAAAACCTGTGAGTCAAGGAACCACGAACCAACTAACATCCTGCAGCACAATAACACGGATCCTCCTCGACAAACAGGGGAGAATAGAAGGGAAGAGAAGCCTCGCGACTCCCGCGAGCATAGAAGATCAGCTAAGAGATTTACTGAATACACCCCGCTGACCGCTTCCTACGAGCGTATCTTTGCGGAGTGCGTCACTAATGCGTTCAAGGACGGAGGGGTCAGGCGTCCTTGACCAACTCTTGCTAAGTCTGGGGCTGACAGGACGAAATACTGCCAATACCAACGGAGCCATGACCACTTGAACGAATACTGCGTCCACTTGAAGGATGCCATCGAGACTCTTATCAAGTCAGGGAGGCTCGGGCAATACAAGAGGAATGACACCCCTCGTCGGGATACCCGCGAGATTAAAGAAATTGAAGAGGATGCCCGACCATCCGATGAATCTGGCCCCCTCCAAGTAGCCATATGCGTCTCCAGACCCGAGGACTTCCGTATCCCTGACGGTCTCGAAGACGAGGCGCCTCTTTCACCCACATCAGATGGGGGAGAAGTTCCCCTCCATCATGGTCATATTTGGAGGGGGATTCAGCAACATCTCGGTGAATTCAGTAAAGAGGAAATTCAGCGAGCTTGTTGTATCTCAAAATTTCCCTTTCTTTTCTCAAGATATTTCTCACCAAAGATCTTAAATGCTCAAGAGTTCTCAAGGGCTTGATCAGACAAGCTCACCTCCTAAGCACTGAGTCTTCAAATTAAGATTTTGGTTTTCTCAAGGACAATTGGACTTTTGATGCCTCAAATGACTTTTATGGTTCATTATAGGTCTCCAAGATTGCTCATACCAAGTTTCAAGTCTTGCATCACAAATTTGCCCAGTCAATTGCTCAGATGACTAAAAACAATTATATTTGGTAAATAGTCAACCGTGGTCAATATACAGTCAAACTTCATGATTTTTGGCCAACATCAACATTTTTAAGTCATATTCATCAACTGGTCAAATGTTGACCACAATTCCTCAAAAAAAGCACTCAAATCATCAAAGGGGCAAAATTGTCAAAATTAAGATTTTGACTGAGAATGACTGATCATTGCCTTATGACCTAGTACATGACCTAATGGCTTGAGGAATAATATCAAGGACTCAAACATAACATTTTGACCTAATTTAATGGCTCAAATCATTTCTCAAGATCATTGGATTGATAGTTGAAATTGGATCAACTAATGAAAAGTCAACTGATACACAAAAAGTCAAACTTTGACTTTTTGATCAACATTGAATTTCAAAGATCAAGATTCATCAAGATATTAAAAAATATCAAACTTGATAATCAAGAATCAAGAAAGTCAAAAAGTCAATAAAAAA
The DNA here is from genome assembly GCA_948472305.1 of Vicia faba. Classification (NCBI taxonomy): domain Eukaryota; kingdom Viridiplantae; phylum Streptophyta; class Magnoliopsida; order Fabales; family Fabaceae; genus Vicia; species Vicia faba. The sequence goes on from OX451738.1 coordinate 1,171,652,853, forward strand.
GTCAAGATTTCTAAGACTTAGAAAATTTCTAAGTGTTTTTATATTTGATAAATTCATTACTTCATGACAATTTTTCACTAAGATGCAAGATGATTCAAGGAAAACTTTCAACATGAAAGTTGTAGATCTTGATGAATTATACAACTTTATAATAGAGGGTTGATGTCCAAAAAATGCTTAGATTTGAAGATATAGGCTCATGAAGTCAATACATTTTTCATAAAACACTTAGTGAAATTTTCAACTAGTTTAGGCAGATTTTTGACCTAACTTCTTGACTAATTTTCACCTAGTTCCAAGATGATTTAGCCAAAGTGGTCAATATTAAGGTTGTAGAAAATGTTTCAAGCTTTCCAAAATGTCAAATAACTTGAAGGGATCATTTTTGAGCTAGGAGAATCGAAGAGAAGAAGCTGAGCATCCATTCTTGAATTACAAGTCATTTTCATGATGAACACTTAACCAAATCTCAAAACTATGTTGCATAATCTTGCTTTGCAGGCTTCTAACTTTCAAATCACTCCATAATTAATTGATTACACAACCATTAGAGCTATGATCTAAGCATTTTATCCATTGTCCAAGAGATTCATCCATTTTTGGCACAACGTAACATTTCCATTCTTGTAAAGTTGCTTTAATTACAAAGTCAACTTGTATTGAGCCTCTAAGTTGTTCCCTCTACACACACTCAACACAAAAGCCAAAAGCAACATGTTTAAAGTGCCTAACCACTTTAGATAGCCTTGTACTATGCATTGGAACAATGTTTGTCAAGATTGTTTCAAAAACAAGTCAAAAACTATAACATGTGATCTTGTGATTCCGATCCCTTGAAACTTCCAAACCTCTTGCCTATAAATAGAGAGGTTATTTGTAACCTAATGCATGAATTCACAAGCATTGAAACTCCCTCAAACTCTCTCAAACTCAGAATTACACAAAATCCTCCATAGCTTGTCATTTCTGACCTTGAACTTCCATCTCACAATCCACTTTTGCGTTTCCTCTTAAAATCATTCTCAAAGCTTTCATACATCAAATATAACTCATCCACATCCCTGTTTCGCAACTGTAACATCATCTTCCCCATTTCTCAAACTCAAAAATAGAGCTTTGCATATTGACTTCTACAAGAAGTTTCAGCCACTCTCAATCCAAAGTAAGAGTTGAATTAGCTTCCTAAGAGTCCACTGAAGCTATTCAGATCATCACAACACGTCCAGGAGTGATCAAACTCAAAATATAGTTTCCAGTTTTGAGAAATGAGCAAGATCATATTCATGGCAATGATGTTGTTGCTCTGCACCTGCAAGGTTAAAAATGAAGCCATTTAAAACATTTAGGATCAAGTTTATTTTAAGTTTATTGCATGTTGTGTTATGACCGGATGAAACAACCACCCCACTGACAGGAGAAGCGCGCGTAAGGCATTGAACTATAGGGACCTGGGTTCGAGCCCCACTAGTACCCTTTTGTTTGTTAACATTTTTTGATTTCAGGTTTCATGCACACAAGTCATGCGCGTGTATCATGTACCCTCATCACACCACCATCTGATCATTGTGTAAGCGGATCCAACGCACCACATGTATAGCCCATGATACACCTCAAGAAGTCAGCAACACTAGATCAAAAACAGGGCGCCTGGGCCTCCTGACTTGGGCCCTTTCCTTTTTTTTGTTTTTTACTAATTCTCACCCCCTTTTTGCTCATACACACGCAGGCCCATATAATTTTATTTATTTATTTATTTTTTGATTTCAAACAAATTCATTTTTGGGCCTAATCCTTTTTGCTAACTCTAAACCACCTTTTTACTTTTCAACCCCCATCCCAATAATTCTTATTTTCTTTTATATTTTCTATATTTCATTTATTTATTTTGTTTTATTTAACCCAAAAATATAAAAATTTATTTTCTTAAATAATTAAATTAAAAACATTTTAATTTAAAACACTTATTTTATTTTTGTTAATATTTTAGGACTAGATTTTGTCTTTTTCACACTTAAAAATATATTTCTTCTCAAATTAATACTAACATTCAAGATTAATTTTCTAAACAAATTTACTTAGACTTAGGTTTATTTTCTTCTTAATTTCAAAGAACTTAGATTTTAGGTTTAGATTAAATAATTAATCTCTTTTGAAAATTAAAGTTAATTAGTTCAATTAAGTTAATCTCTAAACCTTCTCCATCAAAAGCAAATTCTTTTTCTTCTCTATATTTTACATTTGTACGCATTTTATTATTTCACACTATTATTCATGTACATAGTCTGTAATATTAATTAGGACTTTTATTGCTTTCACTCATTTCACAAATTGTATCCCCCTTCCCAAAGCATTGTAATAGCGTATGACATTTAAATTCCGCAATTTATCGCTTTCCATATTATTGTTAGTAATTAGGATTTGTATGGCAAGATATAAAATCAAACATTAGACAACCCTAATTCAAGATAAAATAATTGAAAATAACACACTTTACACACATGCACCTCTAGGGTAACCTATATTTGTTGCCTCAGATATAAACAATCATGTTCCTCGAATATGGGATGTTTTAGCAAAGAACCTCGATTAAAAGATCATGGTCACTCGATGACCCTTCAAATGTTGCCTTCGGTAAATAATCTTAGTCCCTTATGACAATTGCTAAAATATGTTACAAGTTGCCTTCTTTGACTGTACGATGATCCACGTCTGTCCATCACATCCAATGATATGGTTATTTTCCAATCAATGGTAAAATAGCACTATCTAAAGGAGGAGGAAAAGAACAAACACTTTTTGAATAGGTAGATTGCTCATGATTGCTTGTTCACAAACAAAAACATTTCCAAACTTCACACTTTCAAAACATCTTTCAAAACAAACATTTTGTATACATTCTCAACGATACGAAAATCATTACAAAATGACCTTACATTGGTATTTTAAAACATCTTTTAAAACACTTCATTTCAACAAATATTTTCAAAACCAATACTTTGTATACATTCTCAACGATACGAGAATCATTGTAAAGTTTGTCAAACTTAGGCGTTTTCAAAATATTTTCAAACTTACACAAACATAAAGCATTTTCAAAGTGATCAAGCAACTAAGAGTCCATAGATAACTACGGATGAAAAGGGTGATAACACCTTCCTTTTCATAACCTATCCCCCGAACTCAAGAAAATTCTCAAAATGTCTTTTCTGTTCTTTTCACCCTTTCCTTTATTGGATAAAATAAAAGTCGGTGGCGATTCTTACTATCCGCAACATTTGCGATAAAATGCAAAACATCCAAGTCAGTTCTCCCACTGTATTATAGAACTGGAGACTCTGCTGGGGACTTTCAATTCCTAAAAGTGGGGTTACCTTAAGAGCTATATCATCTTTATTTGCTTTACTTGTTTTCCTTGTTTGCTTTACATTTGTGGGTTATGCTTGGGTTTATTACTTGTAAAAATCCTATACCTAGATTTGGGGCATATTAGGTAAGGAGAAATAAAACGTAGGGACTATATGGCGTAATACCGACATGGTTGAAACAATGGCTACGTTAGTGTGACACATTTGTTGGTAATGGTGTCCCTTGAGTCCAGTCAAGGAGAATACGGGGCCACTATGTGGTGTCATGAAGCACTAATTGACCTTAGAACCTTAGTTGAAAAACTTGGCCATTAGAAAGTAGTGAGATGGTTGGCTTTGGTTCAAGACTAAAGTTGGTTGATACTCGATGCTACACTCATTGAGATCAGACTTTTGGGATATTTTGGCCGCAGTTTGGATGCTTGAGCTAAAACAATGCCCAATGAAGAAAGATCAGTGATATTGAGATTCCTTAGAACCTGATTGCTTTTGTTATGACAGGTTGAACCAACTAAACTTCAAGAGGGTACTTGCCTATAAACCTCATGCAAGCCTAAACCTAAGGCCCTGTGTACTTTATTTGTGTGTGATTATTTATTCATAAACATCATGACATCATGCCATAGCATTTTCTGTTAGAACATAATTTGGTTCTACATCCCTGCAAGAGTTTTGATGATAATAAACACATTATATATATATATATATATATATATATATATATAAAGAAAAAATATGCTCGCTAATAAAAGTACCTTTACATGCAGGAAGTTTTGATGTGAAAAAGATGTTCTGATGTAAGGAGCATAGACGATTTGCCAGAAGTTCTGGTTATGTGAGCACAAAAGATGAGAGTACTATGATAGAATCAGATGCATCCTTCTTAGAAGAAAATCTGTGTGACACACTTATATGAAGAAGTTCTGTTACAACCTCTAAAAGCACCATCGCTGTAAAATAGGATCTCTGATACTCTGATACTCTGATCTGTAAAGTTATGATACAAGCTGTAAAGGAATCTCAACGGTAACATTCAATCTCTGATGTGAGAATTTCTGAAGCGTTACAATTTATCAATGTAATATCAAAAGTAACGGCTACAAACAAACAAGGATCTCCTGGTTTGGAAAGTTCATTAACTCGTGTTATGAACATACCAAAAGCATCTTCTTATGTCACTGATGCATGGCCTATATAAATAAGACAAAAAGAAGAATTCAAGTGATGAACTACTGCGCGCAAAAAGAAGAATTCACGTGAAAGTACAATAATGCATCAATCATCGTTCATCCTCAAACGTTCATATTCAAACCGTGTAAAACATCACTGTTAATGATACTGTTTTATTTAGAAACACTATTGTACACATTTATTCAATTACTGTTTAGGAATTTCCTTGAGAAAATTGGGTTGTGGTTTTGAACTCAAGAAGACTTTGGCAGTTGTCAAAGTAGATTTGTAATTAATATTGATTAGTGGATTAAAATCTCGTTGGAGAGAGGCGAAATCACCTTGGCGGGTGGACTGGAGTAGTTTGAGTTCAAACGAATCAGGATAAAAATCAACATGTGCTTTTCCTTATGTTTTAAGATCCCAATTCAACCCCCCTTCTTGTGTTTTTCCCTTCTTCAATTGGTATCAGAGCACCTGGATCTGGGTGAAAACACTTAACCGTGTCAGAAAAAGATCCAAGGAGGAAAAAAACTATGATGAGACCAATTCAAAACATCAACAACATCCCCCCAATATTTGACGGTGAAAATTTTGATTATTGGAAAGATATGATCAGAAGTTTCTTCCTAGCCTATGACTCTGACCTCTGGGATATGGTGACTGATGGATACATACATCCTATTGATGAAAGCGGTCAGAAGATTGACATAAAAATAATGACAGATCATCAAAAGCAAGACTTCATAAATCATCACAAGGCTAGAACTATTCTCTTAAGTGCCATCTCATACTCAAAATATGAGAAGATCACAAACAGAGAGACAACAAAGCACATGTTTGATTCCTTGAGAATAACACATGAAGGAAACACGCATGTCAAAGAAACAAAAGCCCTTGTGCTCATTCAGAAGTATGAAGCCTTCAAAATGGAAGAATATGAAACCATTGAAACAATGTTCTCTAGATTTCAAATTCTGGTTGCTGGGCTAAAGGTGCTGGACAAAGGGTACTCAACTGCTAATCATGTAAAGAAGATCATCAGAAGTTTATCAAGGAAATGGAGACCCATGGTCACTGCTCTCAAACTTACAAAAGATTTGAACAAAATCTCTCTAGAAGAACTTGTCAGCTCTCTCATAAGTCACGAGATAGAGTTAGAAGATGATGAGCCCTAGAAGCAAGGTAAGTCTCTCGCTCTGAAATCTAACAAATATGAAACCAAATTTTTTAGGCAAAAGCAGGAGCAGAAAACTCTGGTGAATCCTCTTCAGAAGAAGACGAACTGTTCCTTCTATCTAGAAGAATCAATCAACTATGGAAGCACAGGCCGAGGAAATTCAGAAACTCCATAAGAACATGGAATGACTCTGAACAATCTTATGGATACAGAAAATCCAGTAACAGAAACATTACCTACTATGGATGCAATAAACAAGGTCACTACAGGAGCAACTGTCTAAATCTTCAAATAGAGAAACCTAAAAAGAAGCTCTCTAAGGAAAAGAAGAAAAGTCTTATGGCAACGTGGGATGACTTTGGATCATCTGAAGATGGAACCGAATCAGAATATGAACGAGCCAATATAGCTCAAACGGACAACTTATCAGATGTCTCTAAATCCTCTGAAACAAAATCAGAATCAGATTCAGAGTCAGAAGATGTATTCTCTAACTTTTCTAGATCTCAATTATAAGAGAGTCTGTCAGAAATTCTAGAAAGGTATCAGAAACTTCGAGTCATAAACAAGAACCTGAAAAAGGATCTAGTTTCTGACTCTAAAGAAACTAAGACTCTGAGTTGAAAGAAAAAATTTAAAAACTTGAAAATGAATTACAAAATACTCAGAAGGAAACCATCTCAGAAGTTCCTAGTAACCCAAATAAGATCATAAAGGAATATGATCATAGCTTTCAAAAATTCCTCGCTAAAAACATATATAGAAGCAAGATGGCTTCAATGATCTATGGAGTCATCAGAAATGGAAGAAAAGGTATAGGATACAAAGGTAAAGTATCCCAACCTAAGAAAGTTAAGCATTTGGTTATTAAACGCACTCCTCTTTATTCTCACTTCACTACTGGGCAAACACATGATATAAAATATACCAGTAAAGCGTTTTCTGCTAAACCAAAATTCAAACAGAATTTTGGAAACTCTAACAGTCATGGACCCAAAAAGATATGGGTACCAAAAGACAAAATCATCTATGTTGCATATATTTTTAACAACAAGGTTGAAACACATGTCCTAACACCTGGATTCTGGATGCTCTCTACACACGGAGGGAAGAAATCATATGTTCCAAAGCCTGGAATCTAAAGGATTTGTAGGTTTCAGAGGTAATCCGAAACAAAAGATTATTGGCTCTGGAACTATTGGTAACAGGAATGAGAATACTACATCAGAATCTCTCTAAAGAATCTTAGTTGAATCCAGAAGACGATTGTCACACCTTCTCAAGCAACTTCTTACTTTTTGATTATTGACAAAAAGGGGAAGAACCTGTGATATTTTGACTCCTATCAAATGCAAATATGCGTTATCAGAAGATCTTCAGGGAAGTATTTTACTTTCTCGATTATTTGAGTATTCTACTTAAGGGGATTTTTTATTCTTTGTTCTTTATACTCCATCAAAATATACAAGTTTTTGTCATCATAAAAAAGGGGGAGATTGTTAGAACATAATTTGGTTCTACATCCATGCAAGTATTTTAATGATAACAAACACGTGATATATATATATATATATATATATATATATATATATATATATATATATATATATATATATATATATATATATATATATATATATATATATATATATATATATATATATATATATATATATATAAAGAACAAATATGCTCGCTAATAAAAGTATCTTTACACGCAGGAAGTTCTTATGTAAAAAATATGTTCTGATGTAAGGAGCATAGACGATCTGCTAGAAGTTCTGGTTATGCAAGCACATAAGATGAGAGTACTATGATAGAATCAGATGCATCCTTCTTAGAAGCAAATCTGTGTGACACACTTATATGAAGAAGTTCTGTTACAAACTCTGAATGCACCAACGCTGTAAAACAAGATCTTTGATACTCTGATCTGTAAAGTTATGATACAAGCTGTAAAGGACTCTCAACGGTAACATTCAATCTCTGATATGAGAAGTTCTGAAGCGTTACAATTTATCAATGCAATATCAAAAGTAACGGCTACAAACAGACAAGGATCTCCTGGTTTGGAAAGTTCATTAACTCATGTTATGAACATACCAAAAGCATCTTCTTATGTCACTGATGCATGGCCTATATAAAGAAGACAAAAAGAAGAATTCAAGTGATGAACTGTTGTGCACAAAAAGAAGAATTCACGTGAAAGTACAATAACGCAACAATCATTGTTCATCCTCAAACGTTCATATTCAAACTGTGTAAAACATCACTGTTAGTGATACTATTTTATTTAGAAATACTATTGTACACATTTATTCAATTACTATTTAGGCATTTCCTTGAGAAAACTGAGTCCTGGTGTTGGACTCAAGAAGACTTTGGCAGTTGTCAAAGTAGATTTGTAATCAATATTGATTAGTGGATTAAGACCTCGTTGGAGAGAGGCGAAATCACCTTGGCGGATGGACTGGAGTAGTTTGAGTACAAACGAACCAGGATAAAAATCAACATGTGCTTTTCATTATGTTTGGAGATCCCAATTCACCCCTCCTTCTTGTGTTTTTCCATTCTTCAATTGGTATCAGAGCACCTGGATCTGGGTGCAAACACTTAACCATGTCAGAAAAAGGTCCAAGGAGGAAAAAAACTATGATGGGACCAATTCAAAACATCAACAACACCCCCCCCCCCCAATATTTGACGGTGAAAATTTTGATTACTGGAAAGATATGATCAGAAGTTTCTTCCTAGCCTATGACTCTAACCTCTGGGATATGGTGACTGATGGATACATACATCTTATTGATGAAAGCGGTCAGAAGATTGACAGAAAATAATGACAAATCATCAAAAGCAAGACTTCATAAATCATCACAAGGCTAGAACTATTCTCTTGAGTGCCATCTCATACTCAAAATATGAGAAGATCACAAACAGAGAGACAACAAAGCACATGTTTGATTCCTTGAGAATAACACATGAAGGAAACACGCATGTCAAAGAAACAAAAGCCCTTGTGCTCATTCAGAAGTACGAAGCCTTCAAAATGGAAGAAGATGAAACCATTGAAACAATGTTCTCTAGATTTCAAATTCTGGTTGCTGGGCTAAAGGTGTTGGACAAAGGGTACTCAACTGCTAATCATGTAACGAAGATCATTAGAAGTTTACCAAGGAAATGGAGACCCATGGTCACTGCTCTCAAACTTGCAAAAGATCTGAACAAAATCTCTCTTGAAGAACTTCTCATCTCTCTCAGAAGTCACGAGATAGAGTTAGAAGATGATGGGCCCTAGAAGCAAGGTAAGTCTCTTGCTCTGAAATCTAATAAATATGAAACCAAATTTTTTTAGGCAAAAGCAGGAGCAGAAAACTCTGGTGAATCCTCTTCAGAAGAAGACGAACTGTTCCTTCTATCCAGAAGAATCAATCAATTATGGAAGCACAGGCAGAGGAAAATCAGAAACTCCATAAGAATAGGGAATGAATCTGAACAATCTTATGGATACAGAAAATCCAGTAACAGAAACATTACCTACTATGGATGCAATAAACAAGGTCACTACAGGAGCAACTGTCTAAATCTTCAAATAGAGAAACCTAAAAAGAAGCTCTCTAAGGAAAAGAAGAAAAGTCTTATGGCAACGTGGGATGACTCTGGATCATCTGAAGATGGAGCCGAATCAGAAGATGAACGAGCCAATATAGCTCAAACGGACAACTTATCAGATGTCTCTAAATCCTCTGAATCAAAATCAGAATCAGATTCAGAGTTAGAAGATGTATTTTCTAACTTTTCTAGATCTCAATTAGAAGAGAGTCTGTCAGAAATTCTAGAAATGTATCAGAAACTTCGAGTCATAAACAAGAACCTGAAAAAGGATCTAGTTTCTGACTCTGAAGAAACTAAGACTCTGAGTTGAAAGAAAAAATTCCAAAACTTGAAAATGAATTACAAAATACTCAGAAGGAAACCATCTCAGAAGTTCCTAGTAACCCAGATAAGATCATAAAGGAATATGATCATAGCTTTCAAAAATTCCTCGCTAAAAACATAGATAGAAGCAAGATGGCTTCAATGATCTATGGAGTCAGCAGAAATGGAAGAAAAGGTATAGGATACAAAGGTAAAGTATCCCAACCTAAGAAATTTAAGGATTTGGTTATTAAACGCACTCCTCTTTATTCTCACTTCACTACTGGGCAAACACATGATATAAAATATACCAGTAAAGCATTTTCTGCTAAACCAAAATTCAAACAGCATTTTGGAAACTCTAACAGTCATGGACCCAAAAAGATATGGGTACCAAAAGACAAAATCATCTATGTTGCATATATTTTTAACAACAAGGTTGAAACACATGTCCTAACACCTGGATTCTAGATGCTCTCTACACACGGAGGGAAGAAATCATATGTTCCAAAGCTTGGAATCTAAAGGATTCACATGTTTCAGAGGTAATCAGAAACAAAAGATTATTGGCTCTGGAACTATTGGTAACATGAATGAGAATACTACATCAGAAGCTCTCTAAAGAATCTCAGTTGAATCCAGAAGACAATTGTCACACCTTCTCAAGCAACTTCTTACTTTTTGATTATTGACAAAAAGGGGCAGAACTTATGATATTTTGACTCCTATCAGATGCAAATATGCGTTATCAGAAGATCTTCAGGGAAGTATTTTAATTTCTCGATTATCTGAGTATTCTACTTAAGGGGAGTTTTTATTCTTTGTTCTTTATACTCCATTAAAATATACAAGTTTTTGTCATCATAAAAAAGGGGGAGATTGTTAGAACATAATTTGGTTCTACATCCATGCAAGTATTTTAATGATAACAAACACGTGATATATATATATATATATATATATATATATATATATATATATATATATATATATATATATATATATATATATATATATATATTATATATATATATATATATATATATATATATATATATATATATATATATATATATATATATATATAAAGAACAAATATGCTCGCTAATAAAAGTATCTTTACATGCAGAAAGTTCTTATGTAAAAAATATGTTCTGATGTAAGGAGCATAGACGATCTGCTAGAAGTTCTGGTTATGCGAGCACAGAAGAAGAGAGTACCATGATAGAATCATATGCATCCTTCTTAGAAGCAAATCTGTGTGACACGATCTCTGATACTCTGATCTGTAAAGTTATGATACAAGCTGTAAAGGACTCTCAACGGTAACATTCAATCTCTGATGTGAGAAGTTCTGAAGCGTTACAATTTATCAATGCAATATCAAAAGTAACGACTACAAACAGACAATGATCTCCTGGTTTGGAAAGTTCATTAACTCGTGTTATGAACATACCAAAAGCATCTTCTTATTTCACTGATGCATGTCCTATATAAACAAGACAAAAAGAAGAATTCAAGTGATGAACTGTTGTGCACAAAAAGAAGAATTCACGTGAAAGTATAGTAACGCAACAATCATTGTTCATCCTCAAATGTTCATATTCAAACTGTGTAAAACATCGCTGTTAGTGATACTGTTTTATTTAGAAATACTATTGTACACATTTATTCAATTACTGTTTAGGCATTTCCTTGAGAAAACCGGGTTCTGGTGTTGGACTCAAGAAGACTTTGGTAGTTGTCAAAGTAGATTTGTAATCAATATTGATTAGTGGATTAAGACCTCGTTGGAGAGAGGCGAAATCACCTTGGCGGATGGACTAGAGTAGTTTGAGTACAAATGAACCAGGATAAAAATCAACATGTGCTTTTCATTATGTTTGGAGATCCCAATTCACCCCTCCTTCTTGTGTTTTTCCCTTCTTCAATTGGTATCAGAGCACCTGGATATGGGTTCAAACACTTAATCGTGTCATAAAAAAATCCTAGGAGGAAAAACACTATGATGGGACCAAGTCAGAATATCAGGAGCAGCCCCCCAATATTTGACGGTGAAAATTTTGATTACTTGAAAGATATGATCAGAAGTTTCTTCCTAGCCTATTACTCTAACCTCTGGGATATGGTGACTGATGGATACATATATCCTATTAATGAAAGCGGTCAGAAGATTGACAGAAAAAGAATGACAGATCATCAAAAGCAAGACTTCAGAAATCATCACAAGGCCAAAACTGTGCTCTTGAGTGCCATCTCATACTGAAAATATAAGAAGATCACAAATAGAGAGACATCAAAGCACATGTTTGATTCCTTGAGAATGACGCATGAAGGAAACACGCATGTCAAAGAAACCAAAGCCTTTGCACTCATTCAGAAGTACGAAGCCTTCAAAAATGGAAGAAGATGAAACCATTGAAACAATATTCTCTAGATTTCAAATTCTGGTTGCTGGGCTAAAGGTGCTAGACAAAGGGTACTCAACTGCTGATCATGTAAAGAAGATCATCAGAAGTTTACCAAGAAAATGGAGACCCATGGTCACTGCTCTCAAACTTGCAAAAAATTTGAATAAAATCTCTCTAGAAGAACTTGTCAGCTCTCTCAGAAGTCATGAGATAGAGTTAGAAGATGATGAACCCCAGAAGCAAGGTAAGTCTCCCGCTCTGAAATTTAATAAATATGTGTTATACCCCAAAATTTTCCCTCTCATTCTTCAGGAAATCATCCTGGATTCTCAGACTTTCTCTTAAACAAATCCAAGTCCTGAATTATCATTTCTTCCCAAGCAAACCATTTACAAGAGCAAAATGATCACACAAGCTCTAAAGGCAAAGCTTTTACCTTGGAAAAATTAAATTCTAAACATTTGGATTTTTTCTCTAAAAATGGGTGTTTAAGAAGAAAATAGCACTTCAGAACTTCAGAACCAACCTCCAGACAGAAACGGCCAGAAGTTGCAAGCTTGGCTCAACGTAGTCAGAAGTTGGCTCTTCAGCAGCTACATCAACTCAGTTAGAGGTTGTAAACGTGGTTCAACACGTAATCTTCAAACAGAACATGGCTCTTTCAGCAGTTACGCATGTTCAGCCAGAGTTTGCTAGAGGAATGCAAAGAAATCAAAGAAGTCTGAAGGCTCCTTCAGAACATGCTGGAATCAAAAGATGAAAGGGTCAGAAGAGTGGGTGTTACACTGACACAGAATCTCTAAGTCCAGGATTTCCAGAAGCAAATCTAAGGAACATGCTAGAAAGTCAGGAGAATCCTCAGAATTTGCTGAGACAACAAGAGGCCAAGGTCAGAGCTTAGTTTACATTGTTTTTGGTAAAGCAAAACTGCTGGTTCAGGTTTTCCTCCTATTACAAGATTTTTGGTGTTGATAAATCTCATCACCATTTAATGCTCATTAATTCTCCCAACCACTCCTGAACATTCATCCAAGGGGTCTCTTCACGTGGGGCTTGGTAAACACCTTTATGCAGGTTTAGGCATGGGTCTATGCGCCACCTTTCACCTATAGAGGCCGCTTCTCCTCAATCCTTGCCTGCTGTTCCAGCCTAGGCTGAAAAGCTGTCCATTATCACAACTTTTCATGAACCTCTTTAAAAAAAACAATTTAACCTCTATTGGCGCCTTTAACGTTCACAAATCCACAAGAGCTTTGCCTATAAATAGAGCATCATTGACCACTAAGAGAGGGCGTCCAAAAACCAGAAAAATTGCTAGAAGAGAAACATAAATTTTTAGCAAGAAAATACTTTGAAACTCTGTCAAAAAAATATTAGTGTTTCAAGAGCTTCAAACACAACTTTGAATATCCTGCCTCAAAACCTCATTTGTACCCAGTTTGCTTCTTGATAAAAGAAAGACGCCCTTTTAGTTTCTGACCACATATACTCTCCATCCACCCCTTCAAAAAAGAACCTGTCCAGAACACCATCAGAGCTAAAAGCTAGCTCCCACTCACAAACTTTTCCAACAGCCAGGTAAGCACCTGCTGACCTTCATCACGCTGCTAAGCATCATCAGCTTTGCACGCCCAATAAACATAATGTAAACATCACGTTGCTGCTGTTTGCGTTATGAGGATTTTCATACCTCACAATGTTTAAGTAGGGAGAAAATCAGTGTAGAACTTGCCTGTGACCTTGTTGGTTCTGTCTCCTGAAACACTTTGACATTTGCTGAAGTTGTCCCAAACATGTTTTCTGTTTTGTGGAAAAATAAAAAAACTGCAGATGTTCTGACTAGCACAGGGAGAAGCGAAGTGCTGACTTTGACGTTAGCACATCTGAAGCCTGTTTTACTGTCAATAATATCAGAACTTCTGAAAATTATTGTATTTCCAGCAGGGTCAGAACTTCTGATCTCCCCACTAACAAACTTTTGTCTTGCAGCACATGGGGGTCAAAACTTATGATTTTCCCACTAACAGGTTTCTGTTTTGCAGGTGCCAGAGTCAGAAGTTCTGACTCATACAATTTAACCAAAAGGTTGATAATCTGGCAGCAGGCCTGAGTCAGAACTTCTGACTTCCTCTCAGCAGTGCGTTGGCTCTCTCTCTCTCTTTCTATCTATCTTGCCTTTGTTATTTTCTTATTTATCTATTTTTCTCGTTGAACCACCCCATGTACAAATATGTATCCCCCACCCCCTAATTGCTGTAATAGCGTAGGATTTTACATTTCCGCTTTTTATCGCTTTCAAATATAAATGCTAGTAATTAGGATGTGTATGGCAAGATAAAATCAATGACATAGAAAATCCTAATTCAAAGATAAACTCTTCTATGCAATAAAACACACTTGCACACGAACACCCCTTAAGGTATCTCCACTCGGTTGCCTAAATTTAAAATGGCCATGTTACGTATGCAAAGTATCTTGGTAAAACAAACAAAATCAAAATATCATAGTCCCTCGATGAAGCTATTCAAAGTTTCCTTACAAAAATGATCTTAGTCCCTCAAAAATGCTAAGATACTTTGCAAAATTTCTAATCATGGTCTATACGATGACCCGCGCCTGTCCCGTTTAACATCCGAACACAAAGTTGTTCACCAAATACAATGGTGAAACAATACTGTTAAAAGGGTTAAAAACATAAGAAAGATCTTTGATTAAAATAGGGTAGATAACTCTTAGTTACTTGATCAAACTTGCAAAAACACCCTTGCTACTTTTCAAAAACCCACTTCACAACACAATTTCAAAACCCTACTTTCAAAAATTGAAAACTTTTCACAAAGACAAAAACACCTTTGTATACATTCAAAGAAGAATCATTACAAAGGTTGCCACAACGATGGCCTCTTTTCAAAATGTCTTTCAAAAACACACACAAAGCACCATTTCAAACAATTGAAAAGAAAAGGCAAGTGATCTAAGCAAGTAACTAAGAGCCCATGGATAACCATGGATAGAAAGGGTGCTAATACCTTCCCTTTCTATAATCTACTCCCTGAACCCAAGAAGAAAAAAATCTCAAAGGTCTTTCCTGTACTTTTTGACCTTTCCTTAGGATAAAATAAAAAGTCGGTGGCGACTCTTGCTAAACCGAAACATTTGCGAACACAAATACAAAAACCCAAGTCAGTTCTCCCATCGTATCACAGAACTGGCGACTCTGCTGGGGAAATGATTTTAAAAGTGGAGTAACCTTAGGGCTTAGATCACCCTTTTTGCATGATTATTGTTTGCTTTGATTGCTTTACATTTTGGTTCTCTTGTTTGGGCTTGAAATCCTCCACCCGGATTTGGGAAACATTCATAGATAGCAATATGTTGTGGAAACTGTGCGGGGTATACCGACACGATTGAAGCAATAGCTATATTAGTGCGACATATTTGTGAGTACCGGTAACCCTTGAGTTTAATCAAGGAGAGTACGGGGCCGCTGAGTGATGTCATTAAGCACTAATGAACTAGAACTTTACTTGATCATCTTGGCCTTTTATTAGGGGTAGTGAGATGACCGGCTTTGGTACAGTCCGAAGTTGGTAGATACTCGATACTACACTCATTGAGGGTTGTTTTCTTGGAATATTTTGATCGCTAGTTAAGTGGCTAAACCAAAATAATGAACATAGAAAACAATTCAATGATATTGAGCTCCTTAGAACCCGATTACTATTTATAGGACAGGTTTTGAGCCAACTAAACTCAAGAGGGTACTTACCTATGAAACCTCATGCAAGCCTGAAACTAGGGTCTTGTGTGACTTGCTTGTACATGTGTTTGTGCATACATCATGAACATCATAAAGCATCATATGCATCCACTAACCATTTCAAGGGTTTGGATCTTCATCTTTGTTCTTGTTTTGTAGGTCATGAAATCTCTTCGCAGGAAAACAATTCAAGTCAGCCTTGTGAGGATTCCTCCTCAACTCAAAGAGCTTACTTCCAGGATTCCAGAGAATTCTCTCTTCAGTGAAAGACATGGTAGACTCCTCAGCTTAGTCAACACCAGCATTGAAGAAGACATTGTGAAAGTACTTTTCCAGTTCTTTGACCCCCTACACCACTGTTTCACATTCCATGATTACCAATTGGTGCCTACTTTGGAGGAATTTTCTCAACTTCTGAGAATTCCTATTCTTAATCAACTACCCTACAACGGTACGAAAAAAGAACCAAAGCCTGAAGATGTTGCTCAAGCACTACACTTGCAACCATCTGACATCAAGGGGCATTGGGAAACCAGAAGTGGTGTCAAGGGCTTCTTGGCAAAGTTTATATTTGAGAAGGCACAAGAGTGTTGGAATTCCCTGGATCTGCAAGCCTTTGAAGAGATTGTGGCACTCCTCATCTATGGGTTGGTATTGTTCCCAAACCCTGATCAACTTATAGATGTGAATGCTGTCAAGATTTTCATATCCAGGAATCCCATACCTACATTGCTTGGGGACATCCTACACTCATTTTACACATGAACAATGAGGAAAAGAGGTGTTTTCATATGCTATACTCCTCTCCTAGCAAGGTGGTTTATTTCTCACCTTCCACAATCAGTTTTGAAGAATGAGCAGGGTTTAAGGTGGTCACAATGATTGATGACCCTCACACATTCTGATGTACATTGGTGTTCTCGGTCCAGAGAAAATGTCATCATCATTGATCGTTGCGGTGAATGACCTAATGTCCCATTACTTGAAATTAGAGGATGCATTACCTACAATCCCTGTCTAGCTTTGAGACAATTTTGGATATGCTCGGAGGGATGGCCCTCATGACATGCTGATTCCTGACCTAGTTTTTGACTTTGACAATGATGCACAAGGACTTCGACAAAGGTTCATCAGAGCTTGAAGGATGCCTAACAAGGTGGACAGTAAGACACTGGGGCACAAGAATTCCATCCCCCTTGAGCCTTACCTCAAGTGGGTACGAACCCGCTCTCAGAATCTTATGATGCCATATCCTCACATTCTCCCCTTGATTAAAGAGCCTGTTATGGAAGAAGAGGTTCCATACACCATCCTACATCCTGACATGCCAACATCATGGGAAGAAATGCAAAAGAGTTGGATCCAATTCAAAGAAGAACGAGATACTTTTGAAACCAGCTTCTATGCCAGTGAGAAGAAGTTTTTAGAGCTCACCCGCCGACTTCACGAGGAGGAAACTCTCAACACCTACATCGCACCAAAGAGGATGCGCAACGTCTTTTTACATTAAGAATTTTGTAATATTTTGCCCATGGGGCATTTATGTACTAACAAATTTCTTCTTAATATGACGTGCGTTCTTTTTGTTTGCAACAAATTTGAATTTTTAAACCCTTAAATGAATTACATGAATAACATATCATTCATCATATGCATAAACAGGTCTTCAAGCCAGGTTTCCTTATCTTTCTACTGTTTATTTCAGCAAGATGGATTTGGAGCAAACAGTGAAGGACCTACAGGCACAAAATTCACAATTTCAGCAACTCCTCATGACCTTGGCAAAGGGTCAAGAGGATCTCAAAGTTCTGCTAGAGAAGAGTAAAGAGAAGAAAAAGAAAAAGAGACCGGGGGTAGCTACTTTCAGAAGAAGATTTGAGGGCGATGCTAGAAGGACTCTTGAGTTTCCTTCAACGTCTGACGAAGGGATTGCAAAGGGGAAAGGAGTTACTGTACCTTCTGAATCTGAGGTAGAAGAGGAGGAAGAAGAAGCAGACGAAGACTATTCAGAACAACAGTATCCACCAGTGGATGACAAGTATAAGAACCTTGAAGACAAATTGGCATCTATGGAGTTGTAGAGAGTGCCCAGATTGGATTTTGAGGAACTGGGGTTAGTAGCCGGGATTGCAATCCCTCCCAAGTTCAAGGTGCCTAAATTCTCCAAGTACGACGGCCTGTCTTGCCCTAAGATGCACTTAAGGTCGTATGTTAGAAAGATCCAGCCACATTCATCTGACAAAGATCTGTGGGTGCACTTTTTCCAAGATAGCTTGTCTGGCACTCAGCTAGATTGGTTTTATCAGCTCGAGAGATCAGAGGTCCACAATTGGGAAGACTTGGCGGCTGCTTTCTATCGTCAGTATCAGTACAATGCTGATTTGGCGCCTACCCGTACTTAGCTACAGAGTATGGGGATGGCTTCAAATGAAGGGTTTAAGGAGTACGCCCAGAAGTGGCGTGACCTGGCTGGAAGGGTGCAGCCACCGCTATCAGATAGGGAATTAGTTGACATGTTCTTGGGGACCCTATTTGGCCCTTTCTTCAACCATCTAATCGGAAGCTCTTTTGCGGGATTTACTGAGTTGATTTTGACCGACAAGAGGGTGTAAGCCGATATCAAAAGTGGAAAGATTCAAAAGGATGCTTCCGCATCCACAGCTGCTAGAAAACCTTTTCCAGCCAAGAAAGAAGCATCTGCTGTATACACTCAGAAAAATCGGGAAAGAGAGGAACGTCGACCAACAATGGGGGTCGTGTTAATACAGAAGTCCACATCAGACCAACTTAGAAACAGTCAACTGAGGAATGATCAACCCAGAACTTATCAGCAAAGGCCACCACGGAAGTTTACCCCAGTAAATATGACACCTGCTCAAATCCTTCCACATCTCCTGAAGTTGAATCTTGCCAATTTAAAGGAGGCACCAAAGAATGTAAATACCACTTCTCCATACTACAACTCAAAAGCCAAATGTGCTTACCATTCCGACAGTATTAGGCACGATACCAATAATTACTGGGCACTCAAGAACAAAATTCAGGACTTAATTGACGCCAAAGAGGTTGAATTTGATGCTCCTGGAAAGCCCAATGTCATGTCCGCGCCGATGCCCAAGCACGACCACAATGTGCATGCTGTTTTGGAAAATATCCATGTTACTGATGTTGCCGATCTGTTGACTCCATTGTTAGTGATAAAAGGAAATTTGTTGAGAGCTGGGATTTTTCCTGGTTGTGACGAAGATTGCTATTTTTGTTTGAACATTCAAGGTGATTGTCCAATTTTGAAGTCGGGTGTCCAACACCTGATGGATACTCAAGAAATACTTTTCCAGAAAACCCCTATTAACACTTTCAATCTGATTACTCCTGATACTTGTGATACCTCAACCAATGATATCACCATCATAACCATTTCCGACAATCCTCCCAAGGCTTTCAAAAGGCCTGTCAGGATTACACCCAACTATGAATGTGTACCTCTAAAGATCACAATGCCGGGACCCGTCCCGTACCAATCAAGCAAAATGATACCGTGGAACTATGGGGGAGAAATCTTCTACCACGACATCAAACAAATCGAAACAGTCCAAGAAATCTCTGAAGAAGACCCTGGTATAGGGAATATCGCGGGTACAAGAAAGATCACCCGCAGTGGCCGGATCTTTTCTCCGGAGATTGCTCCTCCCCAAGAAGTCTTCGAACCCTTAAAGGCTTCTGCATCTGTTGGACCCTCTGTGCAAGGCCCAGTGATTGAAGAAGTAAACACTCCTGAAGAAAGACCATCCGCTGATAACACCGACAAAGGTAAGGGGATACGGGAGATGCCTGTCAGGACGAAGGCTCATGCTATGGTTATCCTCGAAACCACTCAGAAGGATATGGATGAAATCCTAAAAATAATCAGAAAAAGTGACTACGACGTTGTGGAACAATTAGGGCAAACCCCTTCTAAAATTTCAATGTTAGCTCTCCTGCTCTGTTCAGAGGCCCATGCTAAGGCTCTGATTAAATTCTTGAAGACGACACATGTCCCCCAAGATACCTCAGCTGACCAATTCCAAAATTGTGTGGCCAGTCTTACTGCTGACAACGGCCTGGGCTTTTCCGATGCTGACTTAACTCCTAAGGGAAGGAAGCACAATGATGCATTACATGTTTCAGTTGAATGCCGAGGGATCACCCTCGCCCATGTCTTGGTCGATACTGGTTCTTCCCTAAATGTGCTGCCAAAGAAGGCCTTGGACCGTTTGGATTGCGAAGGTTTGACCCTCAAACCCAGTAACATAGTCGTCAGAGCTTTCGATGGTTCCAAGAGAATGGTTCATGGAGAGGTCGATATTCCCATCAAGGTAGGCACCGAAGTGTTCAACTCCACCTTCTACGTGATGGAGATCCGTCCTTCATACTCATGTTTGATAGGAAGACCGTGGATCTATTATGCCGGGGTAGTTACATCCTCTTTGCACCAGATGCTAAAGTGTCCTGTTAAGGGTAAAATCATAACTGTGCATGGCGAGGAAGAGTACATGATTAGTCATCTCAATTCCTTTCGATATGTGGAGTTAGACGGCGATTTCATCGAAACACCTTTTCAACATTTTGAGGAAGTTTCTCCCGAAGTAGCAGTTGCGAAGACAGCGATTGAGGTACCTATCATTCCCAAGCATGTGGCTAAGATGGCATCTCTCAAAGACGCAGAGGCTGTGATTAAGGAGGGGAAGAGCACAATATGAGGAAAATTGCCTGACTTTTCCCATAAGACGGACAAGTTTAGCTTAGGGTTTACTGCTGCAAGACAAAAGGCTATGCGTCACTCTAAGATTGGAAGATCACCTGTCAAGATTTCTCACCATAGAATCAATGCTGTAGAGGATGAAGATGAGGAGAGCCACTTTGAAGACTGGATTTTTCCGACTGTCGAAGGGGGTTTGAGCAGTTGGGAAGCAAAGGATTTCGTTCCTATCACCTTTATCAACCAGTAATCTTATCTTCGAACAATTTCCCATTTTTATGGTTTGTAATAACTAAAATAATTCGCACACTATTTTCACCTCATGCCTTACCCGGGGCATGTAAGTCCATTTGTAAGGGTTTTTGATTTCCTTCATAATTATATGCCATGTTTTAATGAATCATTGGACGTTTTTCATCTATAAACTGTTGTGTTCATTTTTCTTTCCTTTTGCATTTTGTTTGTTTAAGGATGGCTATCCCTTACACACACCCACACTCACAAATGCAGGTACCCATCCACTCCGGATTCCATGGGTGACTATTCTGTTTTAGCCTTCGATAACTCTGAAGACTTAGACAATCACGCTGAGTACGAAGTTGATGAAGATTATGAAGTGCCGGGAAAGTTAGCCAGACTTCTACAACAAGAAGAGAGGGCCATTCTGCCTCATGAAGAGTTGTTAGAAACCATCAACTTAGGGACAGAGGAGGACAGGAAGGAAGTAAAAGTGGGTGCCAACCTGGAACCAAGTGTCAAGGAGCGCTTAGTGCAGTTGTTGAATGAATACGTTGAAATCTTCACTTGGTCTTATGAAGACATGCCAGGGTTAGACACAGATATCGTGGTTCACCGTCTCCCTACAAGAGAAGACTGTCCACCGATTAAGCAAAAGGTTCGCCGAATGAGACCTGACATGTCTGAAAAGATTAAGGCCAAAGTAATGAAGCAATTCAACGCCAGCTTTCTGGCTGTTACAACCTATCCACAATGGGTTGCTAACATTGTGCCCGTACCCAAAAAGGATGGCAAGGTCAGAATGTGTGTGGACTATCGAGATTTAAACAGGGCTAGCCCTAAAGATGGTTTTCCGCTGCCACATATCGACATTTTGGTTGACAACACAGCTCAGCACAAAGTATTTTCTTTCATGGACATATTCTCGGGTTACAACCAAATTAAGATGGCTCCCGAGGACATGGAGAAAACTACCTTTGTCACACAATGGGGTACCTTCTGCTACAAGGTGATGCCGTTCGGACTGAAGAACGCAGGGGCAACCTATCAACGCGCCATGGTAGCTTTGTTTCATGATATGATACATCATGAGATTGAAGTTTACATAGACGACATGATAGCTCGATCACAAACAGAAGAAGAACACCTTGAACATTTGCAGAAGTTGTTTGCCAGGTTGAAAGAGTATAAACTCAGACTGAATCCAAGCAAGTGCACTTTTGGAGTTAGGTCTGGTAAACTTCTGGGATTTATTGTCAGCAACAAGGGCATTGAGGTCGATCCAGCTAAAGTAAAGGCTATACAAGAAATGCCTTCCCCCCGTATTGAAAAGGAGGTTAGAGGATTCTTGGGACGCTTGAACTATATCGCCAGGTTCATCTCTCACCTGACGTCTACCTGTGAACCAATTTTCAAACTGCTGAAGAAAGATCAGGTAGTTGAATGGAACAACGACTGTCAAGTTGCTTTTGATAAGATCAAGGAGTATTTACTAGAACCTCCTATCCTGATGCCACCCGTCGAAGGAAGGCCATTAATCATGTATCTGACTGTTTTGGATAACTCAATGGGGTGTGTGCTGGGCCAACATGACGAGTCTGGTCGAAAAGAGCATGCCATTTATTACCTTAGCAAAAAGTTTACCAAATGTGAGACTCGCTACTCACTGCTCGAGAAAACTTGCTGCGCTTTGGTATGGGCTACTCGCCGGCTAAGGCAGTATATGTTAACTTATACCACTTTGTTGATTTCCAAAATGGATCCGATCAAGTATATCTTTGAAAAGCCTGCTTTATCTGGAAGAATAGCTAGATGGCAGATGATCCTGACTGAGTATGACATCCAATATACTACCCAAAAAGTTATAAAATGGAGTGTACTAGCTGACCATCTAGCTCATCAAGCCGTCGAAGATTATCAATCTATGAGATTCGACTTCCCTGACGAAGACATCATGACTTTGGACAACATCGAAGGTGGCAGACCGTATGACGGACCTGAACAAGGATCCCGATGGACCCTGTACTTTGATGGTGCTTCAAATGAACTTGGCAATGGGATCGGTGCGGTACTCATTTCCCCAGAAGGTTGCCATAAACCTTTCACTGCCCGACTTTGTTTCAGCTGTACCAACAACATGGCCGAATATGAAGCTTGCATCTTTGGTCTCAAGGCTGCTATAGACTTGGGAATCAAATCTTTGGTCGTATTTGGGGACTCGGCTTTGGTTATCAGTCAAGTCAAAGGAGAGTGGGACACCAAACATCCTAATATTATCCCATACAAAGAATATGTCTTGACTTTGTTGCCTCATTTCGAGCAGATTACTTTCGAGCATTTCCTGCGGGAAGAGAATCAGCTAGCAGATGCTCTGGCTACAATGTCTTCCATGTTTAAACTCAACTGGGATAACGAGGCTCCCCAAATTACCATCGAGCGAATGGACGAACCTGTGCACTGTCATGAGATTAATACCGAAGAAGTAGTGGAACAACCCTGGTTTCATGAAATCAAAAGGTATCTCCAGACTAGAGAATATCCCGAAGGAGCTT
Organism: Vicia faba; assembly: GCA_948472305.1. NCBI lineage: Eukaryota > Viridiplantae > Streptophyta > Magnoliopsida > Fabales > Fabaceae > Vicia > Vicia faba. The sequence continues at coordinate 1,171,676,184 of OX451738.1, forward strand.
CCATCAATGACAAAAAGTTCTTAAGGAGATTTGCTGCCAAGTTCTTCCTAAGCAATGGCATCCTTTATAAATGCAGCCATGATTGTGTTTTACTTCGGTGTATGGACAAAGCTGCAACAGAATTGATCATGACAGAGATACACAGTGGCACATTTGGCACCCATTTGAGCGGACATACGATGGCAAAGAAGATTCTAAGGGCAGGCTATTACTGGTCTACCATGGAAGCTGATTGTCATCAACATTCCCGTACTTGCCACAAATGCCAAGTCTACGCCGACAAAGTACATATTCCTCCTGTTCCTCTCAACGTCTTGACAGCTCCTTGGCCATTCGCAATGTGGGGCATTGACATGATTGGAGAGATCAAGCCTACAGCCTCCAATGGACATCGCTTCATCTTGGTCGCTATTGACTATTTTACCAAGTGGGTCGAAGCAGCTTCCTTTGCCTCTGTTACAAAGAATGTGGTGGCCCGCTTCATCAAGCAGAACCTCATATGCCGGTATGGTGTCCCCGATAGGATCATCACAGACAATAGTACAAATTTGAACAATACTATGATCACCGCTCTATGCGAACAGTTCAAGATTTATCATCACGATTCATCTCCCTATCGACCGAAGATGAACGGTGCTGTTGAAGCCGCGAACAAAAATATCAAGAAGATCATTCAGAAGATGACAGTCACCTACAAAGACTGGCATGAGATGTTACCGTTTGCTCTGCATGGATATCGTACCACGACACGTACTTCAACAGGGGCAACCCCATTTTCTTTGGTGTATGGCATGAAGGCCGTCCTACCCATGGAAGTTCAGATTCCTTCCTTAAGGATCATGAAAGACGCTGGTTTGAGTGAAGACGATTGGATTCAGACCCGGCTTGATCAACTCAATTTGATCAACGAGAAGCGACTTACGGCTGTTTGTCATGGTCAGGCGTATCAAAAACGGATGATCAAGGCTTTCAACAAGAAAGTCAAGCGTCAGATATATCAAGTCGGAGATCTTGTAATCAAGCGGATCATCTTGCCGCAAAGCGATCCCAGGGGCAAGTGGACTCCTACTTACGAAGGACCATTTGTGATCAAGAGCATCTTTTCTGGTGGGGCAATGATTTTGACCACCATGGACGGTGACGATTTGCCACACCCTGCGAACGCAGACATAGTCAAAAGATACTACGCATAAAATAACCCGACAAGTTGAAAACCCGAAAGGGCGACTTGGGCAAAAAGGGGCATCCCGGTGGGCCGAAAACCCGAAAGGGCGGTTCAGGCAAAAATTAGGGATAAAACAAAAAAAATCTGTACACCCGGCAAGTTGAAAACCCGAAAGGGCGACTTGGGCAAAAAAGGGTTTCCCGGTGGATCGAAAACCCGAAAGGGCGATTCAGGCAAAAGTTAGGGAATTAAAGCGTATGACTGTGTCTCGTCGGATTACTTCAAGAACAATCTCTTCACCCACAAGCTCCGAGCTTCTGATCAACTTAGTCATCGACGGACAAAGCAACGAATGGACAAGATATTCAGAGTTGTGAAGGCCATAACAGAATGGGAATCCCATGGAATTGTTACACATAGCCATCTTTCTTTTGTATAAATATCTTTCAATTTTTACGAAAACATTCTCTTACTAGGATGTCTGTCTCCTTTGTACAAAGATACTCACAAAAGTTAAAAACAAATACACTTCCAAGTGCATAAATTTGCTTACCGTTCTTTTCTTTTTACACTTATGTTTATTTTGAAAACGTCCAATGTTTTGTTAAATAGGCATATGCATTTGAACATAATCATTGCTTACAAATAAAACGAATTGAGAAAGGATAATTACTGGTAGGTCGAAAGTATAGGAAAACGTCTTTAGGCTATTCCAGCAGAAATCCCCTGTAGTATGTCGTACAGATCCTCAACAAGGCTAAATTTGAAGTATATTTCCCCCAGCGAAGTTAAACTTCAGGATCCTCAGTAGAGCAAAAGCTTTCTAAAGCTGGATTCCCCAACTAGAGTGCATTCCAAAACTTAATTCCCCTCGGATTCAAGTTTCAAGATCCCCGGCGGAGCCCAAAAACCCTAAAAATCCTATCCCCAGCAGAACCAGAATAGTGAACATTCTCCCCACAGAGATATTTCTCAACAGATTGAAGATCCTCAGTCTCACTTCTCCAGCATAAGTCTCCCAGGTTTTAATTCCCCAGTAGAGATCGTCAGAATTCTCATTCCCCGCAGAATTTGGTGAAGTTTTGTTAAAATCCCCGCAAGTCACCAAGGATCTTCAATCCCCAACAGTGGTCCTAAGATCCCTCAACAATCGAAGATCTTCAATCCCCAAGCAGTTAGCAAGGATTTCTCATCTTCAACAATCGAAGATTTTTTCGGAATCCCCAGCTTCGGTCAAAGATTTACTTTCCCCGGCAGCAGTCTAAGATTTCATTATCTCCAGCTATCAAGGATTCATTTTCCTCAGCAAGACGGCTATTCAGCCTGCATGCATAACCATTACATTCATATATCATAAACATTGATGAAATACAATTCATTGCATCATACATATCATGCAACATAACTTTGTGTTTAGCTAACATCTTACCCTTTTCAGGATGAGATCAAAAGACTATCATTAACAATTGTTCAGATACAGTATGGATACACCCTAAACACGGCGGTCATTCTATTACTCATTCAGAATTTCAGGTCAGATACAATATGGATACACCCCGGACACGGCGGTCATTCTACTACTCATTCAGACTTCAGCAATCAGATACAGACTAGATACGCTCCAGATACGACAGCCATTCTATTTCTCATTCAGATTCAGCTATCAAAACTACAGTATGGATACACCCCGAACACGGCGGTCATTCTATTACTCATTTTCAGGTCAGATATAGTATGGATACACCCCGGATACGGCGGTCATCCTACTACTCATTCGGACTTCAGCAATCAGATACAGACTAGATACGCTCCAAATACGACAACCATTCTATTTCTCATTCAGATTCAGCTATCAAAACTACAGTACGGATACACCCCGAACACTGCGGTCATTCTATTACTCATTTTCAGGTCAGATACAGTATCGATACACCCCAGACACGGCGATCATTCTACTACTCATTCAGACTTCAGCAATCAAATACAGACTAGATACGCTCCAGATACGGCAGCCATTCTATTTCTCATTCAGATTCAGCTATCAAAACTACAGTATGGATACACCCCGAACACGGCGGTCATTCTATTACTCATTTTCGGGTCAGATACAATATGGATACACCCCAGACACGGCGGTCATTCTACTAATCATTCAGACTTCATCAATCAGATACAAACTAGATACGCTCCAGATATGGCAGCCATTCTATTTCTCATTCAGATTCAGCTATCAAAACTACAGTATGGATACACCCCGAACACGGCGGTCATTCTATTACTCATTTTTAGGTCAGATACATTATGGATACACCCCAGACACGACGGTCATTCTACTACTCATTCAGACTTCAGCAATCAGATACAGACTAGATACGCTCCAAATACGGCAGCCATTCTATTTCTCATTCAGATTCAGCTATCAAAACTACAGTATGGATACACCCCGAACACGACGGTCATTCTATTGCTCATTTTTAGGTCAGATACAATATGGATACACCCCAGACACGACGGTTATTCTACTACTCATTCGGACTTCAGTAATCAGATACAGAGTAGATACGCTCCAGATATGGAAACCATTCTATTTCTCATTCATATTCAGCTATCAAAACTACAGTATGGATACACCCCGAACACGGCGATCATTCTATTACTCATTTTCAGGTCAGATACAATATGGATACACCCCAGACACGACGGTCATTCTACTACTCATTCGGACTTCAGAAATCAGATACAGACTAGATACACTCCAAATACGACAGCCATTCTATTTCTCATTCAGATTCAGCTATCAAAAATACAGTATGGATACACCCCAAACACGAAGGTCATTCTATTACTCATTTTCAGGTCAGATACAGTATGGATACACCCCAAACATGGAGGTCATTCTACTACTCATTCAGACTTCAGCAATCCGATACAGACTAGATACGCTCCAGACACGGCGGCCATTCTATCTCTCATTCAGATTCAACTATCAACTTCAAAATTCGGATACGCTCCAAACACGGATGCCATTCTGGCCTTTACACCAGCAGTTTGATTCTCCCCAATGCAGTCGCCACGGAAGTCATTCTGTCACTTATTCAGATCCCAGTTACAGTTTCAGATACACTCCAGACACGGAAGTCATTCTGCTACTCATACAGATCTCAACTTCAGATACAGTCCAGATATGCTCCAAACACGGTTGCCATTCTGTCACTTATTCAGATCCCAGTTACAGTTTCAGATACACTCCAGACACGGAAGTCATTCTGCTACTCATACAGATCTCAACTTCAGATACAGTCCAGATACGCTCCAGACACGGTTGCCATTCTGTCACTTATTCAGATCCCAGTTACAGTTTCAGATACACTCCAGACACAGAAGTCATTCTTCTACTCATACAAATCTCAACTTCAGATACAGTCCAGATACGCTCCAGACACGGTTGCCATTCTGTCACTTATTCAGATCCCAGTTACAGTTTCAGATACACTCCAGACACGGAAGTCATTCTGCTACTCATACGGATCTCAACTTCAGATACAATCCAGATACGCTCCAGACATGGTTGCTATTCTGTCACTCGTTCAGAGTTTATCCCCAGCACACAGTTGCTCCATACACAGATATTTCTATGTTATCCGGATACAATACAGATACACTCCAGACACGGCAGTCATTCTGATATTCATTCTACATTCAAACACAATCACAACTCAGATACGCCCCAGACACGAACGCCATTCTTTTGCTCATACAAATTCAGTCTCCAGATACAGTTCGAGTGCATTCCAGATACTGATACCATTTTGATACTCATTCTTTTGACCCACAACATTGCAATTTAACAAAGATTCTTGGATGGCATCTTTAAGCCCATCTCCAGCAAGATTCTACCATCTCCAAATGGCATCTTTAAGCCCATTCCCTCATCTATACTTTGGACGAGTTCAAATTTACGGGCACTCTAGTGTCCAATCCTCTTTTACCTTTGAGTCGCGAAAGGAAAACTTGCCAATCTAACTCTTCAAGTTCAAGAAGATTGAACAGGGGCAGCTGTTATACCCCAAAATTTGCCCTCTCATTCTTCAGGAAATCATCCTAGATTCTCAGAGTTTCTCTTAAACAAATCCAAGTCCTGAATTATCATTTCTTCCCAAGCAAACCATTTACAAGAGCAAAATGATCACACAAACTCTAAAGGTAAAGCTTTTACCTTGGAAAAATTAAATTCTAAACATTTGGAATTTTTCTCTAAAAATGGGTGTTTAAGAAGAAAATAGCACTTCTGAACCAACCTCTAGACAGAAACGGCCAGAAGTTGCAAGCTTGGCTCAACGTAGTCAGAAGTTGGCTCTTCAGCAGCTACATCAACTCAATTAGTGGTTGTAAACGTGGTTCATCACGTAATCTTCAAACAGAACATGGCTCTTTCAGCAATTACGCAGGTTCAGCCAGAGTTTGCTAGAGGAATGCAAAGAAAGCAAAGAAGTCTGAAGGCTCCTTCAGAACATGCTGGAATCAGAAGATGAAAGGGTCAGAAGAGTGGGTGTTACACTGACACAGAATCTCTAAGTTCAGGATTTCCAGAAGAAAATCCAAGGAACATGCTAGAAAGTCAGGAGAATCCTCAGAATTTGCTGAGACAGCAAGAGGCCAAGGTCAGAGCTTGGTTTACATTGTTTTTGGTAAAGCAGAACTGTTGGTTCAGGTTTTCCTCCTATTACAAGATTTTTTGTGTTGATAAATCTCATCACCATTTAATGCTCATTAATGCTCCCAACTACTCCTGAACATTCATCCAAGGGGTCTCTTCACGTGGGGCTTGGTAAACACCTTTATGCAGGTTTAGGCATGGGTCTATGCGCCACCTTTCACCTATAGAGGTCGCTTCTCCTCAATCCTTGCCTGCTGTTCCAGCCTAGGCTGAAAAGCTGTCCATTATCACAACTTTTCATGAACCTCTTTAAAAAAAAACAATTTAACCTCTATTTGCGCCTTTAACGATCACAAATCCACAAGAGCTTTGCCTATAAATAGAGCATCATTGTCCATTAAGAGAGGGCATCCAAAAACCAGAAAAATTGCTAGAAGAGAAACATAAATTTTTAGCAAGAAAATACTTTGAAACTCTGTCAAAAAAATCTTAGTGTTTCAAGAGCTTCAAACACAACTTTGAATCTCCTGCCTCAAAACCTCATTTGTACCCAGTTTTCTTCTTGATAAAAGAAAGACGCCCTTTCAGTTTCTGACCACATATACTCTCCATCCACCCCTTCAAAAAAGAACCTGTCTAGAACACCATCAAAGCTAAAAGCTAGCTCCCACTCACAAACTTTTCCAATAGCCAGGTAAGCACCTGCTGACCTTCATCACGCTGCTAAGCATCATCAGCTTTGCACGCCTAATAAACATATTATAAATATCACGTTGCTGCTGTTTGCGTTCTGAGGATTTTCATACCTCAGAATGTTTAAGTAGGGAGAAAATCAGTGTAGAACCTGCCTGTGACCTTGTTGGTTCTGTCTCCTGAAACACTTTGACATTTGCTGAAGTTTTCCCAAACATGTTTTCTGTTTTATGGAAAAATAACAAAACTGCAGATATTCTGACTAGCACAGGGAGAAGCCAAGTGCTGACTTTGACGTTAGCACATCTGAAGCCTGTTTTGCTGTCAATAATATCAGAACTTCTGAAAATTATTGTATTTCCAACAGGGTCAGAACTTTTGATCTCCCCACTAACAAACTTTTGTCTTGCAGCGCATGGGGGTCAAAACTTATGATTTTCCCACTAACAGGTTTCTGTTTTGCAGGTGCCAGAGTCAGAAGTTCTGACTCATACAGTTTAACCAAAAGGTTGATAATCTGGCAGCAGGCCTGAGTCAGAACTTCTGACTTCCTCTCAGCAGCGTGCTGGCTCTCTCTCTCTCTCTCTCTCTCTCTCTCTCTCTCTCTCTCTCTCTCTCTCTCTCTCTCTCTCTCTATCTTGCCTTTGTTATTTTCTTTTTTATCTATTTTTCTCGTTGAACCACCCCATGTACAAATATGTATCCCCCACCCCCTAATTGCTGTAATAGCATAGGATTTTACATTTCCGCTTTTTATCGCTTTCAAATATAAATGCTAGTAATTAGGATGTGTATGGTAAGATAAAATCAATGACATAGAAAATCCTAATTCAAAGATAAACTCTTGTATGCAATAAAACACACTTGCACACGAACACCCCTTAAGATATCTCCACTCGGTTGCCTAAATTTAAAATGGCCATGTTACGCATGCAAAGTATCTTGGTAAAACAAACAAAATCAAAAGATCATAGTCCCTCGATGACGCTATTCAAAGTTGCCTTACAAAAATGATCTTAGTCCCTCAAAAATGCTAAGATACTTTGCAAAATTGCTAATCATGGTCTATACGATGACCCGCGCCTATCCCCGTTTAACATCCTAACACAAGGTTGTTCACCAAATACAATGGTGAAACAATACTGTTAAAAGGGTTAAAAACATAAGAAAGATCTTTGAGTAAAATAGGGTAGATAACTCTTAGTTACTTGATCAAACTTGCAAAAACACCCTTGCTACTTTTCAAAAACCCACTTCACAACACAATTTCAAAACCCTACTTTCAAAAATTGAAAAATTTTCACAAAGACAAAAACACCTTTGTATACATTCAAACAAGAATCATTACAAAGGTTGCCACAACGATGGCCTCTTTTCAAAACGTCTTTCAAAAACACACACAAAGCACCATTTCAAACAATTGAAAAGCAAAGGCAAGTGATCTAAGCAAGTAACTAAGAGCCCATGGATAACCATGGATATAAAGGGTGCTAATACCTTCCCTTTCTATAATCTACTCCTCGAACCCAAGAAAAAAAATCTCAAAGGTCTTTCCTGTGCTTTTTGACCTTTCCTTAGGATAAAATAAAAAGTTGGCGGCGACTCTTGCTAAACCGAAACATTTGCGAACACAAATGCAAAAACCCAAGTCATTTCTCCCACCGTATCACAATATGAAACCAAATATTTGACGGAAAAAGCAGGAGCAGAAAAATCTGGTGAATCCTCATCAGAAAAAGATGAACTGTTCCTTCTATCCAGAAGAATCAATCAACTGTGGAAGCACAAGCAAAGGAAATTCAGAAACTCCATAAGAACAGGGAATGACTCTGAACAATCTTATGGATACAGAAAATCTAGTAACAGAAACATTACCTGCTATGAATGCAATAAACATGGTCGCTACAGGAGCAACTATCCAAATCTTCAAATAGAGAAACCTAAAAAGAAGCTCTCTAAGGAAAAGAAGAAAAGTCTTATGGCAACTTGGGATGACTCTGAATCGTCTGAAGATGGAATAAAATCAGAAGATGAACGAGCCAATATAGCTCAAACGGACAACTTATCATAAGTCTCTGAATCCTCTAAATCAGAATCAGAATTAGAATCAGACTCAGGGTCAGAAGATGTATTTTATAACTTTTATAGATCTCAATTAGAAGATAGTCTGTCAGAAATTCTAGAAAGGTATCAGAAACTTCGAGTCATAAACAAGAATCTGAAAAAGGATCTAGTTTCTGAGTCTGAAGAAACTAAGACTTTGAGATTGGAAAACTCTGAGTTGAAAGAAAAAATTTCAAAACTTGAAAATGAATTACAAAATACTCATAAGGAAACCATCTCAGAAGTTCCTAGTAACCCTGATAAGATCATAAAGGAATATGATCATAGCTTTTAGAAATTCCTCACTAAAAACATAGATAGAAGCAAGATGGATTCAATGATCTATGGAGTCAGCAGAAATGGAAGAAAAGGTATAGGATACAAAGGTAAAGTATCCCAACCTAAGAAAGTTAAGGATTTGGTTATTAAACGTACTCCTCTTTATTCTCACTTCACTACTGGGAAAACACATGATATAAAATATACCATTAAAGCGTTTTCTGCTAAACCAAAATTCAAACAGAATTTCGGAAACTCTAACAGTCAGTGACCCAAAATGATATGGGTACCAAAAGACAAAATCATCTATGTTGCAAATATTTTTAACAGCAAGGTTGAAACACCAGTCTTAACACCTGGATTCTGGATGCTCTCTACACATGGAGGGAAGAAAGCATATGTTCCAAAGCCTAGAATTTAAAGGATTCGCAGGTTTTAGAGGCAATCAGAAACAAAATATTATTGGATCTGGAACTATTAGGAATGAGAATGAGAATACTACATCAGAAGCTCTCTAAAGAATCTCAGTTGAATCTAGAAGACGACTGTCACACCTTCTCAAGCAACTTCTTACTTTTTGATTATTGACAAAAAGGGGGAGAATTAGTGATATTTTGACTCCTATCAGAAGCAAATATACGTTATCATAAGATCTTCAGAGAAGTATTTTACTTTTTCAATTATCTAAGTATTCTATTCAGGGGGAGTTTTTATTCTTTTTCTTTATACTCCATTAAAATATACATGTTTTTGTCATCATCAAAAAGGGGGAGATTGTTAGAACATAATTTGGTTCTATATCCCTGCAAGTATTTTGATGATAACAAACACATGATATATATATATATATATATATATATATATATATATATATATATATATATATATATATATATATATATATATATATATATATAAAACAAATATGCTCGCTAATAAAAGTATCTTTACATGCAGGAAGTTCTTATGTGAAAAAGATGTTCTGATGTAAGGAGCATAGACGATCTGCCAGAAGTTCTGGTTATGCGAGCACAAAAGATGAGAGTATTATGATAGAATCAGATGCATCCTTCTTAAAAGCAAATCTGTGTGACACGCTTATATGAAGAAGTTCTGTTACAACCTCTGAATGCACCAGCACTGTAAAACAGGATCTCTGATACTCTGATCTGTAAAGTTCTGATACAAGCTGTAAAGGACTTTCAACGGTAACATTCAATCTCTAATGTGAGAAGTTCTGAAGCGTTACCGTTTATTAATGTAATATCAAAAGTAATAGCTACAAACAAACAAGGATCTCCTAGTTTGGAAAGTTCATTAACTCGTGTTATGAACATACCAAAAGCATCTTCTTATGTCACTGATGCATGGCCTATAAAAAGAAGACAAAAAGAAGAATTCAAGTGATAAACTACTGTGCATAAAAAGAAGAATTCATGTGAAAGTATAGTAATGCAACAATCATCGTTCATCCTCAACCATTTATATTTAAACTGTGTAAAACATCACTGTTAGTGATACTGTTTTATTTAGAAACACTATTGTACACATTTATTCAATTACTGTTTAGGCATTTGCTTGAGAAAATCAGGTTGTGGTTTTGGACTCAAGAAGACTTTGGCAGTTGTCAAAGTAGATTTGTAATCAATATTGATTAGTGGATTAAGTCCTCGTTTGAGAGAGGCGAAATCACCTTGGCGGGTGGACTGGAGTAGTTTGAGTTAAAACGAACCAGGATAAAAATCAACGTGTGCTTTTCATTATGTTTTGAGATCCCAATTCAACCCCTTCTTGTGTTTTTACCTTCTTCAATTGGTATCAGAGCACCTGGATATGGGTGCAAACACTTAACCGTGTCAAAAATATTCAAGGAGGAAAAACATTATGATGGGACCAAGTCAGAACATCAATGGGGCAAAATTTTCAAAATTAGGGTTTTGATTGAGAATGACTGATCATTGACTTTTGACCTAGTACATGACCTAATGGATTGAGGCATAATCTCAAGCACTCAAACATAACATGTTGACCTAATATCATGGATTAAATCATTTCTCAAGATCATTAGATTGATAGTTAAAATTGGATCAACTGATGAAAAGTCAATTGATACATAAAAAGTCAAACTTTGACTTTTTGATCAACATTGAATTTCAAAGATCAATATTCATCAAGACATTAAAAAATATCAAACTTGATTATCAAGAATCAAGAAAGTAAAAAAGTCAATAAAAAGTCAAGATTTCTAAGACTTAGAAAATTTATGTGTTTTTATACTTGTTAAATTCATTACTTCATGACAATTTTTCCCCAAGATGCAAGATGATTCAAGGAAAACTTTCAACATGAAAGTCGTAGATATTGATGAATTCTACAACTTTGTATTAGAGGGTTGATGTCCAAAAAATGCGTATATTTAAAGATTTAGGCTCATGAAGTCATGACATTTTTTATAAAACACTTAGTGAAATTTTCAACTAGTTTAGGTAGATTTTTGACCTAACTTCTTGACCAATTTTCACCTAGTTCCAAGATGATTTAGCCAAAGTGGTCAATGTGAAGGTTGTATACAATGTTTCAAGCTTTACAAAATGTCCAAGAACTTGAAGGGATCATTTTTGAGCTAGGAGAATCGAAGAGAAGAATTTGAGCATCCATTCTTGAATTACACGTCATTTTCATGATGAACACTTAACCAAATCTCAAACCTATGCTGCATAATCTTACTTTGAAGGCTTCTAACTTGAAAATAACTCCATAATTAATTGATTACACAGCTGTTAGAGCTATTACCCAAGCATTTGAGCCATTGTCCAAGAGATTCATCGATTTTTGGCACAAAGTAACATTTCCATTCTTGTAAAGTTGCTTTAACCACAAAGTCAACTTGTATTGAGCCTCTAACTTGCTTCCTCTACACACACTCAACACAAAAGCCAGGAGAAACATGTTTAAAGTGCCTAACCACTTTAGACAGCCTTGTACTATGCATTGGAATAATGTTTGTCAAGATTTCTTCAAAAACAAGTCAAAAACCATAACATATGATCTTGTGATTCTGATCCCTTGAATCTTCCAAAGATCTTGCCTATAAATAGAGAGGTTATTTGCAACCTAACACACGAATTCACAATCCTTGAAACTCCCTCAAACTCCCTCAAACTCGTGCGTTTTCTCTCAAAATTATTCTCAAAGCTTCCATACGTCAAATATAACTCATCCTCATCCATGTTTCATAACTGTAACATCATATTCCCCATTTTTTAAACTCAAAAATAGAGCTCTGCATATTGACTTCTACAAGAAGTTTCAGCCACTCTCAATCCAAAGTAAGAGTTGCATTAGCTTCCTAAGAGTCCACTGAAGCCATTCATATCATCACAACACATCCATGAGTGCTCAAACTCAAAAAATGATTTCCAGTTTTGAGAAATGAGCAAGATCATATTTCATGGAAATTGTGTTGTTGCTCTGTGCGCGCAAGGTTGAACATGAAGCCATTTCAAACATTTAGGATCAAGTTTATTTTTGTGAGAGAAAAGTCCCTCTATAAGTATTTTAATGATGTCAAAACGATTATTAATCTCTCTCTATTTTGGTTGGTCCTATGAACAATCTTGCAATGGAATGATTAGAATGAAGATCTCCAGAAACACTTATTTTTGAGAAAATTCAATCTGTGTGTCGACTCAAAGATATGTGCGGTCGACTCATAATCTTCAATCAAGCCCTGAATGTTTCAGGTCGACCCTTCCGGTCGACTCAAACTGGAAATCAAAATATTCAAAGGTTGCATCGACGCAAGCCCTGAAGCGGTCGACGCACTGCACTTCAAAATGGAATTCTCTCCAACTACTGGATGTATCACATCGACCCTTCTGGTCGATTCAACCTGGGAATCAAAATATTCAAATTTTGCATCGACGCAAGTCCTGAAGCGGTCGACACATGCCACTTCAAAACAATTTTCTCTATGGGTACGGGTTGTGTCGCGCCGACCCCTACTTCTGGTTGAGTCGACCACTCGCTGGCCTCATCTGATTTTCTGCTATGTTTGTGGGTCTTGGCTATTAGGTAAAATATATATATTCTTTATGCATCATTTATTTAATTTAACAAGAACTAGTTAAAGGTACACATAGTGCTCATCATCTTCATTCTCTCTTCTCAAAAATTAACATCTACACATAATCATGGTTGTTGATTCAAGAAAATTGCTGTGGTGATAACGTTCAAATCAAGGATTCAATTCAGAGTTGGATTGAGAAATTGTGGGTTGTTCTTGAATAAAATAATTTGTATTTTCTCCTCCAAGATTCCTATTGGAGTAGGGGTTTTTACACAAGTCTTTGCTTCATTGAATTTAGCCGAGTGAAAGGATTAAGAAACATGGGTTTTCTTAATCAAGTAGCGGTAACCGGAGGATTGTGAAGATTGATTTGGGGTCAAATTGCTTGCGATATAAATTAGTAGAGTTAAAGGATTAAGAAACAGTGGGTTTGCTTAATCAAGTAGCAGTAACCGAAGGTTTTTTCGTAGAATTTGGCACTTGGTTTTGCTCAAACCAATGAAAGGGAAGGAGACTGTTATATTAGCAACATTGGTTTGTTTGTATTATGAAATATCTCTTCTCTTGTATCATTTGTAACTTAATATCAAATATCTCAATTCTAGATTCTAGAATTGAGGGCAGACATACCCTACACGAGGACGACAAGGGGAATTGCCTTAACAAATCGTGTGTTCTTCTGCTTTTTCTTTTTCTCTATACTTGATTACTATACTGTGTCAAAATTAATTTGTCAAATATGCATTTATTGAAATTGTAGTGTGTTGAGTTCATTTAAAAACATTGGTAACACTCCTTTTGATTGGTACCTAAGAAAACTTACCACTACAATTTAGTAAAATCAAACCTAAGGTGCTTTGCTCATAAGGTGTTTGACAAGTTGACTAATACACAAATTATTCATTGTGCTTATCCTTATCTCATTCAACTCATTGGAAGTAATTAATAATTATTGAGGGTGTATAAGTGATTGATCAATTGATTAAACGTATTGATTCTTATTTTGTCATTATATCCCATACGGTTACGCATATCCGATCTTTTCAATAGAGGATCGTTTAGACAATTTGAGATTCCAGGAAGCTTTTACATATTTTTATGAAAATAATTTTAAAAAGCATAAATTATTTTAAACGATCTATTCAACCCCCCTTCTAGGTTGATCACATCGTCTAACAAGTGGTATCAGAGCACCGATTCATCTGGTGCTTCACATATTACTTTGTAGAACATGGAGAACGATCCAAAAGGGGCTTATACGAGAGCTCCTATTTTCACTGGTGAAAACTATAGCTATTGGAAAGATTGTATGCGTGTGCATATTAAATTTGTTAATAGAAAGATATGGAAATTTATCGAGGATGGTCCTATGAAAATAACCATGACCAATGAGGATAACATTACCGTACCAAAACCGGAAGCACTATGGGATGAGTAAGACGAGAAAAAGCATAGCTATGATTGGAAAGGTAGAAATATGCTTATTGCTTCTTTAGGTGTTGATGAATATTTTAGAGTATCACATTGTGCGACTGCTAAAGCAATATGGAATGCTCTACAAATTGCCCATGAAGGGACAAATGATGTTAAACTTGCTAGAATCAATACATTAACTCAAGAGTTTGATCTCTTTCACATGAAGCATGGTGAAACCATTGCTGATATGCAAAAGAGATTTTATCATATAATTAATCGCTTACACACTCTTGGTCATGTTACTCCCAATGCTGTTGCTACTAAATTTTTTTTAAGATGTCTTAATAGGGAATGACAGCCTAAAGTTACATCAATCAAGGAAGCAAACAATCTAGCTACACTCGACATAACAACACTGTTTGGAAAGCTTCAAGAGCATGAGCAAGAGCTCATTAATCTCAATAAGCATGAGAAAAAGGAAAATAAGGAAAAACCAAAATACATTGAAAAGAAGTCTGTCGCATTAAAGGATTCAATCTCAAAGTCCTCCACCAATAACTCTTGTGTGAGTGATTCTAGTGATAAAGATGAAAGCTCAAGTGAAGACATGGGGCTGTTTGTGAGAAAATATCACAGATATCTCTGAAAGAATGAAGTCCAACACTCGGAAAAAAATCTCATCAATTATAGAAACCAATCAAAACCTTCAAGACAAGATGAAGGTAAGAAATCTAAATCAAGAGGATCATGTTTCAATTGCGGAAAACCCGAACACTATAAACTGGAATACCTGTTGCTCAAGAAAGACAAAGGAAAAGAAAAATTTCAAAAGAGACCTAACAAAGCTAGAAGGGTATACATTGCTTGGGATAGCGATATTGAAGACTCAAGCAAAAGTGACTCTAGTGACGAAGAAGAAACGGTCAACCTTTGCCTCATGGATCATCAAAAGAAGAAAAGCAATATAAGTCACTCTAAATATTATCACATTGATAAAATGTATCACATAGAATTGCAAAGAGCTTTTGATACTCTACAAAATAAGGCTAAGGAAGCTTTTAAATGATTAGCCTCAAATAAAAACAAAATTAAATACCTTGAGCATAAAGTTTCCAAATCCCAAAAAGAATTGGAAGCTCTCAAGGCATCCATGGTAGAGAAAATCAAAACTAATAGAAAATATGATAAGCTTTCTTGGCATGATTGGGATGGATGTGAAACTTGCTACATTTGGAAAAAAGAAGTAAAAACTCTTAAAGCCAAACTTAACAAGGATTTACAATCCAAAATTACTTTTAGCATTGATAGATCAAATTTCAGAAGTAGTATGATAAATCCGTATTAAAAATAAACTTATGAAATAAGAGATCATCCAAGCAAAAGTAACTTGCCCAAAACTCTAACATGTTTATATTGTTGCAAAATGGGACACACCATTAGCAAATGTCGATTTAGGATATTTTTGGTTCCTCAAGGCATTTTAAAATGGTTGCCAAAATGCAACTCAAGTATCATTCAAACACAAGGACCCAATAAAAATTGGGTACCTACTCCCCTTGTTTAAACTTGTAGGTGGAATGTCTTAAGACTACGGAGAAAAGATGGTTTCTCGATAGTGGGTGCTCAAGACATATGACGGGCGGCATCTCCCTATTTTTTGACTTTGTGGCGAAAAAGAAAGGATTTGTTACCTATGGCGACAATAACAAGGGAGCAATACTTAGTAAAGGTAGTGTAGGTAGTCCCTATTCTACTACTATCTCAGATGTCCTATTAGTTGATAGTCTTAAACACAACCTTATTAGCATTAGTCAATTATGCGACAAAGGATACAATGTATCATTTTCAAAAGACTGTTGCATAATTGAACATAATGATAAGAAATATGATGTGTTCAAATGCTTGAGGATAAACAATGTATACATGCTTGACTTAATAATGTATCTCTAACCGAAACTAAATGTCTAGTCACTTTAAATGAGGATTCATGGTTGTGGCATAGACGTCTAGCTCACTTGAATTTTGATTTGTTAAATAAAGTTGTATCTAAAGATTTAGTAGTCGGTTTACCAAAACTAAAATTTTCCAAGGATCACTTATGTGATGCTTGCCAAATGGGGAAGCAAACTAGAATCTCGTTTAAATCTAAAAACATTGTTTCTACAACGAGACCTCTTGAACTTCTTCATATGGATCTTTTTGGACCATCTAGAATTAAAAGTCTAGGTGGTAACTACTATGGATTTGTTATTGTAGATGACTACTCAAGATTTTGTTGGAGAATTTTCTTGGCAAATAAAGGTGACACCTTTCCAGCTTTTGAAAAATTTGCCAAGTTTTCTCAAAATAAATTGAACACTAGCATAGTTACTATTCGAAGCGATCACGGTGGTGAATTTGAGAATGATCTCTTTGATAAATGTTGTGAAAAATACGGTATAGATCATAATTTTTCCGCTCCACGTACTCCTCAACAAAATGGAGTGGTGGAACGTAAAAATCGTATTTTAGAAGAACTCGGAAGAACTATGATTAATGAACACCTTCTTCCAAAATACTTTTGGGCTGATGCCATTAACACGGCATGTTATGTTTTGAATAGGGTTCTAATACGTCCTATTCTAAACAAAACTCCATATGAATTTTTGAAAGGAAGAAAACTAAATATTTGTCATCTTCACGTCCTCGGATGTAAATACTTTGTGTTAAATAATGGTAAAGAAAATTTAGGTAAATTTAATTCAAAAGTTGACGAAGGTATCTTTCTCAGATACTCTCAATCAAGCAAAGCCTATAGAGTATTTAATAAAAGATTACATATAGTTGAAGAGTTTGTACATGTTTCCTTTGATGAATCTGATCCGAAATTAGTCGGAAAGGGTAGTGTTTATGATGGTGCAGGTGTATCTTCGGAAAGCATACTACAAGATCCCAAAGAAAAGGACTCGGAATCTACTAAAATTGAAGAAGAGTTGGATCAAGTATCCGAAGAAAGAGAGGAAGATCATCCAAGCAATAAAAATGATCTTCCTTTAGAATGGAAAACCTCTAAGGATCATCCCATCGACAACATCCTAGGAGATATATCAAAGGGAGTAACAACTCGCTCTAAGTTAAGTAACTTTTCTTATCATTTTGCTTTCGTCTCTCAAATTGAACACAAAACTCTAAAGATGCCTTACTCGATGAACATTGGTTTTTAGCCATGCAAGAGGAACTAAATAAGTTTAAAAGAAATGAGGTTTGGGACCTTGTCTCCCCTCCGCGAGATCATCGAGTTATTGGAACTAAATGGGTTTTTAGGAACAAACTAGACGAAAACGGAATTATAACTCGCAACAAAGATCGACTTGTTGCCCAAGAGTATAACCAAGAGGAAGGCATAGATTATGAGTAAACTTATGCTTCAGTGGCCCGAATCGAGGCTATACGCCTTTTTCTTGCATATGCATGCTCGCAAAACTTCGAATTATTCCAAATGGATGTAAAAAGTGCCTTCTTAAATGGATACATTAATGAAGAAGTTTATGTGTCTCAACCTCCCGGTTTTGAGAATTTTGAGAATCCTAAGTATGTTTACAAACTTAAGTGTGCGCTAAACGGTCTTAAACAAGCCCCTAGGGCTTGGTACGAACGTCTCAGAAAATTATTATTAGATCAAGGATTCTCAAGAGGAAAGGTTGACACAACCCTTTTTGTTAAGCATGAAGGAAAGCATTTTATTTTAATTCAAGTTTATGTAGATGACATTATTTTTGGTTCTTCTAACGCATCTTTGGTCAAGAAATTCTCTAAGATGATGCAGGGAGAATTTGAGATGAGCATGATGGGAGAGTTAAACTACTTCCTTGGAATTCAAATCAAGAAATTAAATTATGGAACATTCGTGAGTCAAACCAAATATTGTCTTGACCTACTCAAGTGATTTGACATGGCAAACTCTAAAGAAATCAACACTCCTATGCCCACGGCTGTGAACTTGGACCGTGATGATAATGGCAAGCCCATCAATATAAAAAAGGTATAGAGGTATGATTGGTTCCCTTCTTTATCTTACGACCTCTCATCCAAATATTATGTTTAGTGTTTGCATGTGAGCTCGGTTTTAATCATGTCCTATGGAGTTACATTTAAAAGCCATAAAGCGCATACTTAGGTACCTTAGTGGTACAACTAAGTATGGACTTTGGTACTCCAAGGGTAGCGATTGTTCTTTGGTTGGCTATTCCGATTCTGACTTTTTCGGTTGCAAATCGGATAGGAAAAGCACTAGTGGTACTTGTCATTTATTTTCAAATTCTTTGGTAAGTTGGCATAGCAAAAAGAAAGTTTCAGTTGCATTATCAACCGCCGAAGCAGAATACGTTGCAGCCGGTAATTATTATGCCCAAATCTTATGGCTCAAACAATAATTGCTCGACTTCAATGTCCAACTTGATCACATTCCTATTTTCTGTGACAATACAAGTGCCATCAACCTAACCAAAAATCTGATTTTGCACTCTCGCACAAAACATATTGAGATAAGGCTTCATTTTCTAAGGGATCATGTGGAAAAGGGTGATGTTATTTTCGAGCATGTTGATAGCAAAAATCAACTTGCTGACATTATTACTAAACCACTCGCTACGGATCCCTTCCATCACATCCGTAGGGAACTTGGTGTTCTCGATATCTCAGATAGGTTGTAACTTAAATAAGTTGCATACCTTTTATTTTATTGAACATATTCTATTAATGCTTGATACACTTATGGATAGCCTTGGTTAAAGCTCTTATCAACTCTCATGAAGGTAATATCGTTCTCATCTATTCTCTACACTTAACCATGTGTAAATGGTAAACTTGTTCTTCTTTATCTTTATTGTTAAAGTACATAGGGATTCTAAGAGTTATATAAATCACATGGAATCAATTGAAAAAGCTGCATAAAATCAAAATTCTTTAATTTTTAGTCGACTCATAGCTTATAGGCGTCGACGCGTACCTTATATCTCCCTCAGCATGAATTAGAATAATTCTTGCATCGACACAACGCTCTATAAGCGGTCGACGCATCGCAGAAATGTCTGATTTATCTTTCTTCATCATTTTGTTATTTTGTTTTCTATATTCACTCACTTCTCTCAAAACCCTAAAAACTCTCAAAACCCATCTCTCTTAAAATCTTCCTCACATACCATTTTTATCAAGAAATTTCCATAATGGATTCAAGGGTAGCTAAGAAGAGAACCTTCAGAGGCAACTCCTCCAATGTCTCGTCAGATATTCTGGTAACTGCTCTTTCACTTCTCTCTGATGACATTGCTAGTACTTTTGCAGACACTTTTGGTAAGATAAATATAGTTAGACAATCGACTTTATATCTGAAAACCTTGGGTTATTTGCATCTTCCTGAAATTATTGAATTGTTAAGATTTCAGAACTTCCACTTATTTCTTGAATGTGATACACCTTATAATGAGGATTTAGTCAAAATGTTCTATGCTGGCATGCAACGAAAGTTTGAAGGTTTTGAATTTAAATATAGAATCAACAAAAAATATTATATGGTTAGGTCACATGTATGAAAAGACCTATTTGGTATGTGGCCAGTTGACTCTGATGCTATTAAAATCTCTGATACTATTCTTGCTCCTAACTATGAATTCAAGTCGGCTTTAAACTCCATGCTCAAGAAACCTTACAGTGACAAAATTATAAACAATGATTTATTTCCAAGATCTGTAACGACCGGTGCCCTAGCCCCATTTGACAGAATTCTCTTTTGGATCGTTTGCCACATTATTCGACCCAAGAAGAGAGGTCTTTCTCGTGTGGATAAAGCTGAGGTTCAACTTATTTATGTTTTAAAACATAAAATAAAGGTTCATTGACGAAATTATTTTGCTAGCCGGATGTTTGATCTGCACAACTCTGGAAGAGGCACCACACTATGCTATCCCTCTTTCATTCAAAGAGTTCTCAATCGAGAAAAGATTAGAGTTCCAGGAATTCCTTATGTTGGTATGACTTCTGATCTTGAATTCACAAATAAATCACTTACTTTGATGGGATTTCAATGGGATCACAAGGAACAAAGATACTGTTATGTTGTGAGAAGTACATTGTGATACGGTGGCAGAACCGACTGTTAATACTGGTTTGCATTTTTTGTTCGCAAATGTCGCGGTAAGCAAGAGTTGCCACCGACTTTTCTTTTATCTAACAAAGGAAATGGTGAAAAGAACAGAAAAAGACCTTTTTTCGAGATTTTTGAGTATGAGGTGTAGATTATGGAAAGGGAAGGTGTTAACACCCTTTCCATCCGTGGTTTTCCATGGGCTCTTAGTTACTTGCTCATTTTCTAAAATTTCTTGTGTTCGTGTGTTTGAAAAGCTATGAAAAATGCCTTAGTGCAGTGATTCACTTTATGGTAACTCTTGTATCAGTCCTCAAGAGTGTGATAAAGTGTTTTTGAAAACTTTCGTTTGAAAAGTATGTTTGAAAGCGTATGGTGTATAAAGGATTATTTGAGCAAGTACCTAACAGTTATCTACCTACTCGAAAAAAGACTATTCTTTTCCTCATATCCTTTAGACCGTGTTATCCTACTATTAGTGAGTAGGTAACCCTATCGTTGGATGTATGAGGGAATATCGAAAGGGACGTACAGTCATCAAAGGAAAGATGTAAGGATACCTTAGCAATTCGAAGGGACTATCATCATAAGATCATTTCTCGTAGGCAACTCGAGGGACATTTTAGGGACTATCATCTTTATGACGATTTTAACTGAGGGTCTTTGCTAAGAGTATCTCTACATTTCGAGGGACATGACCATTGTCTCCGAAGGCAACCAAGTGAGCTAATACCCTAGGGGTGCAAGTGTGCAAAAGTGTGCTTTTTTTAGATATTTTATCTTGCGCTATTAGGGTTATCTAGGTTCAATTAATCATTATCTTTCATGCAACCCTATTAACCATTCATCTAAACAGTTTATCATGCGGGAAAATAAATGGTAGACAGATAAAATTCCTAACTATTACAAGGCTTTGGTGCAATTACATAATTAATGATTGAAAGGTAAAAATGCGGAATTAAAACCCTAATTAAACTATTACAAACCGGGCGCAATTACATCAATAATGAAAAATAAATCGTACGACAAAAATAATTAAGGGCGAGAATTAAAATTGAAAAGAAAAGTGCAAAACCCTAAAAAATTAATTTGAGATATTTTTTTTGGATCTTTTTATAAAAAATGATTTGAAATTGACCTAATTTTCTAATTAATTTTAATTAATGAAAATAAGTTAAAATTGATTAAAATAATTAATTTGCAAAAATTAATTTACTAAAAAAAATCTAAGTCCTATTTTTTGTGAATTTTGATTTTATAAAAAAATGATTTTAAAAAAAGAATTAAATTAATTGCACAAAAAATAAAAATAGTAAAAACAAAGAAAGAGTGAAGGAATGGGCCTGAGGGGTCTAAACCCAAATCTGGGGGGTGGCATGCTGAATTTGTCCAAAGCCCAATTCTGTGGCCCATCACCAGCGTTGGATCCAGTGTTGTTGGGAGCCTGGAGGTCCATCATGAGGGTGCAACCTTGAGACGTTAGATATGGATGCTAATTGATCTAAGAGTGATGAATTTGGAGTGTAGGATGAATGCGCTGGGAATGATAACATCGGATCTGCAAATAGATTATGAGAAAAATAATATGCAGGAGGAAGGGGTCGAACCTCTGACCTCCCACACATGCAATGTCTTAACACCCTTCGCTCTTGCCACTGGGCCACTTTGTCTTTTGTGATACCAAACAACAATAATACGTCTTATTTAATAATTAGCAGTTATAATGAATGAAAAGCGCGCGCCATTCAAATTGGCCAACCAGACTTAGACACGCCATCATCTTCTCCAAAGGGCTGTCATTTTAGGCAAGACTTTTACCTACAGACAACCTGCTGTAACTACAAGCCCGTGTATTTCAAAAATCACAGCCACGCAATAAAAATGAAATCTAAATACAAAGATCAACTGGGTTTAATCTCGTGAGTGCAATGGTGTTCATCGTTTAGCTTAATTTCACCTGTACTGCAAAACCCTAAAACAAAGCTTTAAACCCTAGCAATGCCAATTATCCATACAAGCATCAAAACTCATAATTAATTATACAAACACCTTCTAAATGATGACACACACACATGAATTTATGTCTAGAAATCATTTATAACACGTAAATATTCAAAATCAAATTCAAGAATGAAGGACAAACCATGATACTGTATGGAGCGTTCGTGGGTGCTTTGATGCGTGGTAATGGTCCAAACAACTTCCAAGCGTGCCCATGAGTTGATTGCAAGCTTTAGAATACCTTGAATTTCCCTGCAAAAGCCAAACTGAATGCCACTTTTTTGTCAAAATATTGGAGTTTCTTGTGTCAATTCTACACGGCCAAGTCCTCTTCTTCTACTTTGGGAATGTTGTGGACATATAATAGAATGAATTAGGTCAACAAAAACATATGCAATCTTTTACTATCCAATTATCCCTTGCACGAAAATCTTGATTTGCCAGCTGATTATAGACTCATCATGTGGTCCTAAAACAAATCTTTGGATTTTATTTCATTATTTCAATATTTTATTTGATTTATTTTGATTTTAATGAATAAAAAATCAAAACAAATAATAAAAATAATAAAATAATTGGTGGATAAGTTCCAGTGTTGTGGGTCATCTTAGGAACAAGTTTCAAACAAGAAAACATGGGTCCATTTGGAAAAAAATCAATTTTGAACAATGTTGGCTTCATGCATATTTCCAAAATTTGGTCAACTTTAGCAATGCATATCTCTCTCATTTTTTACCATAAAAAATTGTTCTTGGACTTTTTAGAAATATTAGGATGTCCTCTAAACAAACCTTTTGGTTTCATCTCAATTGAATCTTCCATGTTCATGTAAGGAGGTTTGACCCAAAAGGTGTTTTTGTTGACTTTTTGAAATGACCTATAATGTTTGAGCTTATATCTTTTGATTGAGGCATTTATTGAACTTGAGGGATGAAGAGGAAATGTAGAGAATTAGATTCTATTCTAAATGAGCCTTGGTTGGAAAATTTCTGATAAAGTATGAGAAAGTTATGCCTGGTCAAAGTTTGGTTGACTTTTCCTATAGAAACCCTAAATTGCCATTTTTGACTTTTGAAGAGTTAGGAGCATTTCTTGAGGAATCATGATCAACCCTTGATCAAATGATGGATATTACTTCAAAAATGTTGATGTTGACCAAAAATCTTGAAGTTTGACTATATTTGGGCCATCGTTGACTTTTGACCTAATACAGTTGATTTTCAGGCATTTGAGCAGTCGACTGAGAAAACTTATTGTGCAAGGCATGAAACTTGGCATGGATGATATTGAGGACATATTATAACAATGGAAAACATTTAGGGTCCTTGGAAATCAACCATATTGATGAGGAGTGAAACCCTAGTTTGAGGCTTATTGTCTTAAGAGGAGGATTTGTCTTGTCAATCCTTAGTTAACTTGAGAAATTGAGGACCTCTAGGAGTATGTCTTGTGTGAAAATGGGAGGGTAAATTTTGGGGTACAACAACTTCCCCTGTTCAATCTTCTTAAACTTGAGGATTTAGATTGGCTTGTATGCCTTTCGTGATCTGAGGGTGGAAGATGATTGAACACTAGAGTGTCTAGAAATTTGCACTCGCATGAAGTAATACTGATGGTTGATGACGTCAGGAATGTGCTTACAGATGCCATTTGGATAATATTACAGAATATCGTCAGAGATGGGCTTAAAGATGCCATCCAGAGAATGTGATGGGGAGTCGTCAGATATGGGCTTAAAGATGCCATCCAGAACAATGATGATTTCGTGTGATATTTCTAGGTGGGAATTCCTGTTCCTTTTGTTAGGGAGGACTTCACTGAGGAATGTTGGTCTCTGCCTTAGGGAATAGAGTCTAGGAGCTTCAGTTGTCCATTACTCTACTAGGGGTTCATCTCTTGATTGAAGAGACGGAAGTGAACTGCTATCTGGTCAGGATCCAGGCTTCATAGTGACTTGCTGAGGATAATAAGTTTGACTGTTATTAGGTCGTATTCCAGGCTTCATAGCGACTTAATAAAGGGGAAATGAGATTAAATTGTTATCCATTCAGGATTCGGGCTTCACAGTATCTTGGATTGTTGATTGACTATTATCCGGTTAGTTTTCGGGCTTCCTAGCTTATTTAATTGGAATAGAAATCTTAGTATTGATTTGACTGATCCAAAAAAAATCTTAGGTTAAATTTTGACTGGCATAGTAATCAGGAGGATCTTAGTAGTGATTCAACTGACCCAGACGAAAGTCTTGGAATCTCTTCTACCCGCATAGTAAGCAGAGAGATCTTGGGTTAACTTTGACTGGCATAGTAATCAGGAGGATCTTAGTAGCGATTCAACTGACCTAGACGAAAGTCTTGGAATCTCTTCCACCAGCATAGTGAGCAGAGAGATCTTGGGTCAACTTTTACTGGCATAGTAATCTTGAGAATCTTAGTAGCTATTCAAATGACCCAGACGAAAGTCTTGGAATCTCTTCCACCGACATAGTGAGAAGAGAGATCTTGGGTCAACTTTGACTGGCATAGTAATCAGGAGAATCTTAGTAGTGATTCAACTGACCCAGATGAAAGTCTTGGAGTCTCTTCCACAGGCATAGTGAGCAGAGAGATCTTGGGTCAACTTTGACTGGCATAGTAATCAGGAGAATCTTAGTAGAGATTCAATTGACCCAGACGAAAGTATTGGAATCTCTTCCACCGGCATAGTGAGCAGAGAGATCTTGGATTAACTTTGACTGGCATAGTAATCAGGAGAATCTTAGTAGCGATTCAACTGACCCAGACGAAAGTCTTGGAATCTCTTCCACCGGCATAGTGAGCGGAGAGATATTGGATTAAATTTGACTGGCATAGTAATCAGGAGAATCTTAGTAGTGATTCAACTAACCTAGACGAAAGTCTTGTGAGGACATCTTCTTGAAGAAAATGCTAAAATAGGCGTAGCTTGTTGATTTGGTCTTTTCCCTGAAAGGTAACGAGTTAGTCGTATGCAATGTCATGATGTTCTCAAAATAAGTGAGATTGTGTTGTATGCAATATATATGCGCATGCCATGATATATGGATATGGGATGCTATTGCGGTATTTCTTAGTCGGGGAAAATAAATCCCGGACTGCTGTTGAAGAGCATTAGGGAGCCGAGTTCTTCATTTCCGATGGGGATGGTGAATGGAGATGACTATGCCGCGGGGTTACTCCTTGTTTACGAATATTTTGTCGGGGAGAGACTTTGCTTGAGCATATCTCTGCGGGGAATAGCTTCGTTTGAGAGAAGAGATGCTTTGCTGGAAGATTTTGCCAATTCGGAGAAATAAACTCCACCGGGGGATGAACTTCTGTAGCTAGAGAAATGAACTCTGTTGGGGATTTAGCTTCCACATTCATAGAAATAAACTCTGCTCGGGAGGAGGTTCCACAGTCAGATAAATAAACTCTGCTCGGGAGAAAGCTTTATAAACTGTTTGCGATTATAAAACTCGATTGGGGGATATAGATATCGGCTCTCTGAAGGAACTTTGCTGGGGAAAGTAACTCCTGTTCGGGGAAGCTGAGATCAAAACTTTTGGTTGCCTCTACTCTGTGGGGAGTTTAGATGTCAATGGGACACATGCTAAGGATATGGCGATAACTTCGCATCAGGATGTTTCTTCCCCTGTACCTATTGGAGAAAGTACCCGCAGATGCTTTATGGATGGATCTATATGTTGAAATAAGTGTCAGAATGACATCCATCTCTGGATCATATCCGAACTGTATTTGAAACGTGTGTTGAATGAGTGTCAAAATAAGATCCGTCTCTGGATCGTATCTGAACTGTACTTGGAAGATAGTCTGAATAAGTATCAAGATGACATCTGGCTCTGGATCGTACCAGGATTGTTGCTAGAAGATAGTCTGGAATAAGTATTAGGATGACATCCGTTTCTGGATCGTACCCGAACCATTTCTAGATGAGAATTTGGAATAAGTGTCAGGATGACATCCATCTTTGGATCGTACCTGAATCGTTTCTATATGAGAATATGGAGTAAGTGTCAGGATGACATTCGTCTTTGGATCATACCTGAACCGTTTCAAGATGAAAATCTAGAGTAAGTGTCAGGATGACATCCGTCTCTGGATCTTACCTGAACTGTTTCTAGATGAGAATCTTAAGTAAGTGTCAGGATGACATCCGTCTTTTGTTCGTACCCGAACCGTTTCTAGTTGATAATCTTCTTTATTCAGAATGTTTCCGTTGGGGAAGGGAAACTCTATAATCCGCTTGGAGAATCCCGAAAAGCTTGGCGACTTCATTGGGGAATTTTCGTTGGAGCAGTAATTTGGAGATTTTGCTCTGCCAAGGGTACGAGAACACCTGACATCAATAGGTTGTAAGCTGAGAATATAACGGTGACCTTGTAGTAGAATGCCCCTGTCTCAATACTTGGTGTAGAAAATATCAACCAGGGATTTTGTAGATGGTTTGACTATTATCCCGACTCTTGGAGTCCTTGGCGAATGCAGATCAGGGTTGTTGTACCCTAAAATTTGCCCTCTTTTCATACACACATATTATTGGTTTTATGGTTATGGAATAAAGGTATATTTATCAAGCTTCTTCAGGTTACAAGTGACGTTTATTTCATCAATGGATATTCTCAGAGTATTTCCTGTGCTGAAGATCGGTTCGCTGTTTTGCAATAATTTGGGGTTCAAAGATTCACAAGTCCAACCCGACGCGTCATATTCAGGTGTTCTTTCACCAAGATATCTCTGATAACTTATTCTCAAATTCAGGTTCGGCTCAAGAGTCAATTCTTTAAAGAAGGTATCCGAATGTGTGAGTTTTCTCGAAGAAATATGGTGAAAAAGTGTGCTGAAAGTGCAGTTTTTACGCGCAAAAAAATTCATAACTTGAAGATCATGGCTCGTTTTGAACCCGTTCCGGTGGCCAAAATTCCGTCTTGACGTCATCTACGTTTTCATCTCTCACGGCTGGAAGCCAATTTCGATCAGAAGGTCTTCAAAAATGCGGATTTATCAAGTATTTTCGTACAGAAAATTTGTGACATATATTTATTTGCGTCATGTTCAGAAAATCATAACTTGGTCGATTTTCATCGTATCGAGCTGGTTCCGGTGCCAAAATTTCACAAATTAAGTTGGCTAAGTTTTCACAGAATGTATTGAGTTCGAATGATATCCAAAAGGCCTTTGTTTTTTGCTCAGAGTGCGTGTGACGTGCCGAAAATCCTGAATGCTGAATATTATTTCATCTGGGACGAAACATCGAAAATTCATAACTCAGTCAATTTTTATCGGATCAGGCCCATCTTTTTACACAAGGTCACTTATTCAGAGATCTACAAATTTTCTTCCAAAGTTGAGACCGGATTATGCTCCGATCAATACCATTTTTTTATTGAAGAACATGTCAGAGTCGACACTGGAGCCCAAAATAAGTTTGTCTAAGCTGAAACTTCAAAAATTCATAACTAATTCACCGTTTATCCGATTGAGCCCATTTTCGGACAGGAGTTAATTCTCGATGTTGGCTACATTTTGTTTTCACATCTCAACTTCAAAAATTGCACTTAAGCCCATGCAATTTAGCCTAGAACGTGACGAACTCAAGTGAATATTGGAGGCCCAATTGCACATTCAAAGCCCATTTTTTCTCTCTAATTTCCATTATATAATCTCATTCTTTTCACACAAAAAAAAGAGACAAAAAAAGCCTTTGCCACAACGCTGTCAGAATATCAAATTCTTTCAAGATCCCTAAAACATTGAAATCCTTATTACAAATCCCCATCTCACTACAACCAAGTCATCATTGTTACAAATCCACATCTCACTACTTCTCCAGTAAAGGTAAGGCTGGTTTGATCTCCATGATCAAAAGGGTATAATCATTCATACATGCCATATCGGTTTTAACATTAAATTTTTTCATATATTGGCTTTATTTGTATTTCATAATATATAGTAATTTATTTAATGTGTTCATGAGATTCAACACTGTAGATTTAGACAGGATCCCATGCAGGTTCATTACAGAATGTTGAGGCCAAAATACAAATGGCCAAAACAGAACAACTAACACATGGCATCAATGCATGACAAGGCAGACATCCTGAGAAGGTTAAGAGCGTGGGTTCAACAACCACCCCTATTGGTTTTGGTTTTCTTCTTATATTTATCATTTTACCTATTTTTATTCTTTCTGTTTAAAATCTTTTTTCATAAAACTTAATATTTTTCACAAATCTTTGATTTTTTTATAATAAACTTGAATAATTAATTTTAGGTTTTAATTTAATTTTAGGTAATTTTAATTGTTTTGTAAATAAATTAAAATTAATTAGAACAATTAGGATTTTGTTTCTAACTTAATTCTATTTTCTTTTTTCTTAAAATAACAGAACACAAAAATAGGCCATTTAATTATTTTTTAAACTAATTTAATTACTAATTAATTTTGTATTTAATTTTAAAAAACCTAATTCTTTTTTCTTAGAAATAATTAAAAACAACAAAAAAATAATTTTTCTTGGTCAAAACCCTAATTCTCTCTCGTTCTTTATTCGCGCGCGCTTTATTTTATTTTACCATATTAATGTAATTGCTTACAAGTTGTAATAGATTAATTATGACCTTTTTACTTTCATTTATCGTTTTTTAAGGGTTTTGTTGGCTATGTAAATACCCGAAGCCTTGTAATAGCTTAGCTTACTTTCTGCATTTTAATTCGGAAAACTATAAACTGCTTAGATGTATGGCTAATAGTATTGTATGACAAGAATGTCTGGAAAATTAAAACGGTAGATCACCTAATGTGCAAAGATTAAATAACTGAAACAAATCATGTGCATATATTCACTCCTAGGGTACTCCTCACTTGCTTGCCTCGGAAAACAATGGTCATGTCCCTCGAACGTAGGGATACCCTTAGCAAAGACCCTCGATTAAAATCATCATAAAGACCATGGTCCCTCGATGTCCCTCGAAGTTACCTACGGTATATGATCTTGTCCCTCGATGTTGCCTACGAATATATGATGACAGTCCATTCGAAATGCTAAGGTATCCTTACATGTTGCCTTCAATGATCATTACGTCCCTTTCGATAGTCCCTCAAACTCCAACGACGGTACCACATACTCCTAAATAGTGGGATAGCGCTGTCTAAAAGAAACAAGAACAAAAACATTCTTTTTTCGAGTAGGTAGATGCTAGTAGGTACTTGCTCAAAAATAAACCTTTCCACACTTACACTCTTTTCAAACAAAGTTTTCAAAAACACTTCGTAACACTCTTGAAGGCAGAAGCAAGGGTTAAATCGAAGTCAAAACAAAAACTTTTCAAATCACACAAACACAAAAAAGCAATTTTTAAAATGATGAGCAAGTACCTAAGAGCCCGTGGAAAACCACAGATAGAAAGGGTGCTAATACCTTCCCTTTCTATAATCTACCCCACGTACTCAAAATCTCGAAAAAGGGAATTTTTCTGTGCTTTTTTCCTTTCCTGTTGGATAAAATAAAAGTAGGTGGCGACTCTTGCTTACCGCGACATTTTGCAAACACAAACGCAAAACGCAAACCAATATTAACAATCGGTTCTGCCACCGTATCACAGAACTGGCGACTCTGCTGGGGAGAAATAAGTGGGGTATACCTTAGGATTAGTTCATCATATTGTTTCTATTGTTTGATTTGATTGCTTTATTTTTGTGGGCTTTGTATCGGAGTTAATATAGATCCTAACCCGGATCTAGGGAACACCTATTAGGTAAGTAGCAATAAACTGTGAGGGAACTGTACGACATAGTCCGATACAGTTGAAGAAGTAGCTACGTTGATGTGGCACATTGGTTGGTACCGGTATCCCTTGTGGAGGAACAAGGAGAATACGGGGCTGTTATATGGGTCGTTAAGCATCAACTGACCTTAGAACCTATAATTGACCAACTTGGCCATTAGAAAGTAGTGAGATAGCCGGCCTCTGTGTAGAGCTGAGAACTGGTTGATACTCGATGCTACACTCATTGAGACCATACTCTCGAGATGATTCCGGCCGCAAGAAAAGATTGCGTGAGCTGAAACCATGATCGATGGAGGATGGTCAGTGATATTGAGATCCTCTAGAACCCGGTTACTTTTCTAGGATAGGTTGAACCAACTTAACTTCAAGAGGGTACTAC
The DNA here is from genome assembly GCA_948472305.1 of Vicia faba. Taxonomy (NCBI): domain Eukaryota; kingdom Viridiplantae; phylum Streptophyta; class Magnoliopsida; order Fabales; family Fabaceae; genus Vicia; species Vicia faba. Next base: position 1,171,706,875 of record OX451738.1, read on the forward strand.
CTTAAAACCCATGCAAGCCTAAACCTAAAGCTGTTTGTGTGCTTTCAACTTGAACTACTTGCACAGTTTTATCATCTGACAACATGAGTTCCTTGCAGGTTTTGTTTACAGTCCTTATCTAATAACTTGGATTTCTTGCCGGATTTACTTACTTACATCACCTTGCACTTTTTCTTAAACGCATAACATACACATCATAACATCATGCCTTAACATTTCCTTAACCATTTCAAGGATCTCAAGGGTTTGTGATGCAGGTTATGGTAAATCAGACGTCTAGCAAGGGGCAAGGGGATTTATTTTCCTCTAGACAATGTCGTCTAGAGATCAAAACACGATAACTTGAGTCAGTGGCTATGACCCACTCGATATGGTGAGCTTGACTCTTGAAGAAGGACTCTTAACGACACGAAGTTTCTTCAATCAAGCTGCAATCAAATTCTAACAGTTTCTTATTTACCCCGCGAGATCCTTGAAAACATTGCATACATATATCATACATAACGGGTCTTCCAGTACAAGTCTCTCATGTTCTCGCTGTTTATTTCAGCAATGGCTCTCAAACAAGACAACGAAGATCTTCAAACTAAAGAAGCTCAGTTCAGGGACATATTCCTAAACTTATCCAAGGGACAGGAAGAGTTGAAAACACTCCTCGTTGGGAACTTGGTCAAGAAAAGTCCTGAAGACAATAAGGATAAACGGCTGGAACAACTGCAAGCTGAGGTAGGTGCAATGAGAACCCAGATGCTGGGGAAATGGCTCTTATCCAAGGCCTAGCCCGAAGACAAGAAGAGCTGAAAGCCATCATCAACCAACTTCATCAAGACAGATACAACAGTATGAAGCAAACAGTCGAGATCGGGGACCAAGTCATTGATCAACCTCCAAGAAGACAAAAGGTTGGTTTGGTGAAGAGTGGACCTTTCCAAATTACTACTACATCACGGGTCCAACAACAACCTCGCCAAAAACAATGGGTTAATCAGAGTAAGCCGGATATGCCTAAAAGGCAGTTTACCAAACTCAACATGTTGTTGTCTCAAGCTTTGAAACACTTGTTAAGGATGAATCTGATTACGTTGATAGGACCTCATCCGAATCGCAAGACTTCTTCGCCTAAATATAATCCTAATGCAAGGTGTGCATATCACTCCAACAGTCCGGGGCATGATACTGACGACTGTTGGAGGTTGAAATACAAAATTCAAGACCTGATTGATGAAGTAGCTTTAGAATTCACACAAGACGGTCAGGTTGAGTTCTTCTGCCATCCCTCCAAGGAATACCATCTGAAGTGACAAGTTCTCACAAGAAGACTTTTTGTTCATTAGAATTTTCAATTTATAATTTTCTTTTGATTGTTCGAATATTTAGTCATGTCAAAACTTTATTATTTCATTAATGCATTGCATATGTCTGTTTTGAATCAATCCATTCGTATTCACTATTTCAAAAATGCGTTCTTATTTCCTTTTATGATATTCAACTCTCGATTAAAAACTCTAAGACTTTAGAGGGAGGATGATGAAAATGATATCAAAATCTCTACAATATGCTTTTGAATAGACCCCGCTGACGATGTACATGTGTTGTTTCAAATCCTAAATAGTGGAGTTATAAGGAAGATAATCCCTAGTCAACCCCTTTTGAGCCAAAGAAGTAGGATTTTTTCTTTTCACACAAATTAAAACCCTTAATCACAACCTGGGGCAGGGTAGTTTTCTCAGTTAATCCAAGCGCACAATGAATGGCTTCAAAGACGTCCTTCCAAAATAAAAGACGGTGATGGTTCCCTATAATCGTCAAGATAGGCAATCATTATCTCTCGAAATAAAAGCCCATTAAGTCAAAACCTATGAAGGAGACTTAAGAAAAAAAACTGGGGCATCCCGCTGACTGTAATCACAAAAAGAAACAGTCCAGGCAAAAGACAGGGATAATAAAAAAAAAGAAAGAGGTCCTACAAACCCTAAACAAAAAAGGAAATGACTGCCTATTCAAAATAATCTGTCAGTACCCGAACCATCACTGGAATATCAGAGCAAAGACTCAAACGGGATCTAAATGCATAATTAACCGAGTATAGGATCGAAGAAAATCACAGAGAACGGGTGGGTACAAATAAAATTTGAGCCTTTATCCTTTGTTTCTTAAACCGTGAACCAGGCCACGTTATAACCCTTAAAAGTCCTAGCTGAAGCATGGGTTAGTTCGAAAGCATACTGTTACAAAAGGTATCCTGACTCCTATAAGGTTTGCTATGAATCCTGAGTTGACATCACACTTTTACAAAATTTGTTTGTTTTACTAAAAAATGAATTTTCAAACTTCAAGACAGACGTAAGCTTTGCATTCTTAAAATAACATTGTTTGCATATGACTATTTGTTCAACAACAGAGAAATTCGCATGACGAATATCTAGTGAACAAAAACCTTCTCAATAAAAAAGATCACCTCAAGTGGAAAAAACACTTCCAACCAAGGGGAACGGAATGATCATTGTCCATCATCTGGGGCAGTCAAGTCAAGATTCAAGGAATCTCTCAAAGATGCCAAATAGCCAGGGGCAGATCTCCATCTGAATCACTTGGGGAATTGGACATGAATTCCAGCAACGAATCTTGTATGATCAAACGAACATCTTCTGGTAGTATGGCAACCCAACACTACCAACAATGACAACTCCATACACCCTGAGAGCGTGGACATAGTCAAAAAATACTGCGCATGAACAAAGACCCGCTAGGTTGACACACCTAGGTAAAACAAGGGCGTCCCGGCGAACCAAAAGGTTCGGGAAAAAATTAGGGATAAAAACAAAAAAAGATTTGTACACCCGACAAGTCGAAAACCTGAGAAGTGGCTTGGGAAAAAAAGGATATCCCGGTGGACTGAAAATCTGAAAAGACAGTCCAGGAAAAAGTTAGGGATTAAAGCGTACGACTATGTCCCGTTATCTTGTCACTTTCCTATCAGTAGAAGACTTATCATTCTGATTGGTAGTTACCAAGCACCTCATAAGTTGGAATGACACTCAATCCACAAGGCCTCCGCAGGCACTTTCTCCAGCAGGTACAGGGGCATAAAAGTCTTGATGCAAAGTCATTGTCATATCCTTAGCACGCGTCCCAGTAACATCTACACTCCCTGCAGAGTAAGAAATATCGAAAAGCAGTGGTGTTAATTCTCCCCAAGCAGAGTTCATCTTTCACCAACAATGGAATACCATCCCTAGTGGAGTTTATTTCTTCCACAGACAGAAATTTTATCCCCGACAGAGTTCATCATCGCCAGCAACGGTAATTCATCTCCGACCGAGGTTATTGCTCCAAATCAGCGGATCTTCTGACAGAGTATCTCCTCCCCACAGAGTAATTTTTTTCTCGCCAGTTTATTCTCCAGCGGAATTATTCTCCGGCCAAGTTATTCTCAAATCATCTTCGATTGTTATCCCCAGTGAGCGAAACTCTTTATTCTCCAACAATAGTCAGGGATTTATTTTCCCAAACTCGGACGTGCCACAATAGCATTTCATGTTCATATATCATGACTTGCGCATACATATTTCATACAACATAATCTCATTTATTTTGAGAACATCATCATACAATACATGTCATGCATCATATACGATTAATCATGTACCTTTTCAGGAAAGATGGTCATTATCAACAACTTCCAGCAAGTTCAAGATTAACTCCGGAAACTAAACAGAGTAATTATCTGCACGATCAAATGCAGCTTTACACGGGTTCGTCACAAAGAAATCTTACACGGGTTTCTTCTAAATGCAGCTTCACACGGGTTTATCTTGAAAAATCTTACACGGGTCCTTTCTCATATATTTCTGAATGAAGTTTTACACGAACTCATCCCAAAGTAACCTTACCCAGGTTGCTCCTGAAGTTTTACACGAACTTATCACAAAGTAACCTTACCAGGTTCCTCTTGAAGTTTTACACGAACTTATCACAAGGTGACCTTACCCAGGTTCCTCCTGAAGTTTTACAGGAACTTATCACAAAGTAACCTTACCCAGGTTCCTCATGAAGTTTCACACGAACCCATCCCAAAGTAACCTTACCCAGGTTCCTCCTGAAGTTTTACACGAACTTATCATAAGGTGACCTTACCCAGGTTCCTCCTGAAGTTTTACACAAACTTATCACAAAGTGACCTTATCCAGGTTCCTCCTGAAGTTTTACACAAACTTATCTCAAAGTAACCTTATCCCGGTTCATTCTGAAGTTTTACACGAACTTATCACAAAGTAACCTTACCTAGGTTCCTCCTGAAGTTTTACACAAACTTATCTCGAAGTAACCTTACCTAGGTTCCTCCTGAAGTTTTACACAGACTTATCCCGAAGCAACCTTACCCAGGTTCCTTCTTGGTCCCGATGTAGTTTCACCCAGACTCATCCTGAAGCAATCTTACCCAGGTTCCTCCTTACAATTTCCCGATGTAGTTTCACCCAGACTCATCCTGAAGCAACCTTACCCAGATTCCTCCTTACAATTTCCCAATGTAGTTTTACCCAGACTCATCCTGAAGAAACCTTACCCAGGTTCCTTCTCGGTTTAGATGTAGTTTTACCCAAACTCCTCGCAAAGCAACCTTACCCAAGTTCCTTCTCGGTTCAGATGCAGTTTTACCCAAACTCCTCACAAAGCAACCTTACCCAGGTTCCTTCTCGGTTCAGATGCAGTTTTACCCAAACTCCTCGCAAAGCAACCTTACCCAGGTTCCTTCTCGGTTCAGATGCAGTTTTGCCCAAACTCCTCACAAAGCAACCTTACCCAGGTTCCTTCTCTGTTCAGATGCAGTTTTACCCAAACTCCTCACAAAGCAACCTTACCCAAGTTCCTTCTCGGTTCAGATGAAGTTTTATCCAAACTCCTCACGAAGCAACCTTACATAGGTTCCTTCCAATAAGCCCTACTATCCAGGTTCCTTCTCATAACCTTACCATCTAGGTTTCTTTTCTCTTATCTCCAGACAGCAGTCCACAACACTGTAAGACCCAGACCTATCAAACACGATCAATTTCACCTTTCCCTAGTAGGTCGCGATGCAGCCTATACACGACTAGATATGCAGTTCACTTCCGCTTCCTCAAGCCGAAGTTAATCCCCTAATAGATTAACGGACAACTGAAGCTCCTAAAATTATATTTCTCCCAAGACAGAGACCAACATTCCTCAGCAGATTCCTCCTCAACGATAGGAATAGGAATTTTCATCAAAGGAATATCTCGGGAAATCAACATCCTCTAGATGGCATCTTTAAGCCCATCTCCGGTGACCTCCCATCATCTCCTTCAAATGGCATCTGTAAGCCCATTCCCGATACTACCAACATAGCCAAGCATCATTACAGACGAGTGCAAATTTCTGGGCACTCTAGTGTTCAATCATCTTCCACCTTCAGATCACGAAAGGCAGACGAGCCAATCTAAATCTTCAGGTTTAAGAAGATTGAACAGGGGCAACTGTTGTACCCCAAAATTTGCCCTCTTTTCATACACGCATATTATTGGTTTTATGGTTATGGAATAAAGGTATATTTATCAAGCTTCTTCAGGTTACAAGTGACGTTTACTTCGTCAGAGGATATTCTCAGAGTATTTTCCGTGCTGAAGATCGGTTTGCCGTTTTGCACCGATTCGGGGTTCAAAGATTCACAACTCCAACCCGGCGCGTCATATTCAGGTGTTCTTTCGCCAAGATATCTCTGATAATGTATTCTCAAATTTAGGTTCGGCTCAAGAGTCAATTGTTTAAAGAAGATATCCGAATGTGTGAGTTTTCTCGAAGAAATATGGTGAAAAAGTGTGCTGAAAGTGCAGTTTTTACGTGCTAAAAAATTCATAACTTGAAGATCGTGGCTTGTTTTGAACCCGTTCTGGTGGCGAAAATTCTGTCTTGACGTCATCTACATTTTCATCTCTCACGGCTGGAAGCCAATTTCGATCAGAAGGTCTTCAAAAATGCGGATTTATCAAGTATTTTGGTACAGAAAATTTGTGACAAATATTTATTTGCGTCATGTTCAGAAAATCATAACTTGGTCGATTTTCATTGTATCGAGCTGGTTCCGACGCCAAAATTTCACAAATTTAGTTGGCTAAGTTTTCAAAGAAGGTATTGAGTTCAAAAGGTATCCAAAAGGCCTTCGTTTTTTGCTCAGAGTGCGTGTGACGCGCCGAAAATCTTGAATGCTAAATACTATTTCATCTGGGCCGAAACTTTGAAAATTCATAACTCGGTCATTTTTTTTCGGATCGGGCCCATCGTTTTACATAAGGTCACTGACTCAGAGGTCTACAACTTTGATTCCAAAGTCGAGATCGGATTATGCTCTGACCAATACCCGTTTTTTAATGAAGAACGTGTCAGAGTCGACACTGGAGCCCAAAATAACTTTGTCTAAGTTGAAACATAAAAAATCCATAAATAATTCACCGTTTATCCGATTGAGCCCATTTTCGGACATGAGTTAATTCTCGATGTCGGCTACATTTTGTTTTCACATTTCAACTTCAAAAATTACACTTTAACCCCTTCTATTTAGCCTGGAACGTGACAAACTCAAGTGAACATTGGAGGCCCAATTGCATATTCAAAGCCCATTTTCTCTCTCTAATTTCCATTATATAATCTCATTCTTTTCACACGAAAAAAAGGAGACAAAAAAAGCCTTTGCCACAACGCTGTCAGAATATCAAATTCTTTCAAGAACCCTAAAACCTTGAAATCCTTATTACAAATCCCATCTCACTACAACCAAGTCACCCGTGTTACAAATCTACATCTCACTACTTCTCCAGTAAGGGTAAGGCTGGTTTGATCTCCATGATCAAAAGGGTATAATCACTCATACATGCCATATCAGTTTTAACATTAAATTTTTTCATATATTGGATTTATTTGTATTTCATAATATATAGTAATTTATTTAATGTGTTCATGAGATTCAACACTACAGATTTAGATAGGATCCCATGCAGGTTCATTACAGAATGTTGAGGCCAAAACACAAATGACCAAAACAGAACAGCTAACACATGACACCAATGCATGACAAGACAAACATCCTGAGAAGGTTAAGGGCGTGGGTTCAACAACCACCCCTATTGGTTTTGGTTTTCTTCCTATATTTATCCTTTTACCTATTTTTATTTTTTCTGTTTAAAATCTTTTTTCATAAAACTTAACATTTTTCACAAATCTTTGATTTTTTATAATAAACTTGAATAATTAATTTTAGGTTTTAATTTAATTTTAGGTAACTGTAATTGTTTTATAAATAAATTAAAATTAATTAGAACAATTAGGATTTTGTTTCTAACTTAATTCTATTTTCTTTTTTCTTAAAATAATAAAACACAAAAATAGGTCATTTAATTATTTTTTTAACTAATTTAATTACTAATTAATTTTGTATTTAATTTTAAAAAACCTAATTCTTTTTTCTTAGAAATAATTAAAAACAACAAAAAAATAATTTTTCTTTCGATTAGGTTAGACGGGGTCAAAACCCTAATTCTCTCTCGTTCTTTATTCGCGCGCGCTTTATTTTATTTTACCATATTAATGTAATTGCTCACAAGTTGTAATATATTAATTATGGCCTTTTTACTTTCATTTATCGTTTTTTTTAAGGGTTTGTTTTTGGCTATGTAAATACCCGAAACCTTGTAATAGCTTAGCTTACTTTCCGCATTTTAATTCCGCAAACTATAAACTGCTTAGATGTATGACTAATAGGATTGTATGGCAAGAATGTGTGGAAAATTAAAACGGTAGATCACCTAATGTGCAAAGATTAAATAACTGAAACAAATCATGTGCACATATTCACTCCTAGGGTACTCCTCACTTGGTTGCCTCGGAAAACAATGGTCATGTCCCTCGAATGTAGGGATACCCTTAGCAAAGACCCTCGGTTAAAATCATCATAAAGATCATGGTCCCTCGATATCCCTCGAAGTTGCCTACGGTATATGATCTTGTCCCTCGATGTTGCCTACGAATATATGATGACAGTCCCTTCGAAATGCTAAGGTCTCCTTACATGTTGCCTTTAATGACCATTACGTCCCTTTCGATAGTCCCTCAAACTCCAACGACGGTACCACCTACTCCTTAATAGTGGGATAGCGCTGTCTAAAGGAAACAAGAACATAAACATTCTTTTTTCGAGTAGGTAGATGCTAGTAGATACTTGCTCAAAAACAAACCTTTCCACACTTACACTCTTTTCAAACAAAGTTTTCAAAAACACTTCGTAACACTCTTGAAGACAGAAGCAAGGGTTAAATCGAAGTCAAAACAACAACTTTTCAAATCACACAAACACAATGTGATACGGTGGGAAGAGAATTGACTGTTTTTTGGAATGCTGGTTTGTGTTTTGCGTTTGTTTTCCCAAAATGTCGCGGTAAGCAAGAGTCGCCACCGACTTTTATTTTATCCAACAAGGAAAGGAAAAAAAAGCACAGAAAATTTCCTTTTTTGAGATATTTCTCGGGTTCGGGGGGTAGATTATAGAAAGGGAAGGTGTTAGCACCCTTTCTATCCGTGGCTATCCACGGGCTCTTAGGTACTTGCTCATACTGTTTTCAAAATTTAGCTTTCTTTGTGTTTGTGGGTTTGAAAAAGTCTTTGTTTGAAAACTTCGATTTAACTCTTGCTTCTGTCCTCAAGAGTGTAATGAAGTGTTTTTTGAAAACTTTGTTCGAAAAAGTGTAAGTGTGAAAAGTTTTTGTTTTTTAAAAGAGCAAGTATCTAAGAACCATCTACCTACTCGAAAAAGGACTCGTTCTATGCTAATTTCCTTTAGATAATGCTATCCTACTATGAATGAGTAGGTAGCACCATCGTTGGAGTTTGAGGGTCAATTCGAAAGCGGGACTTACGGTCACCAAAGCAATGTTAGGACGCCTTAGCGGTAACCCTAATGTCTTAGATAATTTGTTTGAGGCAACAATATCCGAGGCAACCATTTCTAGGCGACTATGATCTTTGGACAAGAGGATGACCTCTAAAACGACCTATACTTAATGACCGCGTACGAAGGCAACCAAGTGGGGGTGTACCCTAAGAGTGCGCATGTGCGAGTGTGTCGTTTTCAGTTAATTTTATCTTTGTACATGTTAATGGTGATCTATGTTGATTTTAGGTTTAAACATTCAATCTTGTCATGCATTCCCTATTATCAAACATCTAACAGTTATATTTTGCGGAAAATAAATTGCGGAAATTAAATTACAAGGCGTCAGGTATTTACATCGCCAAAAGCAACCCTTTGAAATTTAAATGCGGAAAAATAAATAAAGTGATTAAAATAATTAAATGGTCCTAATTATCTATTACATTCCGGAAACAAATACAATATTGAATACATAGATCGCGTGCGGAAAATTAAATCGAGCGTATTCAGGGTTTTGACCCTTTGTTATTAAAGAAAAGATTTTTTTTTGTTTTTATTTTTGAATTAAAAGAAATTAAATTAAGCTAATTATTGAATTAATAAATTAATTAATTAATTAAAATAATATTTTTGGATTTTTGAGTATTTAAAGAAATAAAATAAATTTGATCAAAGTTAGTAAAAACTAATTATCTACATTAATTTTAATTATTGTAAAAAAAGAAATTAAAGTTATTTCCTAATTAAACTAAATTAATTAAATTAATATTTATTTACAAAAATAAAGTGCTGAATTTAATTTTAATAAATAAAATATATTTTGGTTTTTGATTTTATTAAGAAAAAAAAAAGAAAAGGTTTAATTGGTTAGTTAATATAAAAAACAATTAAACAAAATAAAGAAATAAATTAGAAAATAGAGTGAGTTAGAGGTTGGGCCTGACTTTGAGAGGTTAGGATAGCAATTTTGGTGGCCCAATACAAGCAGGCCTGGTTGACTTCTGGACTCCCATGTGGCGCGTTTGACTTGAGAGTATGATGGACTTTCGTTCTGGACCACCAGATCTAGCCTGGGGCCATCTGGCAAGTGTTTGGATGAGGGTGTATGATAGGCCATAATTGCTGAAGAGCGCTAGAACACCTGAAGCAAAATAACAAAGCAATATGGGGGGGGGGGGACCTGGGATTCGAACCCAGGCCCTGTTGGATCTTGCACTAACACCTTCGCCACTGAACCAATGTGCTTCATTTGTTAACATAGTGGACAACAAATATAATATAGGAAAAACAATTAAATGCCAGAAAATATAAAAAAATAAAGCGCGAAATTTGAACTATCCAATAGGAGGGAGACGCGTCATCGTCTTCCTCGTTTGACCCTGTAATATTTCCTGCGGATTCATATCCGCAGCTGAATCCCTAGGTCAACCCTAAAACAAATTCTAAGCCATGAAAACTCAATATAAAACCATAGTCATGCTCGTCTCTCCCTCCTGAACATGCCAATGTCCATCCATGGCGTCAATTTCACCTGCAAACAAAATGCCCAAAAACAAGAACCAAGAACCCTAGATTCGGGTATGGCACTACAGGTCATATAAACACAATTGGTTAATGCAGAAAGCTTGCAAATTGAATGAGCATCATGAATATACCAAAGATTTGTTCAAAAGATGCAAAAATATGGAGTTGCAATTTCAAGTGCAGAGCGGTTTTGTGAGAGACTTACAACGCGATTGAGAGGGTATGAGAGTGTGCTTATGATTTCTTCTGACTCAGTGGAGGTCCAGCAATTGATTCACGTTGAGCTTTGCCTTTGAATTCGCCTCTAGGAGTGATTCCAGTTTCAAGCTTTTTGCCAATTTTCTCAAGTTTGGTTTTTGTATTCTTGCAGCTTCCAACCTCTAAAACTCGTGCCTTTAGCTTGTATATGTATGCAACATTGGATTAGGTCAACAATTTGGACTTGAATCTTTGCACATTGATGTTTGGAGATATGATTTGATTCACCATTGATAACCTTACTTATTTTGTCCAAAATCCAATATTTTTGCACATGAAAAGCTTGATACGGATTTGATCATGTTATTGATGATAATCAAGACCTATAACAACCAAAAAGATCCTAAGTAATCAATATTTGGATTTTATTTGATTTAAATTGATTTAAAATGAATTAATTCAATAAAAAATCAAATAAAATAGAAAAATTAATAAATGAACACAAGGCTGAAGCTAGGAAACGTGTGTAGTGTGACAAGATCAAATCAAGTGAAAAAGAATGGGCCAATTTGGCAAAATTTGAAGTTTTGGGGATAGTTGACTTTTGGCAATTTTGCAAAAATGTCCAACTTCAACAATGCATAACTTCTTCAATTTTTAACTTTTGGAAGTGTTCTTTGACTTTTTAGAAAGCTTGATATGTCCTATAACCAACCCTTTTGGTCTCATCTCATTTTGATATTCCATGCTCAAGTTATAAGCTTTGGCAAAAAAGGTGTTTTTGCTGACTTTCAAAAATGACCTATAATGTCCAAATTTAACTTCTTGTGAGTGCATTTCGTGATCTTGGGGTATGAATATGGATTGTAGTAAATTGAATCCTCTTAAAAATGAGCTTTGGATGGGTCATTTCTCATAAAGTATGAGAAAGTTATGCTTGGTCAAAGTTGAGTTGACTTTTCCTACAAAACCCTAATTTAACAACTTTTGAGTCTTGATGAATTTTGAGCAATCCTTGATGAATCATGATCAACCCTTGATCAAATGATTAAATATACTTCCAAATGAGAATGTTGACAAAAAATCTTGAAGCTTGACTGTTTATAGGTCACAGTTGACTTTTGCCCCAACACAGTCGACTTTTGGACCCTTTGAGCAATTGACTGACCAAACTTCCTCTGCAAGGCTTGAAATTTGACATGGATGAACTTGAGAACATATTAGGACATTGGGAAGAACTTGAGGTCATTTGGCTGCAAGGACCTTGATACAACACAAAACCCTAATTTGAGGTTGATTGCCTTAGGAGATGATTTGACTGTCCAACTCTTGAGCAATCTTGAGCCATTTGAAGATTATTCTTGCAATGTCTTGAGAAATATGAGAGGGAAAATTTAGGGGTACAACAGCTGCCCCTGTTCAATTTTCTTAAACCTGAGGATATAGATTGACTTTCGGGCCTTTCGTGATCCGAAGGTGGAAGATGATTGAACACTAGAGTGCCCAAAAATTTGCACTCGCATGAAGTGGTATCAGCCTGGTGATGTCGGGGAATGGGCTTACAGATGCCATTTGGAGACTGTTGATAGGTGGTCTGAACTTTGATTGGAATATGAATCAGGGAGATCTTCGCAGCGATCTAACTGAACCAGAGGAGGTCTTGGATTAACTTTGATTGGATCGGCATCAGAAAAATCCTCAAATCGATTTAACTAGACTAGAAAAGAGTCTTGGAATAACTTCAACTGGAATACGAATCAGGGAGATCTTCGCAGCGATCTAACTGAACCAGAGGAGGTTTTGGATTAACTTTGACTGGATCGGCATCAAAAAAATCTTTAGGAATCAATTTAACTGGACCAGACAAGGTCTTGGAATAACTTTGACTGGATCAACATCAGAAAAATCTTTAGGAATCGATTTAACTGGACCAGACAAGGTCTTGAATTAACTATGACTGGATCAGCTTCATAAAAATCTTTAGGAATCGATTTAACTGGACCAGACAAGGTCTTGGATTAACTTTGACTGGATCGGTGTCATAAAAATCTTTAGGAATCGATTTAACTGGACCAGACAAGGTCTTGGAATAACTTCAACTGGAATATGAATAAGGGAGATCTTATCGGCGATCTGACTGAACCAGAGGAGGTCTTGGATTAACTTTGACTGGATCGACATCAGAAAAATCTTTAGGAATCGATTTAACTGGACTAGACAAGGTCTTGGAATAACTCCAACTAGAATACGAATCAGGGAGATCTTCGCGGCGATTTAACTGAACTAGAGGAGGTCTTGGATTAACTTTGGCTGGATCGGCATCAGAAAAATCTTTAGGAATCGATTTAACTGGACCAGACAAGGTCTTGGAATAACTTTGACTAGATCAGCATCATAATAATCTTTAGGAATCGATTTAACTGGACCAGACAAGGAGTCTTGGAATAACTTCAACTGGAAAACGAATCAGGGAGATCTTATCGGCGATCTAACTGAACCAGAGGAGGTCTTGGATTAACTTTGACTGGATCGGCATCAGAAAAATCTTAGGAGCGATTTAACTGGACCAGAGAAGGTCTTCGACATAGCTGAGAACTTAACTGCATCTTTCCTGAAAGGCAAGGGTCAGTCATATGCAATGCATGATATGAATCAAACAATGATGTTCTCAAAATAAATGAGACTGCATTATATGATGCGTATATGCATGTATCATGATTTATGGAAATATAATATTTTAGCTGGGAAAAATAAATACCAGATAGCTGCTGGAGAATAGAGTTGAATTTTTCGCTTCCGCTGGGATGGTGAACGAAGGGGATTGTGAGAATAGACCTGCAAGAGAGGATAACTCCGTTGGGGAATAAACTGATGAGGAGATTACTCTGTGGGGAAGAGACGCTCTGCTGAGGATTCCACTGATAAACTCCGCTGGGGATGGATTACCGTTGCAGGTGATATTGAATCTGTTGAGGATTGAATTCCTGTTTGTGAAAGGAAAGAACTCCGCTGAGGATGATCTTCGGTTGCGACTTCACTGGGGATAACCTGTTAGACTTTTATGGGGATAATCCTTTGAGTTCGGCTGGGGAGATTTATTTTTGTACTCCGCTGGGGAAAAACTTCCAGAGTCTACTGGGGATGATTCTTATACTCCTTTGGGGAATATTAAGACTGCCGGGGATATCAAGCCTTTTTTAGTGCTGATGGTAGATAAACTCTTCTTGGGGAGAGCATTACAGATTCGTTCATAGTTGCGAGTCCCAGCTGGGGAGAGCTACCATTACTGCCTTACTCTGCGGGGAATGAAGGTTTCTTAGCCATATTATTCAGCTGAATTTACCGTCGTACCCGGTGGACAGAGCAACTATACAGTTTGGACAATTCTATCGCCCCTGTTTCTGATATTACCAGTAATTCGTCTTTTGTTTCGCATGTAAATATTTGTGAGCAACAATTAATGTCAAATGTATATATCAAAAATGAACATCAGACGTTCTTTGCAAAACAAAACAGGTATAGGAAAAACAGTTTGAAATTTGTCTGAAAATGAATTTGTATTGATTTTGAAGTTTGGCCTGTAAATATGCGTTTTTGTACAAGAGGCTAACGTCCTAGTAAGAGAACGCCGCCGAGTAATAGAATTTACACAATTTGTAAAAAATTAAACAAAACAGCTATGTGAATGATCCCACTGGGTTCCAACTCTGCTATTGCTTTTATGTCTTCGAGCATCTCATCACTTTGCTACTTGGTTGAAGGTAGATCAGATTGATCAGTGTCGTCCGAGCTTGATAGTTGATACCGAAGTCTGGATGCAAGGTGATCCAATGAGACACAGTGTTACGCTTTGATCCCTAATTTTTGCCTGGACCTCCCTTTCGGGTTTTCAGTCCACCGGGATACCCCTTTTTGCCCGAGCCGCCTTTTCAGGTTTTCGACTTGCCGGGTGTACAAATTTTTCATTTTCATCCCTTATTTTTGCCCGAACCCTTTTGGTTTTCCGGGAAGCCCTTACTTTTGCCTAGGCCAGTCAACCTAGCGGGTCTTTGATTATGCGTAGTATCTTTTCACTATGTCTGCATTGACATGGTGAGGAAGGTCGTCACCATCCATGGTGGTTAGAATCATAGCTCCTCCTGAGAAGATATTCTTAACCACAAATGGTCCTTTGTAAGTAGGGGTCCATTTTCCCCTGGGATCACCTTGAGGTAGGATAATGTGCTTGATAACCAGATCCCCAACTTGATACTCTTGTCGTCTAACTTTCTTGTTAAATGCCTTGATCATCCATTTTTGGTACGTCTGACCATGACAAATAGCAGTAAGTTTCTTTTCGTCGATTAAATTTAGCTGATCAAGCCGGGTCTGAATCCAGTCATCTTCGCTCAAACTTGCATCCTTCAGGATCCGAAGAGAGGGTATCTAAACTTCAATGGGCAAGACTGCCTCCAAGCCATATACCAAAGAATAGGGTGTTTCCCCTGTTGACGTCCGCGCTGAGGTACGGTACCCATGAAGAGAAAATGGTAACATCTCGTGCTAGTCTTTGTATGTCACTGTCATCTTCTGCACAATCTTCTTAATGTTCTTATTAGCCGCTTCTACAACCCCATTCATCTTCGGCCGGTAGGGAGAAGAATTATGATGCTGTATCTTGAACTGCTTGCAGAGCTCAATGATCATCTTGTTGTTGAGATTGGTACCATTGTCCGTAATGATCCTCTCTGGTACACCATATCGACATATCAGATTATGCCGAATGAACCGTGCCACGACATTCTTGGTTACGGTAGCAAAGGAAGCTGCTTCAACCCACTTTGTAAAGTAATCGATTGCTACCATGATGAAACGATGCCCGTTGGATGCTGTAGGTCTGATCTCGCCGATCATATCAATGCCCCACATTACAAAAGGCCAAGGTGCCGTCAAGACGTTCAGAGGAACCAGAGGTATATGCACCTTATCAATATAGACCTGGCACTTGTGACATGTCCGAGAATGCTGATAATAGTCAGCTTTCATTGTGGACCAATAATATCCAGCCCGAAGGATTTTCTTTGCCATGGTGTGTCCACTGGAATGAGTTCCGAAAGTACCTTCATGTAAATCTGCCATGATCCTTTCTGCATCATTCTTATCCACACAATGCAGTAAGGTCAAGTCATGGTTACGCTCGTAAAGAATGCCATTGCTGATGAAGAACTTCGCCAAGAACCTCCTCAGAAATTTCTTGTCATTAACAGATGCACCCTCGGGGTATTCCTGAGCCTCAAGGTATCTCTTCACCTCATGAAACCAAGGTTTATCTGCTACCTCTTCAGTCTCAATATCACAGCAATGTGAAGGTTCGTCCAATATTTCAATGATGATCCGGGGAGCTTCATTGTCCCAATTGACTTTGAACATAGAAGACATCGTAGCCAGCGCGTCCGCCTACTGATTCTCCTCTCTAGGGAAATGTTCAAAGGTTATTTCCTCGAAATGGGGAAGCAACGTCAACACATACTCCTTGTAAGGAATAAGATTTGGGTGTTTCGTATCCCACCCGCCTTTGATCTGACTGATCACGAGAGCGGAATCTCCAAAGACACTCAGAAACTTAATCCTTAGGTCAATTGCTGCTCAAAGACCCATGATGCACGCTTCATACTCCGCCATATTATTGGTGCAGTTGAAACATAGTCGGGCGGTAAACAGAGTATGAGAGCCTTTAGGAGATATGATCACGGCGCCAATGCCATTACCCAAAGTGTTCGAAGCTCCATCAAAGTACATAGACCATCGGGATCCTTCCTCAGGTCCTTCATCCGGTCCAGGTGTCTCACAATCAGTTACCAACATGATATTATCGTCCAGAAATTCAAAGTTCATAGACTGGTAATCATCCATTGCCCGATGTTCCAAATGGTCTGCCAACACACTTCCCTTGATTGCCTTTTGGGTCGTATACTGGATGTCATACTCAGTCAAGATCATCTTCCATCTTGCTATTCTTCCGGATAAGGCAGGCTTCTCGAAGATATACTTGATTGGATCAATCTTTGATATCAATAGAGTAGTGTGATTCAGCATATACTGTCTCAGCCGGCGAGCAGCCCATGCCAAAGCGCAACAAGTTTTCTCAAGCAACGAGTATCGGGTCTCGCAGTCGGTAAACTTTTTGCTAAGGTAATAAATAGCATGCTCTTTTCGGCCAGACTTCTCATGCTGACCCAGCACACACCCCATTGAGTTGTCGAGTACTGTCAAGTATAAGATCAAAGGTCTCCCCTCAACTGGAGGCATCAGAATAGGTGGATCTTGGAGATACTCTTGGATCCTTTTGAAAGCGGCTTGGCATTCATTGTTCCAACGTACTACTTGATATTTCTTCAGTAGCTTGAAGATTGGATCACAAGTAGCAGTTAGGTGCGAGATGAATCGGGCACTGTAGTTCAGTCGTCCCAGGAAGCCTCTGACTTCTTTCTCTGTTCTGGGAGCTGGAATTTCCTATATATCTTTCACCTTTGTCGGATCCACTTGAATACCTTTGTGGCTTACGATGAAACCCAAAAGCTTACCAGATCTCACCCCGAAGGTGCACTTGTTCGGGTTTAACCTCAGCTTGTACAACTTCAGCCTGTCAAACAGCTTCTAAAGGTGGTCCAAATGTTCTTCTTCAGTTTAAGATCTTGCAATCATGTCGTCGACGTATACCTCGATCTCATGATGGATCATGTCATGAAACAAAGCCACCATGGCGCGCTGATACGTTGCCCCAACATTTTTCAGTCCAAAAGGCATGACCTTGTAGCAAAAAGTACCCCACTGAGTAACAAAGGTTGTCTTCTCCATGTCTTCGGGAGCCATCTTAATCTGATTATAACCGAAGAAACCATCCATAAAGGAGAATACCTTGTGCTGAGCGGTGTTGTCAACCAGAACGTCGATATGAGGTAGAGGGAAGTCGTCCTTGGGGCTCGCTCTGTTCAGATCCCTGTAGTCAACGCACATTCGAACCTTACCATCCTTCTTTGGCACAAGAACCCCATTGGCAACCCACTGAGGGTAAGAAGTAACTTCTAGAAAACCGGCGTCAAACTGTTTCATAACTTCAGCCTTGATTTTCTCAGACATCTCTAGGCGCATTCGACGGACCTTCTGTTTAACCAGAGGACAATCTTCCTTGGTAGGTAGGTGATGAACCACAGTATCAGTATCCAACCCAGGCATATCTTCATAAGACCAGGCAAAGATCTCAACATAGTCATGCAATATCTGAATCAACCGTTGCTTCACACTAAGCTCTAGATTTGCATCGATCTTGACCTCTTTCTTATCCTCTTCTGTACCCAGGTTCACTGATTCCACCGGCTCTTCGTGTGGCCGAATAACCCTATCCTCTTGGAGTAACAATATTTCGAGCTCACCAGGCACTTCACAATCATCTTCACCTTCGTCTTCATCTAAGTTGATTGGATTTTCGAAGTCATAACTGGCAGTAGCAGAGTCCTTACCAGTGAGATCCAGAGTGGATGTAGACCTGTATATGTGAGTGTGTGTAAAATAGCTGTTTTGCAATATATAATAAAATAAAAACAAGGAGCGCAAGATTTGAAATGCAAGAAATGTCCAATGCTTTTATTAATGATATATGAAAATGACACACATAAAGCCCTCACAAATGAAGCCACGGTGCCCCGGGTAAGACACCGGGCCGTAAAGTTTAAAACATTGTCTGTTACATATTCAAAACAAAAAGTTTCATTACTGGGTAACAAAAGAAATAGGGATGAAGTCCTTTGCTGTCCAGTTGCTTGGTCCACCGTCGGTCGTAGGATAGATCTAGCTGTCGAACTCAGACTCTTCCACATCGTCTTTAATGGCATTCACTCCCGAGTTGTTGATGAACACGGGAGGTCTTCCGATTCGTGCATTCCGAACAGCCCTTTGAGCTTCTGCAGTGAAACTCAAACCAAACTTGTTAGTCTTCTATGTAAAATCAGGGAGTCAACCCCAATTTGCACACCCACCTTTCTCAACAATAGCCCGGGCATCCTTTAAGGAAGCCATCTTCATAGGAGAATCTTCACCAACAGTCTCAGCTGACGCCAGTGTCTGGGAAACCTCTTCAAAATGTTGAAACGGGGTCTCGATGAACTCCCCATCCATCTCTACACACCGGAAAGAGTTGAGGTGGCTCACCATGTACTTTTCCTCTCCCTATACTGTCACAATCTTCCCTTTGACCGGGTATTTCAGTTTCTGGTGGAGCGTTGAGGTTACGGCCCCAGCTTTGTGGATCCATGGAAGACCCAACAAACAAGAATAAGATGGCCGAATGTCCATCACATAGAATGTAGAATTGAAAACCTGAGAACCAACCTTAATCGGGATATCAACTTCTCTGTGCACCATCCTTTTAGACCCATCAAAGGCCCTGACGACAATGTTGCTTGGTTTTAACTCCAACCCTTCACAATCCAATCGGTCTAGAGCTTTCTTAGGTAAAACATTCAATGAGGAACCAATATCCACTAATACATGTGCAAGAGTAGTGCCCCTGCATTCAATGGAGACATGCATGGCATCATTGTGATTCTTCCCCTTAGCAGTCAAGTCGGCGTCAGAAAAACCCAACCCATTATCAGCAGTCAGATTGGCCACACAATCTTTAAACTGATCAGCTGATGTCTCTTGTGGTACATGTGCGGTCTTCAGAAATGTAATCAGAGCCTTGGCGTGGGCCTCTGAGCATAGCAACAGTGACAACATAGAAATCTTGGACGGGGTTTGCCCCAGCTGCTCGACTACATTGTAGTCACTCTTTTTGATAATTTTCAGAATTTCTTCTATCTCTTGTTTAGAAGCTTCAACAGTAATTGTCTTCGGTGCCTCCGTCTGGGCTGGCTCATCAGTGGTGATCCCTTTTCCCCGAGTGTCAGATGACTCGACAACAGGGGTAAGAATAGGAACTTGAACAGGAATGGTAGCAGGTACACTGGCAGGTGTAATAACAACAGGCTTTCGGGCAGTTGGTGGAGAGATATCAGGTGAGAAAAGTCTTCCGCTGCGGGTTGTTAGAACAAAGTTTGAATCTACTACCCTAAGTTTAAGTTTTGATGATAACAAAATGAAAGGATATATTAATTATGTGATTCATGTAAGAAATATTTGCTACCTAAAATACTACCTTCTGTTTTGCAGAAACTCTGATAGGTATCAACAAGAGTACATCATAATCTGCATCAGAATATTGGATATCAACATCAACATCAGAAGATGCTATATCAGAATACCAGAATCAGAAGAACAATTCACGCGTATGCTGAAGCTTGATGAACAGAACTGCGCTCAACACTCTGATAAAGACAACAACAGTTCATCAGCACTTAAGCAGAGTCAGAATGAGCCAAAGCCAGAACACGCTTTAAGTAGCAACGGTACTGTGCATTCAAGGCGAATTATTACCAACAACATCATTCCAGACAAGATCTGCTTAATAAGGAAAGTTTGTTATTGGCATTGAATCAAGATTATTGCTCCAACATTCAACAATTTCAGTGCTATATAAACAAGACAATGAAGATTGAATTGGCTAATGCTCTACAACCATTTCCACGCCTAAAAGCTATTCATCATCTTCTCATTCTCAGTTTGCTAAAAAGCTCTCCATTTCATTACTCAATCATCTTTAGCAATCTAGTTTCAATAAGCTTAAGTTGTGTAATATCACAGTTGTGATAAACAGTTTTGTAGAAAACATTCACACATCTAGACTTCTATTCCTTGTAAGAAAGTGTTTCCTTGACAAACCGGTTTGTGGTTTGCATCAAGAAGGCTTTAGCAGTTGTTAAAGCAGATTGTAATATTCAGTTGAATATAGTGGATTAAGACCTCGTTGGAGAGAGGCGAAATCACCTTGACGGGTGAACTGGAGTAGTTTGAGATCAAACGAACCAGGATAAAAATAATGTGTTCATTGCATTGATTTTCAGTTTTACAATTCAACCCCCCTTCTTGTGTTTTTCACTTATTCAATTGGCATCAGAGCGCCTGGTTCCGAGCTAAAACACTTAACCGTGTCAGTACAAGATCCAGCGTCAGAAAAACACAATGGCAGGAACTTATTCTCACACCAGCAATGACAACCATGAGGACAGAGACAGATTCAGCGGCAAACCTCCAATCTTTGATGGAGAAAATTTTGATTACTGGAAAGACAGAATTGAAAGCTTCTTTCTGGCACATGATGCTGATCTGTGGGACATGGTGACAGATGGATACACGCACCCAGTGAATGCAAGCGGTCAGAAGATTGATAGGAAAACAATGTCTGACCAACAAAAGCGTGACTTCAAGAATCACCACAAGGCCAGAACCATCCTTCTCAGCGCCATCTCGTATGCTGAATATGAAAAGATCTCCAACAGAGACACAACAAAGAACATGTTTGACTCACTCAGAATGATGCATGAGGGCAACGTTCAGGTCAAAGAAACTAAAGCTCTGGCGCTCATTCAGAAGTATGAGGCATTCAAAATGGAAGAAAGTGAATCCATTGAAACAATATTCTCAAGATTCTAGATTCTGGTAGCTGGTCTCAAGGTTCTGGACAAAGGTTACTCTATTGCTGATCACGTCAAGAAAATCATCAGAAGCTTACCAAAGCAGTGGAGGCCAATTGTTACAGCTCTGAAGCTAGCAAAAGATCTCAATAAAATTTCTCTGGAGGAACTAATTAGCTCCCTCAGAAGTCATGAGATAGAGCTAGAAGCTGATGAACCCCAGAAGCAAGGTAAGCCTTTAGCATTAAAATCTAACAAAAAATCTGAGTCTAAAGTTTTGCAGGCAGCTGAAGAAACATCTGATGGATCCTCATCAGAAGAAGACGAACTCTCCCTCCTCCCCAGAAGAGTGAATCAACTGTGGAAGTAGAGGCAAAGGAAGTTCAGGAATCCCAGAAGATCTGATCAGAACGAGTCTTCTTCCAGATACAGAAGGACAGATTCTTCCTCTGGATACAGAAGATCTGAAGGCTCCTCAGGAAGCAGAAAGCCAAACACCAAGGACATCATCTACTATGAGTGCAATGAGAAAGGACACTACAAGAGTGACTGCCCAAAGCTTCAGAGGGAAAAGCCCAAAAAGAAGTTTGGAAGAGAAAAGTAGAAAAGTCTCATGGCCACATGGGATGACTCTGACTCGTCTGAAGCTGACTCAGAATCAGATGATGAGAGAGCCAACATAGCTCTCATGGCCAACATTTCAGAAGATAGTGAAGCTTCTGAATCAGACTCAGAATCAGATACTGAAGAGGTATTTCCTGACTTTGCAGTTAATTTTACCAAGGCTGAACTTGCTGAAAGCCTTAATGAAATCCTGGAAAGGTATCAGCAGATTAGAGTTAAATTCAGAAACCTAAAAAGGAATTTTGAATCTGACTCTAATAAGACTGAGAGTCTTAAATTGGAGAATTCTGAGCTGAGAAATAAGATTTCAAAATTAGAAAATACTTTACAAAACTCTCAAAAGGAACCAATTTCTGAAACTCCCAGCAACGCTGATGAGATCATCAAGGAGTATGATCACGGTTTCCAGAAGTTCCTTGCTAAAAGCATAGATAGAAGCAAAATGGCTTCAATGATCTATGGAGTTAGCAGAAACGGCAGGAAGGGAATAGGATACCAAGGTAAGGTTCCTACACCAAATAATGTCATGGATTTAACCATTAAACACACTCCTCTGAATTCACATTTTGTGTATGGTCACACACATGATATTAAATACACTAGCAGTAAGTACTCAGTGAAACCAAAATTCAACCAGAGTTTTGGTAAATCTAACAAATCAGGACCCAAGAAAATCTGGGTACCTAAGGATAAAATAATACATGTTGCAGATATCTTTAGCAGCAAATCAGAAACACCAGTCATGGTACCTGGACTCTGGCTGCTCGCGACACATGACGGGAAGAAGGCATATGTTCCAAAGCCTGGAACTTAAGCCTGGAGGCCACGTTGGCTTTGGAGGCAATCAGAGGGGAAAGATAATTGGCTCTGGAACTGTAGGTAATGGAAATCTTCCCTCTATTAATAATGTTCTGCTAGTAGATGGATTAATGCATAATCTGTTATCCATAAGTCAATTAAGTGATAACGGTTATGATATAATCTTTAATCAAAAATCATGTAAAGCTGTTAGTCAGAAAGATGGGACTATCCTGTTTAATGGAAAGAGGAAAAACAACATTTACAAAATCAAACTTTCTGAACTAAAAAGTCAAAATGTAAAGTGCCTTCTGTCTGTTAACAACGAGCAGTGGATCTGGCACAGAAGATTGGGGCATGTGAGTATGAGAAGAATATCTCAGATTAACAAACTCAATCTGGTCAGAGGACTTCCTAATTTGAAGTTCAATTCAGATGCTCTGTGTGAAGCATGTCAGAAAGGCAAGTTTGCAAAACCTTCTTTTAAATCTAAAAATGTTGTTTCTACCTCTAAGCCATTAGAACTTCTGCATATTGAGTTATTTGGACCAGTTAAAACTGCTTCAGTCAGTGGCAAGAAGTATGGGTTAGTAATCGTAGATGACTATAGCAGATGGACATGGATAAAGTTCTTAAGACACAAGGACGAGTCACACTCTATGTTTGTTACCTTTTGTAACCAAGTTCAGAATGAAAAGGATCTTAGAATCGTTAAAGTCAGAAGTGATCATGGTGGAGAATTTGAAAACAAAGATTTTGAGTCATTCTTTAATGACAGAGGCATTCTGCATGATTTCTCTTGTCCTAGAACTCCCCAACAAAATGGAGTTGTAGAACGAAAGAACAGAACATTGCAAGAAATGGCCAGAACCATGATCAATGAGACAAACGTTGCTAAGATCTTCTGGGCAGAGGCAATAAACACATCGTGCTACATTCAGAATAAAATCTCAATAAGACCTATTCTGGAAAAGACTCCATATGAATTGTGGAAGAACAGAAAGCCCAACATTTCATATTTTCATCCATTTGGATGTACCTGTTTTATGTTAAATACAAAGAATTATTTGAACAAGTTTGACTCTAAAGCACAGAAGTGTATTATGTTAGGATACTCTGAACGCTCAAGAGGGTACAGAGTATACAATACAGAAACACAGATTGTGGAAGAATCAATCAGTGTTCATTTTGATGATAAGCTTGACTCTGAAAAGTCAAAGCAGAATGAAGTTTTTGCAGGTATGGAAATTGAATTTACAGGTTATGAAGACAAGTCATCAGAAGCTCTCAACACAGACACTCCTTCAACGTCTGAAAGAAGCACTGCTAGCAATCCTACGACAGTTGCTGATCAACCTCAGAAGAGATTACCCAGAAGCAGCTTGGATCACCCAGAAGAAACTATCTTAGGAAGAAAGGAAGATCCAATCAGAACAAGAGCAAGCTTCAGAAACTCTGAAGAAACTCTCATGGGACTTGTGTCTCTGATTGAACCTTCTTCTATTGATGAAGCACTTATGGATAACGACTGGATTCTGGCAATGCAAGAAGAGCTGAATCAATTCACCAGAAATGACGTATGGGATCTTGTTCCCAGACCAAAAGGATTCAACGTCATTGGAACAAGATGGGTGTTCAGAAACAAGCTAAATGAACAAGGTGAAGTCATCAGAAACAAAGCACGACTGGTTGCTCAAGGTTATAGTCAGCAAGAGGGGATAGACTATACAGAAACCTTTGCTCCAGTCTCCAGGTTAGAATCTATCAGACTTTTAATTTCATTTGCTGTTAATAGAGGCATCACTCTGTATCAGATGGATGTCAAAAGTGCATTCTTAAATGGTTATATAGAAGAAGAGGTTTATGTGCACCAACCCCCTGGTTTTGAAAACACAAAACATCCAGAACATGTTTTCAAACTAAAGAAGTCACTATATGGTCTGAAACAAGCTCCCAGAGCTTGGTATGAAAGACTAAGTAACTTTCTGTTAGAAAATGGATTCACCAGAGGGAAGGTGGACACTACCTTATTCTGTAAGTCAGTTAAGAATGACATCTTAGTCTGTCAAATTTATGTTGATGATATTATTTTTGGTTCTACTAATCCTTCTCTTGGAAGAAAATTTGCTAAGTGTATGCAGGCAGAATTTGAGATGAGCCTCATGGGGGAACTGAAATTCTTTCTAGGAATTCAGATCAATCAAACTCCAGAGGGAACTTACATTCATCAGAGCAAATATATCAGAGATCTTCTGAAGAAATTTGACCTCTCAGAATGTAAGCCATCAAAGATTCCAATGCATCCCACGTGCATTCTGGAAAGAGAAGAGGTAAGCAAAAAGGTAGAACATAAGGTCTACAGAGGTATGATTGGTTCTCTCCTTTATCTGACAGCTTCAAGACCTGATATACTATTCAGCGTATGTATTTGTGCTAGATTCCAATAAGATCCTAGAGAATCTCACTTAACAGTTGTTAAGCGAATTTTCAAGTATCTGAAAGGTACTACTAATCTGGGTTTATTTTATAGAAAATCTAGTGATTACAGCTTAGTAGGCTACTGCGATGCTGACTTTGCTGGAGATAGAGTAGAGCGTAAAAGTACTTCTGGAAGCTGCCAGTTTCTGGGAGAAAATCTGATCTCTTGGTCCAGCAAAAGGCAATCCACAATTGCGCTATCAACAGCAGAAGCTGAGTACATAGCAGCAGCAGGATGTAGCACACAAATGCTCTGGATGAAAAGTCAGCTTGAAGACTTCCAGATTTTTGAGAGTAACATTCCTATACTCTGAAAATACTTCTGCTATTTGCTTAAGTAAGAATCCTATTTTACATTCTAGAGCTAAGCATATAGAAATAAAACATCACTTCATTAGGGACTATATTCAGAAATGTATTTTGAACTTAAAATTTATAGATACAGACCATCAATGGGCTGATATCTTCACTAAACCCCTTTCTGAAGATAGATTCAATTTCATTCTGAAACATCTCAGCATGAAAATCTGCCCAGAGTGAAAATGCTTTAATTCTATATATTTATCTTCAGAATGTATCTGTTTTACTGTGAACTTCTGATCAATCTCTTTTCAGAAAGAAAGAACATGCAGATTGTATCAGATGCTAGTCTTAAAGATCTGAGCGTTTCAGCTCAAGGATAGACGTGCTGATTACTAAATCAAACAAGTGTCATCCAATCATCAGCAAATCTCTGAAGCAGAACGCGTGCACGCTTCTGAGAAGGCAAAACGCTGATTGGGTGCATTGAGACACATGTCTGGTAACCGTTTCAAGTATCTTTCTCAAATCCCCCAAAATCAGCAAGCATTAAATGTCAGTAATCATGTTTTTAAAACGTAATCATGAATTTATTTCTCTTTCTTGAAACCGTTTACTCTTTCAAAATATTCTGAAGTCTATTTAAGCACGTTAACTTCTCACATTAATCTTTTACAGTTTTTCATTATCTCTCAAATATTTTCTGCATTTTCTCTGTGTTCATCTCTTTCAAAGTTAAACCCTTTTTCTCAGTTTCTCAGAAAAACCCTAAGTGTGAACATGGCAACCTCCAGCAGTGCTTCTGCAGGTTCTCAGAAGAAAGCATCCTCTGAACAGTACCAAGTTCCATTCAGAACACTCCTTACACCAGTGAAGAATCTTGAAGTGTTGTCTGAACTGATTATTGATTTTGGCAGTCTGAAAGAGAATGGTTTTGACTTGACAGAAGAAGTTAGGGCACATAAATGGGAGAGGTATTTTGACAGGTTGGTTGGACCAACATTCCCAATGTTAGTCAAGGAGTTCTGGATTCATGCGACTGCTTCAACGCATCAAGTCACCTCCTACATAATGGGAAAGAAGATTGTGATCACTGAGGATCACATAGCAAAGTTGATTGGTTACAGTGGCGGTGGCGTCCGCTGTATTGATATGGCTGAAAGATGCCCTGACATTGGCGTCATAGCAGATCAGATTTTCACCCTTGGGGTGCCCAGCAGCAAAATCAGAGACCTCAAGGATCACCACAGAGTTTGGGCGAAGATCATTCTGGGGTGCTTTAATCATAGGAAGCCAACAAGTTCCCCTGATTACATAAATATAGATCAGCAGTTTCTGATCTATTTTATCAATCAGAAGGTAAAAATCAGCTTGGCTCATCTTCTGTTTAATCACCTCAGAACAAGCGTGAAGGAGACCAGGGAAGAAGAAAGAACAAAGAGGGATTGGATACCCTTTGGAAGGTTAATATCAGATATTCTGACTGAGAATAGGCTGATAGAGCACCTGATAGAAGCTCAAGAGTTAAGCACCATTGAACCAACTGTTGGCAAGCCTCTGAACGCGAAGAATCTGAAGAAAATGAAGTTAATAGAGACTATCAGAAAGGAACCCAGCGTTACTCCTATTGCTGATATCACCAGCAGAAGAGTCCCACTGAGTGACTTTCCCTTATTTTCTGAGATAGAATCTAAACCAGTGGTGGTTCTCAGATACTTGGACGCGTGCAAGGCTGATGGTTCAGATCCAAAGCTGAATATCAAAGATCTGCACCAAACTCAACCAGAAGTTACACTGAAGAAGACGAAGAAAAGGAAGGCCCCTTCAGAAGGAACATCCCAGTAGACACCCAAGAAAAGAGGTAATTTATCTGCTGCTTCTGTTTTAAATTCTTCTGCTATTCCAACATCAATCCCAACTCCAGCTTATCATAGAATCCCAATCCCCATCCCAACAATAGATGAAACCGAACCAGAAGATGACCCTTCTGAGGCACTAAAACTCAGAAGACCCCGCACCAAACATCCCAAACCAACAATTTCAACAACATCAGCACTTGACAAAGTTCTGTCTGACATTGATCAATGTGCTTCTGATCACCTCTCCACCAATCCAAACTCTGAACCACAAACTGACCACTCTCCTCAACCAGAACAACCTCTCTCACCCATTCCAGAAGAACCACATATTCCTGAACAACCAGAAATTCCTCCTCCTTCTCCACAACCAGCAATTCCTTCTCCCTCTCCTCAACCAGAAATTCATCCACCATCACCTCAACCATCACCTCAACCATCACCTCAACCTGAGTTTCATCACTCTGAAACTCCAAATCCTCCACCTTCTAAACCACATTCTCCTCAATCCTCTGAACCACAACCTCTGGCAATCCATCTGCCATGTGGAACAACCGTAACCATGGCCCAGCTGCCATCCTCGCCAGAATCTACACCACCAAATACTCCAAAAACCCCAAACAGTCCAATCATTATTTCTGACTCTCCCACTCCATCTCCCAAACAAACAGCTCCCAAACAAACCACAGAAGACCCCAGCAGGACCTTCATAGATTTAACAATCCTTGACCGTCTTGCTGATCTGAAAAATAAAATAGCCATTCCAAAACCAAAACAGCCAGATGTTGGCTCTGGCATTATGAATTTTGAAACAGGTTTGCAGCAGTGGATTACTTCTCTGAAGCAAGTCTGTCCTGGAATGATTGATCCAGCTGCCTCTGACCAGCTCTGGACACGATTCAGAATTTGGGTACGTGCTGAAGCTCTAAAATTGCAAGACATCAATTATGAGCAAGCACAGCAGAATTTCAGCAAGCTTCTGAACGAAGTAGGAAGTCAGCTGCTGAAAGAAGACGTGCTCCTTCTGGATAGTGAGCCATGGTCTGAGAAGCGTCCAGCTTCACAAGTGCAGCTAGAAGAAGATCAGACAATTCAAGCTGAAGCCAGTCAAGCTGAAGATGTTGCAGAAAGCTCTCAGAAGCTCCCTGCTTCTGATGTTTCTCAAGCTGCCTTGGACAGGCAGACTCTGGAAGAGCTAAAGCTGAATGATATTCGTCTGCAGCAAAGGATGGATGAAAATGATCAGAAGATGAAGGAAAGGATGGATGTGTAGGATAGCAAGATAGACACAATAGTCAGCATGGTGCACAAGCAGAATGAGACTGCTGATCAGATTAAGGCAATGCTGGAGAATCTGTTCACACGCCTTCCTCCCCAACCTTAGATTTTAATTCATGCCATTTTCATGTTTTCTTTGCATATCTTCTGTACTGTTTGTCTGGTTCTGAATATTTTAATATGACACAGTTTTTCTGCTCTAATTGTTTTAGCACATTACTTTCACTTTTTGATTGCTGACAAAAAGGGGGAGAACAAGAATGATATATTTTAATAACGGATTACTGAGACAGAAAGTCTCAAACATTCTAACTCTGATATACTTGAATGTTTTCTTCTATTTTTGCTTAAGTCTACAGGTACAAGAATGCTCTCTGATTCACTGAAGACTAAAGCCCTGATACTCTGACCCAAAGCAAAGCTCTAATAAAGCTCTGGTATTCTGATCTGAAGCTCTGCTCTAATATTATGATCTAAAGCTTCTGATAGTCAAAAGCTCTGATATTCTGATGATCAAAGAAAGACAATAAAGATCTGATCCAGAAGAACTCTTGGAATTAAAAAGGGAAGTAATAAATTCAGGGGGAGTATCTCCGATCTCAACTCTGATATCTCTTTATCCCTCATCTTTGATAACTTCTTACTCTGATACATCTTATCATTTGGTTATCTCTGATACTTTTTCACGTTACTTTCAATTAAAATATCTAGTTTTTGTCATCATCAAAAAGGGGGAGATTGTTAGAACAAAGTTTGAATCTACTACCCTAAGTTTAAGTTTTGATGATAACAAAATGAAAGGATATATTAATTATGTGATTCATGTAAGAACTATTTGCTACCTAAAATACTACCTTCTGTTTTTGCAGAAACTCTGATAGGTATCAGCAAAAGTACATCATAATCTGCATCAGAATATTGGATATCAACATCAGCATCAGAAGATGCTATATCAGAATACCAGAATCAGAAGAACAATTCACGCGTATGCTGAAGCTTGATGAACAGAACTGCGCTCAACACTCTGATAAAGACAACAACAGTTCATCAGCACTTAAGCAGAGTCAGAATGAGCCAAAGCCAGAACACGCTTTAAGTAGCAACGGTACTGTGCATTCAAGGTGAATTATTACCAACGACATCATTCCAGACAAGATCTGCTTAATAAGGAAAGTTTGTTATTGGCATTGAATCAAGATTATTGCTCCAACGTTCAACAATTTCAGTGCTATATAAACAAGACAATGAAGATTGAATTGGCTAATGCTCTACAACCATTTCCACGCCTAAAAGCTATTCATCATCTTCTCATTCTCAGTTTGCTAAAAAGCTCTCCATTTCATTACTCAATTATCTTTAGCAATCTAGTTTCAGTAAGCTTAAGTTGTGTAATATCACAGTTGTGATAAACAGTTTTGTAGAAAACATTCACACATCTAGACTTCTATTCCTTGTAAGAAAGTGTTTCCTTGACAAACCGGTTTGTGGTTTGCATCAAGAAGGCTTTAGCAGTTGTTAAAGCAGATTGTAATATTCAGTTGAATATAGTGGATTAAGACCTCGTTGGAGAGAGGCGAAATCACCTTGACGGGTGGACTGGAGTAGTTTGAGATCAAACGAACCAGGATAAAAATAACGTGTTCATTGCATTGATTTTCAGTTTTACAATTCAACCCCCCCTTCTTGTGTTTTTCACTTCTTCACGGGTGACTTTAGCAGGTCCAATAATATTGCTGATTTTAGTATCAACATCCAACTCTTGTTTAACTCCATGAAAATAGACATCAGCCCCGTAGTGCCAAGGGACAGCTTTATCAGAGGTGTAGGGGATAGGCCCAGGAATAGTGATGATCAATGGTGCGGTTCTCGGAACAGATGTAATTCTAACAGGCTTTCTCGAGGAAGCCTTGGAAGAATTGTCGAAAATGGTAACGATGGCAACTTCTTCAGTATGAACTAAGGGAACAACAGTCTTCTCAAACAGAATTTCTCTACTATCCATCAGGCGCTAGACACCTGATTTCAAAAGATGGCAACCGGTTGGTAGAACATAACACATACGGCAACCTTCGTCACAGCCCGAAAATAAATCGGCTAGCAAAAGGTTCTTCTTCACAGTCATCAAAGGGGTAACAATGTCATTCACAGAAACCACAAACGAGTCTTCATATATAGCATTTACTCCATGCTTGGGCATATGAGCAGTCACAACATTAGGTCTCTCGGGCGCCTCAAACTCAATCTCCTTAGCATTAATTAAGTCCTGTATCTTATTCTTCAAAGACCAACAATCATCTGTATTATGCCCCGGGCTATCAGAGTGGTAAGCACAACGGGCATTAGGGTTATACGTTGGTGATGTTGTATTTTGGTTCTTCGGGGCTTCCCTTGGAATCACTAGGTTGGTTTTCAGTAATTGCGGCAGAATCTGAGACAAAGTCATGCTGAGACGGGTGAATTGCCTTCGAGGTCTTTCGTCCTTTTGTTGATTTTTGTGCCTAGGAGCACCAACAGGTCTTGAAATAACAACCGCATTAACAGCTTGGCGGTGTTCAGGCCTATTCTGTCTTTTCGAACTGTAGACATCACTGGACTCTTTCTTAAAGGGCTTCTTCTTGGTGTTTGGTGAAGCACCCTTTTGTATCTTACCGGCCTTAATACTAGCCTCAATCCTCTCACCGGTTATAATCAGCTCTGTAAACCCAGACGAAGAGCTTCCAATCAGATGGTTGAAAAATGGACCAGCCAAAGTCCCCAGAAACATGTCCACAAGCTCCCGATCAGCTAAGGGTGGTTGCATTCTTACGGCGAGGTCCCTCCACTTCTGAGCATAATCTTTGAATCCTTCACCCGTTCCTATTGACATACCCTGGAGTTGGGTATGCGTGGGAGCGAGGTCGGAGTTGTACTGGTACTGCTTGTAGAAAGCAATAGCCAAATCTTCCCAACTGCGGATACTGGCTCCGTCCAATTGATAGAACCATTCAAGCTGAGTCCCTGAGAGAATGTCTTGAAAGAAGTGGATCCATAGGTTCTTATCAGCGGTGTACGGCTAAATCTTCCTTACATATGACCGGAGGTGCAGCTTCGGACAAGAAACTCCATCATACTTAGCAAAAGCTGGTGCCTTGAACTTGTGGGGAATCACTACCCCAGATGATAGACCCAGATCACCAAAGTCCAGACCAGGCACTTTCTGAACTTCCATCGCACTCAACCGGTCTTCCAGTTGTTTGTATCTATCCTCAGCAGGAGGATACTGGTCTTCATCAAAATCCGTCTCGTTGTCCGAGACGACAGGGCTAGGAGCCCTTCTTTCCTCTTGACTGTCTTTCCCTCCAGACGAGGTGGTCAAATCAACTTCATCTCGTAGCCTGTTTCCAAACCTGTGACATGTGTTAAACAGGACCGTCCTCTTCTTCTTCTTCTTCTTCTTCTTCTTCTTCTTCTCTTTCAGAATCAGGGTCTTCAGATCTTGCTGACCCTTAGCTAGATTCATGAACAACTCTTGGAATTGGGCATTCTGGGCCAGTAGGGCCTTGATTGCTTGCTCAGTTGAAGGTTCAGCAGACATGATGAGTGCTAAAATAAACAACGAAGAAGATAAGAGACCTGTAATGGGTACCTGTTATGGAGTGCATGGGATGAAATACGTATGACATGATTTCAAAGACAATCGGGAGATTCAAATTCGTAAACAAAAAGGAAACACACTTTTATTAGATAAACTTTGAAATTCAAATTGTTCAACAAATTGCCTGTAAGGCTTTACAAGAAAGGAAATACTGAAAAGTAAATAAAAACTGGAAAGGAAATAATCAAACGATAATCAGTGCTCCCATGGTCTCTCCTTGTCAGTGCGGACATAGTCATTGAGAATCCGATCGTTCTCCAGTTGCCTAGTCAACTTCTAGATCTTCTGCTCTTGCTCGTTGAACTTTTCTCGGTAAGCATCCCGTTCTTCTCTCAGCTGCATCCAAGACCTTTTTAGTGCCCCAATGTCAGTGGGCATGTAAAGATGGAGGATAGTAGGAAGAACCCCCTCTTCATTAGCAATTTCAACAATGATAGGAAGGACGGCTTCATATGGCATACCCAGATTTTGGGCACGGATACGGACCCATCTGAGATATGGCTCCATTGGAAGAGAAGTCTTGGGACCCAGCTAATGTGGATCACATCTGTGAACTCTATCCCAAGCCCTTATGAATCTGCGGCGTTACTCGTCGCTATCCCCTTGAAAATCAAAGATGATACTAGGCATTAGAAGCTTATGAGGTCCTTCTCTTCTGGCTCGCCCAAACTTACGTAAGGCCAAGCATGGATTGTAAGAAATTCCTCCATGGGTTCCTATCAGTGGAACATTGGGGTATTCCCTACAGCGATCAATAACGGCCACCTCGTCCATACCCTTAAGAGTCCTGATGATGTCATTACGAGAAAGAGACATAACCCTATAAGCCCAGCCCATGCCTTCTTTGTTCTTCAGCACTGATTTAGGGAGGTGCGAAATAAACCACCTCGCCAATAATGGAGCATAACACATCAAGGTTCCCCGCTTTCGGGCGGTACGAGCATAAAGCTGATGAAGAATGTCACCCAAGAGAGTGGGTACAGGATTATGAGAGATGAAGATTTTCACCGCATTCACATCAACAAAGGAGTCAGGATTCCGAAACAATACCAAGCCGTATATCAGAAGAGCCATAATATCTTAGAATGCCTTGAAGTCTAGACTATCCCAGAAATAATTAGCCTTACCAACCAAGAACTTAGTTAGAAAGCCCTTTGCTCCACTTCTAGTCTCCCAATTAGCCATTACCTCATCCTTTATCAAATGAAGGGCTGAAACAATCTCTTCTGGCCTAAGGGTCTTCTCCCAACCATTAAACGGGGTCTGCTCCAAAATAGAGATACCGAGCAGATCAGAGAACTCTTCTAAGGTGGGGACCAACTGGTAGTCCTGGAAAGTAAAGCAATGGTACAGCGAATCATAGAATTGGACCAAAACACTCATCATCTGCTCGTCCAATTTGGAGGTGACCAAACTGAGAAGATACCCATGTCTTCTGATGAAGGAGGTAGTATCAGGCATCTTTGCAATCAATTACTTAAGCACAGTGGGAACCTGGATAAATTTGATCCGGATGGTATTCTTACGCATGGGCATCATGACCTACAAAACAAAACAAAGATGAATCCCTCATGTCTTTGAAATAGGTTAGTCCAATTCAAGATGTATGCAATGTTATGATATCATGATGTCATGAAAGAAATCACATCACAAGTATCCACAAATAGCAAACATGGTAAAGGCACACAAGTCACACAAAGAGCCCTTAGATTTCAGGCTGGCAAGGAGCTTAGGTACTACCCTCTTTCAGTTCAGTTGGTTTAAACCTATCCTAAAAATAGTAACCGAGTTCTAGAGGATCTCAATATCACTGACTACCCTCAATCGGTCATAATTCCAGTTTAGCAACCTTTTCTTGCGTCCGGAATCGTCGCGAGAGTTTAGTCTCAATGAGTGTAGCATACTGCTACTGTTCTATGGCCAAGTTGGTCAATT
This sequence comes from Vicia faba, assembly GCA_948472305.1. Taxonomy (NCBI): domain Eukaryota; kingdom Viridiplantae; phylum Streptophyta; class Magnoliopsida; order Fabales; family Fabaceae; genus Vicia; species Vicia faba. The sequence continues at coordinate 1,171,740,988 of OX451738.1, forward strand.
TAAAGGTTCTAAGGTCAGTTGGTGCTTAATGACCCCTTAGATGACCCATATTCTCCTCGTTCCAACACAAGGGACATCGATACAATCTAAAGTGCCACACCAACGTAGCTACTGCTTCAACCGTATCGGTCTATGCCGTACAGTTCCCTCACAGTTTATTGCTACTTACCTAAAGGGTATCCCCCAGATCCGAGTTAGGATCTATAGTAACTCCAATACAAGACCACAAATATAAACCATACAAGTCAAGCAATTGAAAACATTATGAACTATTCCTAAGGTACACCGCACTTATTAAGCGTCCCTAACAGAGTCGCCAGTTCTGTGATATGGTGGGAAGAGAACTGATTGTTTTTTGGAATGCTGGTTTGCGTTTTGCGTTTGTTTTTGCAAAATGTCACGGTAAGAAAGAGTCGCCACCGACTTTTATTTTATCCAATAAGGAAAGGAAAAAAAGCACAAAAAAATTCCTTTTTTGAGATATTTCTCGGGTTCGGGGGGTAGATTATAGAAAGGGAAGGTGTTAGCACCCTTTCTATCAGTGGTTATCCACGGGCTCTTAGGTACTTGCTCATATTGTTTTCAAAATTTAGCTTTCTTTGTGTTTGTGGGTTTGAAAAAGTCTTTGTTTGAAAACTTCGATTTAACTCTTGCTTCTGTCCTCAAGAGTGTAATGAAGTGTTTTTTGAAAACTTTGTTCGAAAAAGTGTAAGTGTGAAGAATTTTTGTTTTTTAAAAGAGCAAGTATCTAAGAACCATTTACCTACTCGAAAAAGGACTCGTTCTATGCTAATTTCCTTTAGACAATGCTATCCTACTATGAATGAGTAGGTAGCACCGTCGTTGGAGTTTGAGGGTCAATTTGAAAGTGGGACTTACGATAACCAAAGCAATGTTAGGACGCCTTAGCGGTAACCCTAATATCTTAGATCATTTGTTTGAGGCAACAATATCCAAGGCAACCATTTCGAGGCGACTATGATCTTTGGACAAGAGGATGACCTCTAAAACGACCTATACTTAATGATCGCGTACCAAGGCAACCAAGTGGGGTGTACCCTAAGAGTGCGCATGTGCGACTGTGTCGTTTTCAGTTAATTTTATCTTTGTACATGTTAATGGTGATCTATGTTGATTTTAGGTTTAAACATTCAATCTTGTCATGCATTCCCTATTATCAAATAGCTAACAGTTATATTTTGTGGAAAATAAATTGCGGAAATTAAATTACAAGGCGTCGGGTATTTACATCGCCAAAAGCAACCCTTTGAAATTTAAATGCGGAAAAATAAATAAAGCGATAAAAATAATTAAATGGTCCTAATTATCTATTACATTCGGGAAACAAATACAATATTGAATAAATAGATCGCGTGCGGAAAATTAAATCGAGCGCATTCAGGGTTTTGACCCTTTGTTATTAAAGAAAACATTTTTTTGTTGTTTTTATTTTTGAATTAAAAGAAATTAAATTAAGCTAATTATTGAATTAATAAATAAATAAATAAATTAAAATAATATTTTTGGATTTTTGAGTATTTAAAGAAATAAAATAAATTTGATCAAAGTTAGTAAAAACTAATTATCTACATTAATTTTAATTATTGTAAAAAAAGAAATTAAAGTTATTTCCTAATTAAACTAAAGTAATTAAATTAATATTTATTTACAAAAATAAAGTGCTGGATTTAATTTTAATAAATAAAATATATTTTGGTTTTTGATTTTATTAAGAAAAAAAAACAAAAGGTTTAATTGGTTAGTTAATATAAAAAATAATTAAACAAAATAAAGAAACAAAATAGAACATAGAGTGAGTTAGAGGTTGGGCCTGATTTTGGGAGGTTGGGATAGCAATTTTGGTGGCCCAATACAAGCAGGCCTGGTTGACTTCTGGACTCCCATGTGGCGCGTTTGACTTGAGAGTATGATGGACTTTCGTTCTGGACCACCAGATTTGGCCTGGGGCCATCTGGCAAGTGTTTGGATGAGGGTGTATGATAGGCCATAATTGCTGAAGAGCGCTAGAACACCTGAAGCAAAATAACAAAGCAATATGGGGGGACCTGGGATTTGAACCCAGGCCCTGTTGGATCTTGCACTAACACCTTCGCCATTGAACCAATGTGCTTCATTTGTTAACATAGTGGACAACAAATATAATATAGGAAAAACAATTAAATGCTAGAAAATATAAAAAAATAAAGCGCGGAATTTGAACTATCCAATAGGAGGGAGACACGTCATCGTCTTCCTCGTTTGACCCTGTAATATTTCCTGCGGATTCATATCCGCAGCTGAATCCATAGGTCAACCCTAAAACCAATTCTAAGCCATGAAAACTCAATCTAAAACCATAGTCATGCTCGTCTCTCCCTCCTGAACATGCCAATGTCCATCCATGGCGTCAATTTCACCTGCAAACAAAATGCCCAAAAACAAGAACCAAGAACCCTAGATTCGGGTATGGCACTACAGGTCATATAAACACAATTGGTTAATGCAGAAAGCTTGCAAATTGAATGAGCATCATGAATATACCAAAGATTTGTTCAAAAGATGCAAAAATATGGAGTTGCGATTTCAAGTGCAAAGCGGTTTTGTGAGAGACTTACAGCGCGATTGAGAGGGTATGAGAGTGTGCTTTTGATTGCTTCTGACTCAGTGGAGGTCCAACAATTGATTCACGTTGAGCTTTGCCTTTGAATTCGCCTCTAGGAGTGATTCCAGTTTCAAGCTTTTTGCCAATTTTCTCAAGTTTGGTTTTTGTATTCTTGCAGCTTCCAACCTCTAAAACTCGTGCCTTTAGCTTGTATATGTATGCAACATTGGATTAGGTCAACAATTTGGACTTGAATCTTTGCACATTGATGTTTGGAGATATGATTTGATTCACCATTGATAACCTTCCTTATTTTGTCCAAAATCCAATATTTTTGCACATGAAAAGCTTGATACGGATTTGATCATGTTATTGATGATAATCAAGACCTATAACAACCAAAAAGATCCTAAGTAATCAATATTTAGATTTTATTTGATTTAAATTGATTTAAAATGAATTAATTCAATAAAAAATCAAATAAAATAGAAAAATTAATAAATGGACACAAGGATGAAGCTAGGACACGTGTGTAGTGTGACAAGATCAAATCAAGTGAAAAAGAATGGGCCCATTTGGCAAAATTTGAAGTTTTGGGGATAGTTGACTTTTGGCAATTTTGCAAAAATGCCCAACTTCAACAATGCATAACTTCTTCAATTTTGAACTTTTGGAAATGTTCTTTGACTTTTTAGAAAGATTGAGATGTTATATAACCAACCCTTATGGTATCATCTCATTTTGAAATTCCATTCTCAAGTTATAAGCTTTGGCAAAAAAGGTGTTTTTGCTGACTTTCAAAAATGACCTATAATGTCCAAATTTGTAACTTCTTGTGAGTGCATTTATTGATCTTCGGGTATGAAGATGGATTGTTGGAAATTGAATCCTATTAAAAATGAGCTTTGGATGGGTCATTTCTGATAAAGTATGAGAAAGTTATGCTTGGTCAAATTTGAGTTGACTTTTCCTACAAAACCCTAATTTAGCAACTTTTGAGTCTTGATGAATTTTGAGAAATCCTTGATGAATAATGATAAACCCTTGATAAAATGATGAAATATCCTTCCAAATGATAATGTTGACAAAAAATCTTGAAGTTTGACTGTTTATAGGTCACAGTTGACTTTTGCCCTAGCACAGTCGACTTTTGGACCCTTTGAGCAATTGACTGACCAAACTTCCTCTGCAAGGCTTGAAATTTGACATGGATGAACTTGAGAACATATTAGGACATTGGGAAGAACTTTAGGTCATTTGGATGCAAGTACCTTGATACAACACAAAACCCTAATTTGAGGTTGACTGTCTTAGGAGATGATTTGACTGTCCAACTCTTGAGCAATCTTGAGCCATTTGAAGATTATTCTTGTAATGTCTTGAGAAATATGAGAGGGAGAATTTTGGGGTACAACACAAAAAAAAACAATTTTTAAAATGATGAGCAAGTACCTAAGAGCCTGTGGAAAACCACAGATAGAAATGGTGCTAATACCTTCCCTTTCTATAATCTACCCATGTACTCAATATCTCAAAAAAGGGAATTTTCCTGTGCTTTTTTCCTTTCCTGTTGGATAAAATAAAAGTCGGTGGAGACTCTTGCTTACCGCGACATTTTGCGAACACAAACGTAAAACGTAAACCAGTATTAACAGTCGGTTCTGCCACCATATCAAAAAGGTAATAAGCCTTCTACTGATTAGACAAGTGACGAGATGACGGGACGTAGTCGTACGCTTTAATCCCTAACTTTTTCCTAGACCGTCTTTTCATATTTTTCAGTCCACCGGGATACCCTTTTTGATTAAGCCGCCTTTTCAGGTTTTCGACTTGTCGGGTGTACATATTTTTTTTTGTTTTTATCCCTAATTTTTGCCCGAACCCTTTTGGTTCGCCGGGATGCCCTTATTTTTGCCTAGGCCAGTCAACTTATCAGGTCTTCGTTCATGCGTTGTATTTTCTGACTATGTCCATGTTCACTGGGTACGGAGAATTGTCACTGTCCATAGTAGTATGTGTTGTCACACTGGAAGAAGATGTTTGTTTGATCATACAGGATTCGTTGCTGGAATTCATGCCCAATGCCCCAAGTGATTCAGATGGAGATCTGCCCCTGATTATTTGGCATCTTTGAGAGATTCCTTGAATCTTAACTTGACTGCCCGAGATGATGGACAATGATCATGCCGTGCTCCTTGGTTGGAAGTGTTTTTCCACCTAAGGTGATTGTGATACGGTGGGTGAACTGACTAGGGTTTTGCGTTTGTTTTCGCAAATGTTTCGGTTGAGCAAGAGTCGCCACTGACTTTTTATTTTATCCTAAGGAAAGGTTTAAAAAGCACAGCAAAAACCTTTGAGATTTTTCTTGGGTTCGTGGAGTAGATTATAGAAAGGGAAGGTATTAGCACCCTTTCTATCCATGGTTATCCATGGGCTCTTAGGTACTTGCTTAGATCAACTTGCCTTGGTTTTCAATTGTTTGAAATGGTGCTTGGTGTGTGGTTTTGAAAATGTTTTGAAAAGATGCCTTGTATAGGCTACCCTTGTAACAATTCTTTACTCGAATGTTTTACAAAAGGTGTTTTGTCTTTTAAAAAGATGTTTCAAGGTTTTTTTGAAAGTTTGTTTTGAGAGTGTTTGTGAAGTGTAGTTTGAAATTAGGCAAGTGTTTTCTTTGTAAATTGACAAGTACTTAAGAGTTTATCTACCCTAAAGTTTTCTCAAAGATTTTTGTTATGTTTTAAACCTTTTGACAATTTTGTTCCACCATTGCATTTGGTGGACAATCTTGTCTTAGGAGGTTGAAGGGGACGGGCGCGGGTCGTCGTTTAGACCATAATTGCAATAGTGTTAAATGTCTTTGGGTAATTTTTCTTTGAAAGGGACTTGATCATTTTAGGCAACTTTTCGACAGCGTCATCGAGGGACTATGATCATTTGTATTGTTTGTTTCTACCCAAAGAAATTCAACATGCAATATGGCCCAATTATTTGAAGGCAACAAAGTGGAATACCCTAGGGGTGCAAGTGTGAAATGTGTTGTCCATTTTCATGCTTGTTTGTCTTGTATTAGGTCCAACTATTTTGCTCGTTTTATTCGCATATAAACCCTAATTCTAGCATAGTATGTTTAGGAAGCATTTAAAGTGCGAAATTTAAGTTCCTACGCTATTACAACACAATAATATGGGGAGGGGGGTACAATGTTCAAGTGGGGAGATATTTAGACAAGAAATTGAATCTAAGCTATTACATCATTTGCTTTGAATATTTACAATATGATTAAAAGCATAAATAAAATAGAAATAAAACAAATATGCAAGAATGCAAAAAAGAATTTTTATATGTATGAAAAAAAAGTATTATTTATGTAAAAATAAAAAATAAAAATAAAAAGGTATTATTTTTGAGGTAGTTTCAAATTTAGGGTAAAAACCCTAATTTTTAATAAAAGGGGTATTAATCAATTATTTATTATTTACATACAAAAATAAAATAAGATATGATATATTTGTAAGAAAGGGTATTTTTTAGTATTAAATATTAAAAAATAAAATATGTACATTTTTTGGTATTTTTATCCTAAGCACATTAATACATACCTATATATTCATATTATTTACAAAACATGTATTATATATATTAATTAATAATATTTAATATTTAAATAAAAAGTATTTTATTCTATAAAATATTTTCAGGAAGTAAAAATAAGATAAAAATGTGTATGAAAATATATTTTGTATTATCTTAATATTTTAAACAAAAAGTATATATATATATATATGTTTATTTATTTATGTACAAACAAAAGAAACAATCAAATAAATACTCAATAAATTCAAAAAATGATGAGAAAAATATTTTTATGTTTTTAATATGCTGAGAAAAAATAAATGAACCAATAAAAAAAAAGCAAAAGTCAAAAATGTTAAAAATGAATGAAATGGGCTCAGGGGGTGCAAAACAAAAATCATGGTGTGAATAAGAAATATGAAGCAAGCCCAGCCCAATAGACCCTTCTTCAACCTCCAGCCAAAAATGTTCAGAAAACGCGCGCTTGGTTCCAACATTCAAACATCCTGATTCCTGGCTTGTTAATGAAAACTCATAACACAAAAAATGTTCAGCATCAAGAGACGAACATTGTTTATTCACAAACTTAAGGCTAATGATGCATAATAAGAGAGATACGAGTTCACCAAGATACCTGTTCAGCTGAAGTTCTATCTGGCAATGAGGGAGCTTTCAGTGCAAGGTGATGATTGGAAAAGCTTCCTTGAGGTCCAGGGATGCTATTCCAATGTTTACTTTGTCTTGAAAGTTTCTGAATCGTGCTAGAGCACCTCACCTGCAAAACAAGAAACTGAAAATGGCGGAAGTGGTTAGAGGGATTACAGGTCGTGTTTTTGCTTTTGGTTAGCTTGCATAGGTGTTAGGGAATGTATGTGAACTGGTTTGGGCAAGAGAGTTTGAGGGAAATGAAAGATGGCACTCAAACTGCAGGCCTTGCCCTGTTTTTGCAGTTTGAGAGTGATTATGGCAATGGGAGTGTTTGAGAGGTGCTAGGGTCGTGCAAAAGCTTGGTTGGGATGTTTTGAATGTGTCTACAATATTTGCTTCTGTGTTCTAATGCTGATATGAGAGTTGTCCTATGTTATGGCACTTTACTTCACACTTAAGCAAGCAAAACCAACCTTTTGTTTTAGGCAAGTAGGGGACCTCTAATGAGCTGCATAACCTCTCCTTGATCAGAGTGATTTGCCCCTAAACTTGTGCCAATTAGATATGGTTTGTACTTGTGGATTTGTAATTGGACATAAAGTGAAACTTTTGCAAAAATAGAAAGAATGCTTTATCTAATTAGGGATTAATCCATCATACAATGCTTTAGCTCATGAAACAAGGTCTTAGCACAATGAACATGCATTAAATTATTGAGTGTTGGATGGTTTTAGGACCTGTAATCAAGGGGCATGCCGGTTTGAGAAGTTTGCACAAATTATGAACATGAAAAATGACCAATTCAAAAGTGAGTTTTTGCAAAATTGTGAAATTCGAATCTCTCAAGTCATGAGGTTGTTTGATGAGTTCTTGGACATTTTGGAAAGCTTGGAATGTATACTACAATCCATATTTGAAATGCAAATTGAAATTCCAAGTGGAAGTGTATGGAAAATGGCCTTGAAGTGGGGTAGAAAACCTTGTCAAGATAGGTCAAAAATTCACTAAGTTAAGAATGGTTTAATGCCCTTATTCAAAAATTTGTAACTTGAGATACAAGCTTCAAATGGGAAAACTTTGTGAATCAAAGTTGTAGATTATGCAACAAGCTACAACTTTCATGTTTTGACTTTTGTTTGAATCCAAATGGATCTTGGTGAAAAAGTGGGGCAAAGTTGGAAAAAATTAGGGTTTTTTATAACTTAGAAAAATTCTAAGTTATGAAAAATTCTAATTTCTAACCCTAATTTGCATTTTGTGATTTCTTGGTGAACAAGTTTCATGATTTGGCATGTTTTGATGAAAAATGAATCTTGACTCTTGATTTTGACCAAAAAGTCAAAGTTTGACTTTTCAGTATACAGTCAAAATTGGTCAATTGACTGGGAAATTCAACTGTCAATCTTGTGTACTTGGGATCTTTTGAACTTGTTGAGAATGTCAAGACAATTTAATGGGGTCCTTGAGTCCATATGTGAGTTTGATTTGCCATTGGCTAGGTCAAACAGTCAAAAATTGCCTTTGTGCAGTCAGAACCCTAAAAATGACCATTTTGCCCTTTTGGTGATCTGATCAAATTTCTTGTGGAATTGTGATCCAAACTTGATAAAATGGTCCATGTGAGTTCATAATGTTGATGTGGGTCAATTTTCATGAGATTTGACTGTCAATTGGCCACAGTTGACTTTTTCCCCAATACAGCTGATTTCTAGGTCAACTGTCCAATTGACTGGGCAAAACTTGGAATCAAGACTTGAAACTTGATGTGGATAAACTTGGGAGTCCAATATGAAGCATGAAAGTCATCTTAGGCATTTTAGGTCAAAACATCTTTGTGCAAACACAAACCCTAATTTGGGTCCATAGTGCAAGGAGGAGTCTTGGGCAGATGAAACCCTAACTGGATCTTGGGCTTCAAAGGTTTTGTGATGAGGAATCCATTAGAAATGGGAGGCCAAATTTTGGGGTACAACAGTTGCCCCTGTTCAATCTTCTTGAATCCGAAGAGTTAGATTGGCAAGTTTGCCTTTCGTGACTCGAGGGTAAAAGGAGATTGGACACTAGAGTGCCCGGAAATTTGCACTCGTCAAAGCAATGAATGCGGGAATGGGCTTAGAGATGCCATTTGGAGATGGGCTTAATGATGCCATCTGGAGGAGTGACAGAGACTTGTCGGGGATGGGCTTAGCGATGCCATCTGGAATGGGTATCAGGAAGGTGTCCATGCTTTGGACCATCTCTGAACTGGGGGTCTGAATAAGAAATAGACTGACATCCGTTGTTGGGAGGAATCTGTAGACTGTTTTCAGAAGTTTGAGAAGAGTCTGAACAAGCGATAGGTTAACATCCGTTACTTAGGGAACCCGTGAACTGTTTTCAGAAATCTTGAAGTTGAATAAGCAATAGAGCAGCATCCGTTGTTGGGAAGCGTCCGTAAACTATTTTCAAAGGTTGCATCTGAACAAGTGGTAGATTGACATCCGTTGTTGGGAGGAATCCATTGATTGTTTTTAGAAGTCTGGAGAAGAAACTGAACAAGCGATAGGTTAACATCCGTTACTTGGAGAACCCGTAAACTGTTTTCAGAAGTCTTGAGAAGAATCTGAACAAGTGATAGGTTAACATCCGTTACTTGGAGAACCCGTAAACTGTTTTCAGAAGTCTTGAGGTTGAATCAGCAATAGAGCCGCATCCGTTGTTGGGAAGCGTCCGTAAACTAATTTCAAAGGTTGCATCTGAACAAGCTGATAGATTAACATCCGTTGTTGGGAATCCATAAACTGTTTTCAGAAGTCTTGAAGAAGAATCTGAACAAGTGATAGGTTAACATCCGTTACTTGGAGAACCCGTGAACTGTTTTCAGAAGTCTTGAAGTTTTGAGGAGGAACCGGTGTAGGGTTTCCTGATGATGAGTCCGTGTAAAACTGCATCTGAAATTTTTAAGGATAGCTTTTTATTCTTATCCTGAAAAGGACAAAATGTTAGCTAAACACAAGATTATGTTGCATGAAATGTATGATGCAATATATGTTATATCGATGTTTATGATATGAGTGTAATGAATGCGCATGTAAGCTGATGAGCTGTCTTGCTGGGGATAGATGAATCTTTGATGGCTGAAGACAAAAGCATCTTGGCTGCTGCCGGGAAGAACAATTCCTTGGCTGTTACTGGGGGAAGAGAATTCCTGATGACCTCTACTGGGGAGTTCCAAACTAGTAGACTCATGTTGGGGAGGTAAGATTGAGAATCTTCAGCTCGGTGGGAAGTAACTCTGGCGGCTTCACTGGGGAACTCAAGATTTGCTCTCCTAAAACTCTGTGGGGAGAAGGTTCATTAGTCTGGCTCCGCTGGGGATTGATAATTTGAAGCTTTAGCTTGACTGGGGACACTGAAACTTAAACTCTGAGGGGAATTGAATTCTGGAGGATTCTCTGGCTGGGGATTTGCAAAGATAAGTTACTGTTGGGGAATTTTGATGAACTCCGCTGGGGATAGGAAGAATTCTGGCGAGTGCGATCTTCCGTGGTTGTTAGCTGAGGATAACCCAATTATAAGGCCTGGTGAGGAATAACTTTGAATAAAACTCGGGAGAGACGTCCGTACTCTGCAGGGAATAAGCTTCCAGCATCTACTGGGGGTGAGTTTCAAGATTTGCTAGGGATAGGGATTCCAAATCTCCCGGGGGTTTCCTTTGAAGGGTATCAAGGTATCCAACTGTACCTTCGACCTATCGGTAATCCTCTTTCCTGACTCATAAGGAAATGATTATGTTTCAAATGCATATGCCTATTTAACAAAACATTGGACGTTTCTCAAAATAAAACAAATAGTGCAAGAGAAAAGAAAAGGAAATGACACAAATTTCTGGGAAAAGTATTTGTATTGATTTTCTTTGAGTATATTTGTACAAAGGAGACAATCATCCTAGTAAGAGGATTTTGTCGTAAATATTTGAAAAATTTATACAAAATAAAGATGGCTATGTGAAATAATTTTATGGGATTCCGTTCTGCTACAGCCTTCACAACTCTGAATATCTGTCCATTCAATGCTTCGTTTGCCGATGACTGGATTGGTCAGAAACCCGGAACTGGTTGATGAAGAGATTGTTTTTGAAGTGATCCGATGAGACATAGTCATACGCTTTAATTCCCTAACTTTTGCCTGAATCGCCCTTTCGAGTTTTCGATCCACCGGGATGCCCATTTTTGCCCAAGCCGCCTTTTCGGGTTTTCAACTTGCCGGGTGTACAGATTTTTTTTGTTTTTATCCCTAATTTTTGCCTGAATCGCCCTTTCGGGTTTTCGATCCACCGGGATGCCTATTTTTGCCCAAGCCGCCCTTTCGGGTTTTCGACTTGTCGGGTTATTTTATGCGTAGTATCTTTTGACTATGTCTGCGTTCGCAGGGTGCGGTAAATCGTCGCCGTCCATGGTGGTCAGAATCATTGCACCACCAGAAAATATGCTCTTGATCACAAATGGTCCTTCATATGTAGGAGTCCATTTGCCCCTGGGATCACTTTACGGCAGGATAATCCGCTTGATTACGAGATCTCCGACTTGATACACTTGACGTCTGACTTTCTTATTGAAGGCCTTGATCATCCGTTTTTGATACGTCTGACCATGGCATATAGCAGCAAGTCGCTTTTCGTCGATCAGATTGAGTTGATCAAGTCGGGTCTGCATCCAATCATCTTCATTCAAACCTGCATCCTTCATAATCCTTAGAGAAGGGATCTGGACTTCCATAGGCAAAACAGCTTCCATGCCATAAACCAGAGAAAATGGGGTTGCCCCAGTTGAAGTACGTGTCGTCGTACGGTATCCATGCAGAGCAAACGACAACATCTCATGCCAGTCTTTGTAAGTGACTGTCATTTTTTGAATGATCTTCTTAATGTTTTTGTTCGCAACTTCAACAGCACCGTTCATCTTTGTCCGGTAGGGAGATGAATTGTGATGATAAATCTTGAACTGTTTGCACAATGCAGTGATCATTGTGTTATTCAGATTTGTACCGTTGTCCGTGATGATCCTGTTTGGAACACCATACCGACATATGAGATTTTGCTTGATAAAGCGGGCAACCACATTTTTGGTGACAGAAGCGAAAGAAGCTGTTTCGACCCATTTAGTGAAGTAATCAATGGCAACCAGGATGAAGCGATGTCCGTTGGAAGCCGTGGGCTTGATCTCTCCAATCATATCAATGCCCCACATTGCAAAGGGCCACGGAGCAGTCAGGACGTTGAGGGGAACCAGAGGAATATGAACTTTGTCAGCATAGACCTGACACTTGTGGCAAGTACGGGAATGTTGATGGCAGTCAGCTTCCATGGTAGACCAGTAATAGCCTGCCCTTAGGATCTTCTTAGCCATGGTATGCCCGCTCAAGTGAGTGCCAAATGTGCCGCTGTGTATATCAGTCATGATCAATTCTGCTTTAGCTTTGTCCACACATCGGAGTAATACACAATCATGGCTTCGTTTGTAAAGGATGCCGTTGCTCAGGAAGAACTTAGCAGCGAATTTCCTTAAGAACTTCTTGTCATTCACGGAAGCTCCTTCAGGATAATCTCGGGTCTCGAGATACCTTTTGATTTCATGAAACCAGGGTTGTTCCACTACCTCCTCGGTATTAATCTCGTGACAGTGCGCAGGTTCATCCATTCACTCGATGGTGATTTGGGGAGCCTCGTTATCCTAGTTGATTTTAAACATGGAGGACATTGTGGCTAGAGCATCTGCTAGCTGATTCTCTTCTCGCGGGAAATGCTCGAAGGTAATTTGCTCGAAATGCGGCAACAGTGTCAAGACATGTTCTTTGTATGGGATAAGATTAGGATGTTTGGTATCCCAGTCTCCTTTGATTTGACTGATAACCAAAGCTGAGTCTCCAAATACGATCAAAGATTTGATCCCCAAGTCTATAGCAGCCTTGAGACCAAAGATGCAAGCTTCATACTCAGCCATGTTATTCGTGCAGCTGAAGCAAAGTCGGGCCGTGAAAGGCGTGTGACAACCTTCCGGAGAAATGAGTACTGCGCCAATACCGTTTCCAAGTGCATTTGAAGCACCATCAAAGTATAGGGTCCATCGGGATCCCTTTTCGGGTCCGTCATACGGTCCGTCACCTTCAACGTTGTCCAAATTCATGATGTCCTCGTCCGGGAAGTCAAATCTCATGGGTTGATAGTCTTCGATAGCCTGATGAGCCAGATGGTCAGCTAATACACTCCCTTTTATAGCTTTTTGGGTGGTGTACTGGATGTCATACTCGGTTAAGATCATTTGCCATCTAGCTATCCTTCCCGATAAAGCGGGCTTCTCGAAGATATACTTGATAGGGTCCATTTTGGATATCAACAAGGTAGTATGAGTCAGCATATACTGTCTTAGTCGGCGAGCAGCCCATACCAAAGCGCAACAAGTTTTCTCGAGCAGTGAGTAGCGAGTCTCACAGTCGGTAAACTTTTTGCTAAGGTAATAAATAGCATGCTCTTTTCGACCAGACTCGTCATGCTGGCCCAAAACACACCCCATTGAGTTATCCAAGACGGTCAAATACATGATCAATGGTCTTCCTTCGACGGGTGGCATCAGAATAGGAGGTTCTAACAAATACTCCTTGATTCTATCAAAAGCAGTTTGACAATCGTCGTTCCATTCCACTACCTGTTCTTTTTTCAAGAGTTTGAAAATTGGCTCACAGGTAGAAGTCAGATGTGAGATGAATCTGGCAATATAGTTTAAGCGCCCCAAGAATCCTGTAACCTCCTTTTCGGTACGGGGAGCAGGCATCTCTTGTATTGCTTTTACTTTTGCCGGATCGACTTCAATGCCTTTGTTGCTTACAATGAATCCCAGGAGTTTACCAGACCTAACTCCAAAAATGCATTTACTTGGATTCAGCCTGAGCTTGTATTCTTTTAACCTGGCAAACAGCTTCTCCAGATGTTCAAGGTGCTCTTCCTCCGTTTGTGACCGAGCTATCATATCGTCTACGTAAACTTCAATCTCATGATGTATCATATCATGAAATAAAGCTACCATGGCGCGTTGATAAGTTGCCCCTGCGTTTTTCAGCCCAAACGGCATCACCTTGTAGCAGAAAGTGCCCCATTGTGTGACAAAAGTAGTTTTCTCCATATCCTCGGGAGCCATTTTGATTTGATTGTAGCCCGAGAATCCGTCCATGAAGGAAAACACTTTATGCTGAGCTGTATTGTCGATCAAGATGTCAATATGAGGTAGCGGGAAATCATCTTTAGGGCTGGCCCTATTCAAATCCCGGTAGTCCACACACATTCTGACTTTGCCATCTTTCTTAGGTACTGGCACAATGTTAGCGACCCATTGAGGATAGGATGTAACAGCCAGAAAGCCAGCATCGAATTGTTTCATTACTTCTGCCTTGATCTTTTCAGACATGTCAGGCCTCATTCGGCGAACTTTTTGCTTGATCGGTGGACAATTCTCTCTTGTGGGGAGACGGTGAACCACGATGTCTGTGTCTAAGCCCGTCATGTCTTCATAAGACCAAGCGAAGATCTCAACATACTCATTCAACAACTGTACCAAGCACTCCTTGACTTTTGATTCCAGATTGGCACCCACTTGCACCTCCTTCCGGTCCTCCTCGGTCCCTAAGTTGACAGTTTCCAGTGACTCTTCATGCGGTAAGATAGCCCTTTCCTCTTGTTGCAGAAGTCTGGCTAGTTCCCCGGGTACTTCACAACCTTCGTCATCTTCATACTCGGCTAGATTGACCAGATCTTCAGAGTTATTGAAAGATATAGCAGAATAGTCACCCATGGAATCCGGAGTGGATGGGTACCTGCATTGGTGAGTGTGGGTGTGTGTAAGGGATAGCCATCCTTAAACAAAAATGCAAAAAGAAAGAAAATGAACACAAGCAGTTTATCAAATGAAAAACGTCAAATGAATCATTAAACATGGCACATGGATATGAAAAATAATCAAAACCCTTACAAATGGACCTACATGCCCCGGGCAAGGCATGAGGTGAAAAGATAGTGTACGGATTGTTTGAAAGTAAATATTACAGACCAAATGGGAAATGTTTAACAGATAAATTACTGATGAATAAAAGTGATGGGGACAAAGTCTTTTGCCTCCCAGTTGCTCAATCCTCCTTTGACAGTTGGATAAATCCACTCTTCAATATTGCTCTCTTTGTCTTCATCTTCCAGGGCGTTGATTCCGTAGGGAGAAATTTTGACTGGCGCTCTTTCAATCTTTGCACGGCGCATAGCTTTCTGGCTGGCGGCTGTGAACCCAAATCCAAACTTGTCAGTCTTATGCGGAAAGTCGGGTAACTGCCCCCATGCTGAATTCTTCCCTTCTTTTATTGCGGCCCTTGCATCCTCCAGAGATGCCATCCTGGCCATCTGTCTTGGTGTCTCAGCTGCCAACTTCGCCACTGCTATTTCAGGAAGGACTTCTTCGAAATGTTGAAACGGTGTCTCGATGAATTCTCCTTCAACCTCCACATACCGGAAAGAATTTAAGTGGCTAATCATGTACTCTTCTTCGCCATGGACAGTGATGATCTTTCCCTTAACAGGACACTTCAACATCTGATGCAAGGAGGAGGTGACTGCCCCAGCATGGTGTATCCAAGGTCTACCCAGCAGGCAAGAGTATGATGGACGGATGTCCATCACGTAGAAAGTGGATTTAAACACCTCAGTACCTATCTTGATGGGAATTTCAACCTCTCCGTGGACCATTCTCTTCGAAGCATCGAAAGCTCTGACAACAATATCACTCGGCTTCAATTCCAACCCTTCACAATCTAGTCGGTCCAAGGCCTTCTTAGGCAAAACATTCAGCGACGAACCGGTATCAACCAAAACATGTGCAAGAGTGGTTCCGCGACACTCGATTGAAATATGCAAAGCATCATTGTGGTTTCTGCCTTTAGGGGTTAGGTCGGCATCAGAAAAACCTAGTCCATTGTCCGCAGTCAGGCTAGCCACGCAATTTTGAAATTGATCTGCAGAGGTTTCCTGGGGCACATGAGCTGCCTTCAGGAATTTTATCAGGGCTTTAGCGTGCGCTTCTGAGCAAAGTAGCAGTGCCAGCATAGAGATCTTGGAGGGGGTCTGCCCCAACTGTTCCACCACATCGTAATCACTTCTCTTGATTATCCTCAAAATCTCGTCCATTTCCTTCTTGGAGGTTTCCGGGATAACCAAGGGTTGAGCCCTCGTCCTGACGGGCTCATCTTGGATTCCCTTACCTTTGTCAGCAGCAGTAGGAGAGACAGTACTAGGAACAACAATGTCTTCAATCAGAGGAGTTCTAGCAGAGAGTTTTATTGGTACAGGGATGACTTCGTTAGCTGATGAGGGTCCAAAGACTGCTCTTGGAGGGGCAATCTCTGGAGAAAATATTCTCCCACTCCTGGTGATTTTGCTGGTGCCCGCAATGTTACTAATGCTGGCTTTTTCATCATCCGAACTTTCTTCAATTACTTCGATTTGCTTGATACCATGGTAGTAGACGTCACCGCCATAGTTCCAAGGTATCGACTTCTCAGAAACATAGGGAACAGGTCCTGGCATTGTTATCTTCAAAGGAACAGATTTTGCAGCTGGTGTAATCTTAACAGGCTTTTTGACGGCCTTGGAAAGATTGGCGTGAATGGTTATGATTGAGACATCTTCAGTATGAACTGGAACAGCAGAAACTTTTTCAAACAAAATTTGTCGACTATCCATAAGGCTTTGGATGCCTTTCTTCAGTAGCGGACAATCAAACGGCAGAGAGTAGCAACAATAACAGTCTTCCTTACATCCCGGGAAGATCTCGGCCCTCAACAGATTCAACTTAATGGTTAACAGTGGAGTAGTCAGATCACTTACATCAGCAACATACAAATCTTCCTCAATGGCATTGACATTTCGGCCGTGCTTCGGCATGGGTGCAGATATCACATTAGGCTTCTCCGGAGCGTCAACCTCTACCTCCTTAGCCTCTATCAGGTCTTGGATCTTATGCTTGAGTGCCCAACAATCATTGGTGTCGTGTCCAACACTGTTTGAATGGTAGGCGCATTTAGCATTAGCATGATAATGCGGAGAGAACGTATTTACATTCTTTGGTGCCTCCTTGATGGTGGCGAGGTTCAACTTCAATAGGCGGGGAAGCACTTGCGCTGGAGTCATATTAATACGGGTGAACTGCCGTTGTGGCCGTTCCACCCGTTGCTGGTTTGGTCTGGACTGGTTGTAACGAGGCTGCTCACTTGGAGTGTTTTGAATCATCACGGCCCCCATAATTGGCCGACGCTCCATCTTCCCTGCTCTTCTCTGAGAATAAACCACAGCTGTTTCCTTCTTAAAAGGCTTCTTCTCAACGCTTGCAGCAACACCCTTCTGAATCTTTCCTGACTTGATGCCAGCTTCTATTCTCTCGCCTGTTAAGATCAAATCGGTAAACCCCGCGAAAGAGTTACCAATTAGATGATTGAAAAATGGCCCATATAGGGTCCCAAGAAACATATCAACGAGCTCACGATCGGTTAAAGGAGGCTGCACCCTGCCAGCCAAATCCCTCCATTTTTGTGCATATTCTTTGAATCCCTCACTTGTACCTAGTGACATACCCTGAAGTTGGGTACGAGTAGGAGCAAGATCAGAATTATACTGGTATTGTTTGTAGAAAGCGGTGGCCAAATCTTCCCAATTTCTGACACTGGTTCCTTCTAGCTGATAAAACCACTCCAACTGAGCTCCCGAAAGGCTGTCTTGAAAGAAATGAATCCAGAGATTCTTATCTGCCGTATAGGGTTGAATCTTTCTCACGTAGGACCTGAGATGCATTTTGGGGCAGGACAACCCATCATACCTCACAAACACTGGTACTTTGAATTTTGGGGGAATCACAATCCCGGCAACCAGACCCAAGTCTTCAAAATCCAAACCCGGTACTCTTTGTAGTTCCATGGCAGCCAATCTGTCTTCTAAACCCTTGTATTTATCATCAGCGGGAGGATATTGCTGGTCAGAATAATCCTCATCCTCTTCAACCTCTTCTTCTTCCGCATCAGACTCGGAAGGTACCGCAACTCCATCTCTTTTACTAGTCCCTTCATCAGAAGTAGGAGGGAATTCAAGCACCCTTCGAGCTTCACCGTCAAATCTTCTCCCCAAATTAGCCACCCCAATCCTCTTTTTCTTCTTTTTCACTGGGTCCTTGTTCCCCAATTGAGTCTTGATATCCTCCTGACCTTTAGCCAAGGTCAACAGGAGTTGCTGGAACTGTGCATTCTGAGCTTGTAGGTCTTTGACTGTTTGCTCGAGATCCATCCTACTGAAATAAACAGCAGACAGATAAGGAAACCTGTAGTGAGTCCTGCTTATGAACATGATGAATGGTATGCTTATGTAGGCAATGCATTCAAGGATTTAGAACATTCAAAATTGTTTCAGACAAAGAAGAACGCACGTCATATTAATAAGAAGAAATTTGTTAGTACATAAATGCCCCATGGGCCAAATATTACAAAATAAACTTCTTAAGGCAGAAAGACATTGCGCATCCTCTTTGGTGAAATGTAGGTGTTGAGGGCCTCTTGCTCATGGAGTCGGCGGGTAAGTTCTAGAACCTTCTTTTCACTGGCGTAGTAGCTAGCTTCAAAAGTATTCCGTTCCTCCTTGAGCTGAATCCAACTTTTCTGCATTTCCTCCCACGATGTAGGCATTTCTGGATGTAGGATGGTGTAGGGGACCTCTCCTTCATTGACGGGCTCTTTAATCACTGGGAGTACATGAGGATAAGGCATCATTAGACTTTGGGCTCGGGCTCGTACCCACTTGAGATAGGGCTCAAGAGGGATGGAGTTCTTGTGTCCCAGAGTCTTGCTATCAACCTTGTTGAGTTTTCCCCAGGCTCTGATGAATCTTTGGCGAAGTCCTTGCGCATCATTGTCGAAGTCAAAAACTAGGCTAGGAATCAACATATCATGAGGGCCATCCCTCCGTGCATATCCAAATTGCCTCAAAGGTAGGCAAGGGTTGTAGGTGATACCTCCTCTAATTCAAAGTAAAGGAACATTAGGAAACTCTCCGCAACGATCGACAATGATGATATTTTCTCTGGACCGAGAACACCAATGCACATCAGAATGAGTAAGAGTCATCAACCGTTGGGACCACCTTGAGCCCTGGTCATTCTTCAAGACAGATTGTGGAAGGTGCGAAATAAACCACCTTGCAAGGATAGGAGTACAGCACATGAGAACACCCCTCTTTCTCATTGTTCGTGTGTAAAATGAGTGAAGGATGTCCCCAAGCAATGTTGGTATTGGATTTCTGGACAAGAAGATTTTGACGGCGTTGACATCTATCAATTGGTCAGAATTTGGGAACAAGACCAACCCATAGATAAGGAGTGCCACAATCTCTTCAAAGGCATGTAGGTCCAATGAGTTCCAACATTCTTGTGCCTTCTCAAACAAGAACTTTGCTAAGAATCCTCTGACGCCGCTTCTGGTTTCCCAATGCCCCTTGATGTCGGATGGTTGTAGATGTAATGCTCGAGCAACATCTTCTGGATTTGGTTCCTTTTCCGTACCGTTGAAGGGTAGTTGATTGAGGATAGGGATTCTTAGGAGTTGGGAAAACTCCTCCAAAGTGGGTACCAACTGATAATCAGGGAAAGTGAAACAGTGGTGAAGAGGGTCGAAGAACTGGAAAAGCACTTTCATCATGTCTTCTTCAATGTTGGTGTTGACTAGGCTGAGCAGTCTACCATGTCTTTCACTGAAGGATGAGTTTTCCGGAATTCTTGAGGTGAGCTCCTTGAGTTGAGGAGAAATTCTCACAAGGTTGACTTGAATGGTATTTCTGCGAGGAATTTCCATGACCTACAAAACAGGAACAAATATGAAGATCCAAACCCTTGAAGTGGTTAGTGGATGCATATGATGCTTCATGATGTTTATGATGTATGCACAAAACATATGTACAAGCAAATCACACCAAACCCTAGTTTTAGGCTTGCATGGGGTTTCATAGGTGAGTACCCTCTTGAGTGTAGTTGGCTTAAAAACCTGTCCTATAAATAGTAACCGGGTTCTAAGGAGCTCAATATCACGGGATTGTTTTCATTGTTCATTGTTTTGGTTTAGCCACTTAACTAGCGACCAAAATATTCCAAGAAAACAACCCTCAATGAGTGTAGTATCGAGTATCTACCAACTTCGGACTGCACCAAAGCCGGTCATCTCACTACCCCTAATAAAAGGCCAAGATGGTCAAGTAAGGTTCTAGGTCATTAGTGCTTAGTGACATCACTCAGCGGCCCCGTACTCTCCTTGATTGAACTCAAGGGTTACCGGTACTCACAAATATGTCGCACTAATATAGCTATTGCTTCGACCGTGTCGGTATACCCCGCACAGTTTCCACAACGTATTGCTACCTATGAATGTTTCCCAAAATCCGGGTGTAGGATTGCAAACCCAAACAATAGAGCCAAGATATAAAGCAATCAATTCAAACAATTAGTCATGCAAGAGGGTGATCTAATCCCTAAGGTTACTCCACTTTAAAAATTTCCCCAGCAGAGTCGCCAGTTCTGTGATACGGTGGGAGAACTGACTAGGGTTTTGTGTTTGTTTTCGCAAATGTTTCGGTTGAGCAAGAGTCGCCACCGACTTTTTATTTTATCCTAAGGAAAGGTTTAAAAAGCACAGCAAAAACCTTTGAGATTTTTCTTGGGTTCGGGGAGTAGATTATAGAAAGGGAAGGTATTAGCACCCTTTCTATCCATGGTTATCCATGGGCTCTTAGGTACTTGCTTAGATCAACTTGCCTTGGTTTTCAATTGTTTGAAATGGTGCTTGGTGTGTGGTTTTGAAAATGTTTTGAAAAGATGCCTTGTATAGGCTACCCTTGTAACAATTCTTTACTCGAATGTTTTACAAAAGGTGTTTTGTCTTTTAAAAAGATGTTTCAAGGTTTTTTTGAAAGTTTGTTTTGAGAGTGTTTGTGAAGTGTAGTTTGAAATTAGGCAAGTGTTTTCTTTGTAAATTGACAAGTACTTAAGAGTTTATCTACCCTAAAGTTTTCTCAAATATTTTTGTTATGTTTTAAACCTTTTGACAATTTTGTTCCACCATTGCATTTGGTGGACAATCTTGTCTTAGGAGGTTGAAGGGGACGGGCGCGGGTCGTCGTTTAGACCATAATTGCAATAGTGTTAAATGTCTTTGGGTAATTTTTCTTTGAAAGGGACTTGATCATTTTAGGCAACTTTTCGACAGCGTCATCGAGGGACTATGATCATTTGTATTGTTTGTTTCTACCCAAAGAAATTCAACATGCAATATGGCCCAATTATTTGAAGGCAACAAAGTGGAATACCCTAGGGGTGCAAGTGTGAAATGTGTTGTCCATTTTCATGCTTGTTTGTCTTGTATTAGGTCCAACTATTTTGCTCGTTTTATTCGCATACAAACCCTAATTCTAGCATAGTATGTTTAGGAAGCATTTAAAGTGCGAAATTTAAGTTCCTACGCTATTACAACACAATAATATGGGGAGGGGGGTACAATGTTCAAGTGGGGAGATATTTAGACAAGAAATTGAATCTAAGCTATTACATCATTTGCTTTGAATATTTACAATATGATTAAAAGCATAAATAAAATAGAAATAAAACAAATATGCAAGAATGCAAAAAAGAATTTTTATATGTATGAAAAAAAGTATTATTTATGTAAAAATAAAAAATAAAAATAAAAAGGTATTATTTTTGAGGTAGTTTCAAATTTAGGGTAAAAACCCTAATTTTTAATAAAAGGGGTATTAATCAATTATTTATTATTTACATACAAAAATAAAATAAGATATGGTATATTTGTAAGAAAGGGTATTTTTTAGTATTAAATATTAAAAAATAAAATATGTACATTTTTTGGTATTTTTATCCTAAGCACATTAATACATACCTATATATTCATATTATTTACAAAACATGTATTATATATATTAATTAATAATATTTAATATTTAAATAAAAAGTATTTTATTCTATAAAATATTTTCAGGAAGTAAAAATAAGATAAAAATGTGTATGAAAATATATTTTGTATTATCTTAATATTTTAAACAAAAAGTATATATATATGTTTATTTATTTATGTACAAACAAAAGAAACAATCAAATAAATACTCAATAAATTCAAAAAATGATGAGAAAAATATTTTTATGTTTTTAATATGCTGAGAAAAAATAAATGAACCAATAAAAAAAAAGCAAAAGTCAAAAATGTTAAAAATGAATGAAATGGGCTCAGGGGGTGCAAAACAAAAATCATGGTGTGAATAAGAAATATGAAGCAAGCCCAGCCCAATAGACCCTTCTTCAACCTCCAGCCAAAAATGTTCAGAAAACGCGCGCTTGGTTCCAACATTCAAACATCCTGATTCCTGGCTTGTTAATGAAAACTCATAACACAAAAAATGTTCAGCATCAAGAGACGAATCTAACCATATGCATAACTTGATCTAACTCTCTAAGATGAGGGAGAATTTCTCCTTCCCCAAATCCTAACCTAGATTTTCTGCCATTTTCAAACCTCAAATTCTCACAGCTCAAGCAAAAGAAATGAAAAGTAAAAACATGTACATGTTCAGTGGCATGAGTAGAACATTGTTTATTCACAAACTTAAGGCTAATGATGCATAATAAGAGAGATACGAGTTCACCAAGATACCTGTTCAGCTGAAGTTCTATCTGGCAATGAGGGAGCTTTCAGTGCAAGGTGATGATTGGAAAAGCTTCCTTGAGGTCCAGGGATGCTATTCCAATGTTTACTTTGTCTTGAAAGTTTCTGAATCGTGCTAGAGCACCTCACCTGCAAAACAAGAAACTGAAAATGGCGGAAGTGGTTAGAGGGATTACAGGTCGTGTTTTTGCTTTTGGTTAGCTTGCATAGGTGTTAGGGAATGTATGTGAACTGGTTTGGGCAAGAGAGTTTGAGGGAAATGAAAGATGGCACTCAAACTGCAGGCCTTGCCCTGTTTTTGCAGTTTGAGAGTGATTATGGCAATGGGAGTGTTTGAGAGGTGCTAGGGTCGTGCAAAAGCTTGGTTGGGATGTTTTGAATGTGTCTACAATATTTGCTTCTGTGTTCTAATGCTGATATGAGAGTTGTCCTATGTTATGGCACTTTACTTCACACTTAAGCAAGCAAAACCAACCTTTTGTTTTAGGCAAGTAGGGGACCTCTAATGAGCTGCATAACCTCTCCTTGATCAGAGTGATTTGCCCCTAAACTTGTGCCAATTAGATATGGTTTGTACTTGTGGATTTGTAATTGGACATAAAGTGAAACTTTTGCAAAAATAGAAAGAATGCTTTATCTAATTAAGGATTAATCCATCATACAATGCTTTAGCTCATGAAACAAGGTCTTAGCACAATGAACATGCATTAAATTATTGAGTGTTGGATGGTTTTAGGACCTGTAATCAAGGGGCATGCTGGTTTGAGAAGTTTGCACAAATTATGAACATGAAAAATGACCAATTCAAAAGTGAGTTTTTGCCAAATTGTGAAATTCGAATCTCTCAAGTCATGAGGTTGTTTGATGAGTTCTTGGATATTTTGGAAAGCTTGGAATGTGTACTACAATCCATATTTGAAATGAAAATTGAAATTCCAAGTGGAAGTGTATGGAAAATGGCCTTGAAGTGGGGTAGAAAACCTTGTCAAGATAGGTCAAAAATTCACTAAGTTAAGAATGGTTTAATGCCCTTATTCAAAAATTTGTAACTTGAGATACAAGCTTCAAATGGGAAAACTTTGTTAATAAAAGTTGTATATTATGCAACAAGCTACAACTTTCATGTTTTGACTTTTGTTTGAATCCAAATGGATCTTGGTGAAAAAGTGGGGCAAAGTTGGAAAAAAATTAGGGTTTTTTATAACTTAGAAAAATTCTAAGTTATGAAAAATTCTAATTTCTAACCCTAATTTGCATTTTGTGATTTCTTGGTGAACAAGTTTCATGATTTGGCATGTTTTGATGAAAAATGAATCTTGACTCTTGATTTTGACCAAAAAGTCAAAGTTTGACTTTTCAGTATACAGTCAAAATTGGTCAATTGACTGGGAAATTCAACTGTCAATCTTGTGTACTTGGGATCTTTTGAACTTGTTGAGAATGTCAAGACAATTTCATGGGGTCCTTGAGTCCATATGTGAGTTTGATTTGCCATTGGCTAGGTCAAACAGTCAAAAATTGCCTTTGTGCAGTCAGAACCCTAAAAATGACCATTTTGCCCTTTTGGTGATCTAATCAAATTTCTTGTGGAATTGTGATCCAAACTTGATCAAATGGTCCATGTGAGTTCATAATGTTGATGTGGGTCAATTTTCATGAGATTTGACTGTCAATTGGCCACAGTTGACTTTTTCCCCAATACAGCTGATTTCTAGGTCAACTGTCCAATTGACTGGGCAAAACTTGGAATCAAGACTTGAAACTTGATGTGGATAAACTTGGGAGTCCAATATGAAGCATGAAAGTCATCTTAGGCATTTTAGGTCAAAACATCTTTGTGCAAACACAAACCCTAATTTGGGTCCATAGTGCAAGGAGGAGTCTTGAGCAGATGAAACCCTAACTGGATCTTGGGCTTCAAAGGTTTTGTGATGAGGAATCCATTAGAAATGGGAGGGAAAATTTTGGGGTACAACAGTTGCCCCTGTTCAATCTTCTTGAATCCGAAGAGTTAGATTGGCAAGTTTGCCTTTCGTGACTCGAGGGTAAAAGGAGATTGGACACTAGAGTGCTCGGAAATTTGCACTCGTCAAAGCAATGAATGCGGGAATGGGCTTAGAGATGCCATTTGGAGATGGGCTTAATGATGCCATCTGGAGGAGTGACAGAGACTTGTCGGGGATGGGCTTAGCGATGCCATCTGGAATGGGTATCAGGAAGGTGTCCATGCTTTGGACCATCTCTGAACTGGGGGTCTGAATAAGCAATAGATTGACATCTGTTGTTGGGAGGAATCCGTAGACTGTTTTCAGAAGTTTAAGAAGAGTCTGAACAAGCGATAGGTTAACATCCGTTACTTAGGGAACCCGTGAACTGTTTTCAGAAATCTTGAAGTTGAATAAGCAATAGAGCAACATCCGTTGTTGGGAAGCGTCCGTAAACTATTTTCAAAGGTTGCATCTGAACAAGTGGTAGATTGACATCCGTTGTTGGGAGGAATCCATTGACTATTTTCAGAAGTCTGGAGAAGAAACTGAACAAGCGATAGGTTAACATCCGTTACTTGGAGAACCCGTAAACTGTTTTCAGAAGTCTTGAGAAGAATCTGAACAAGTGATAGGTTAACATCCATTACTTGGAGAACCCGTAAACTGTTTTCAGAAGTCTTGAGGTTGAATCAGCAATAGAGCCGCATCCGTTGTTGGGAAGCGTCCGTAAACTAATTTCAAAGGTTGCATCTGAACAAGCTGATAGATTAACATCCGTTGTTGGGAAGAATCCATAAACTGTTTTCAGAAGTCTTGAAGAAGAATCTGAACAAGTGATAGGTTAACATCCGTTACTTGGAGAACCCGTGAACTGTTTTCAGAAGTCTTGAAGTTTTGAGGAGGAACCGGTGTAGGGTTTCCTGATGATGAGTCCGTGTAAAACTGCATCTGAAATTTTTAAGGATAGCTTTTTATTCTTATCCTGAAAAGGACAAAATGTTAGCTAAACACAAGATTATGTTGCATGAAATGTATGATGCAATATATGTTATATCGATGTTTATGATATGAGTGTAATGAATGCGCATGTAAGCTGATGAGCTGTCTTGCTGGGGATAGATGAATCTTTGATGGCTGAAGACAAAAGCATCTTGGCTGCTGCCGGGAAGAACAATTCCTTGGCTGTTACTGGGGGAAGAGAATTCCTGATGACCTCTACTGGGGAGTTCCAAACTAGTAGACTCATGCTGGGGAGGTAAGATAGAGAATCTTCAGCTCGGTGGGAAGTAACTCTGGCGGCTTCACTGGGGAACTCAAGATTTGCTCTCCTATAACTCTGTGGGGAGAAGGTTCATTAGTCTGGCTCCGCTGGGGATTGATAATTTGAAGCTTTAGCTTGACTGGGGACACTGAAACTTAAACTCTGAGGGGAATTGAATTCCGGAGGATTCTCTGGCTGGGGATTTGCAAAGATAAGTTACTGTTGGGGAATTTTGATGAACTCCGCTGGGGATAGGAAGAATTCTGGCGAGTGCGATCTTCCGTGGTTGTTAGCTGAGGATAACCCAGTTATAAGGCTTGGTGAGGAATAACTTTGAATAAAACTCGGGAGAGACGTCCGTACTCTGCAGGGAATAAGCTTCCAGCATCTACTGGGGGTGAGTTTCAAGATTTTCTAGGGATAGGGATTCCAAATCTCCCGGGGGTTTCCTTTGAAGGGTATCAAGATATCCAACTGTACCTTCGACCTATCGGTAATCCTCTTTCCTGACTCATAAGGAAATGATTATGTTTCAAATGCATATGCCTATTTAACAAAACATTGGACGTTTCTCAAAATAAAACAAATAGTGCAAGAGAAAAGAAAAGGAAATGACACAAATTTCTGGGAAAAGTATTTGTATTGATTTTCTTTGAGTATATTTGTACAAAGGAGACAATCATCCTAGTAAGAGGATTTTGTCGTAAATATTTGAAAAATTTATACAAAATAAAGATGGCTATGTGAAATAATTTCATGGGATTCCGTTCTGCTACAGCCTTCACAACTCTGAATATCTGTCCATTCAATGCTTCGTTTGCCGATGACTGGATTGGTCAGAAACCCGGAACTGGTTGATGAAGAGATTGTTTTTGAAGTGATCCGACGAGACATAGTCATACGCTTTAATTCCCTAACTTTTGCCTGAATCGCCCTTTCGGGTTTTCGATCCACCGGGATGCCCATTTTTGCCCAAGCCGCCTTTTCGGGTTTTCAACTTGCCGGGTGTACAGATTTTTTTTGTTTTTATCCCTAATTTTTGCCTGAATCGCCCTTTCGGGTTTTCGATCCACCGGGATGCCCATTTTTGCCCAAGCCGCCCTTTCGGGTTTTCGACTTATCGAGTTATTTTATGCGTAGTATCTTTTGACTATGTCTGCGTTTGCAGGGTGCGGTAAATCGTCGCCGTCCATGGTGGTCAGAATCATTGCACCACCAGAAAATATGCTCTTGATCACAAATGGTCCTTCATATGTAGGAGTCCATTTGCCCCTGGGATCACTTTGCGGCAGGATAATCCGCTTGATTACGAGATCTCCGACTTGATACACTTGACGTCTGACTTTCTTATTGAAGGCCTTGATCATCCGTTTTTGATACGTCTGACCATGGCATATAGCAGCAAGTCGCTTTTCGTCGATCAGATTGAGTTGATCAAGTCGGGTCTGCATCCAATCATCTTCATTCAAACCTGCATCCTTCATAATCCTTAGAGAAGGGATCTGGACTTCCATAGGCAAAACAGCTTCCATGCCATAAACCAGAGAAAATGGGGTTGCCCCAGTTGAAGTACGTGTCGTCGTACGGTATCCATGCAGAGCAAACGGCAACATCTCATGCCAGTCTTTGTAAGTGACTGTCATTTTTTGAATGATCTTCTTAATGTTTTTGTTCGCAGCTTCAACAGCACCGTTCATCTTTGGCCGGTAGGGAGATGAATTGTGATGATAAATCTTGAACTGTTCGCACAATGCAGTGATCATTGTGTTATTCAGATTTGTACCGTTGTCCGTGATGATCCTGTCTGGAACACCATACCAACATATGAGATTTTGCTTGATAAAGCGGGCAACCATATTTTTGGTGACAGAAGCGAAAGAAGCTGCTTCGACCCATTTAGTGAAGTAATCAATGGCAACCAGGATGAAGCGATATCCGTTGGAAGCCGTGGGCTTGATCTCTCCAATCATATCAATGCCCCACATTGCAAAGGGCCACGGAGCAGTCAGGACGTTGAGGGGAACCAGAGGAATATGAACTTTGTCAGCATAGACCTGACACTTGTGGCAAGTACGGGAATGTTGATGGCAGTCAGCTTCCATGGTAGACCAGTAATAGCCTGCCCTTAGGATCTTCTTAGCCATGGTATGCCCGCTCAAGTGAGTGCCAAATGTGCCGCTGTGTATATCAGTCATGATCAATTCTGCTTCAGCTTTGTCCACACATCGGAGTAATACACAATCATGGCTTCGTTTGTAAAGGATGCCGTTGCTCAGGAAGAACTTAGCAGCGAATTTCCTTAAGAACTTCTTGTCATTCACGGAAGCTCCTTCAGGATAATCTCGGGTCTCGAGATACCTTTTGATTTCATGAAACCAGGGTTGTTCCACTACCTCCTCGGTATTAATCTCGTGACAGTGCGCAGGTTCATCCATTCGCTCGATGGTGATTTGGGGAGCCTCGTTATCCCAGTTGAGTTTAAACATGGAGGACATTGTGGCTAGAGCATCTGCTAGCTGATTCTCTTCTCGCGGGAAATGCTCGAAGGTAATTTGCTCGAAATGCGGCAACAGTGTCAAGACATGTTCTTTGTATGGGATAAGATTAGGATGTTTGGTATCCCAGTCTCCTTTGATTTGACTGATAACCAAAGCCGAGTCTCCAAATACGATCAAAGATTTGATCCCCAAGTCTATAGCAGCCTTGAGACCAAAGATGCAAGCTTCATACTCAGCCATGTTGTTCGTGCAGTTGAAGCAAAGTCGGGCCGTGAAAGGCGTGTGACAACCTTCCAGAGAAATGAGTACTGCGCCAATACCGTTTCCAAGTGCATTTGAAGCACCATCAAAGTACAGGGTCCATCGGGATCCCTTTTCGGGTCCGTCATACGGTCCGTCACCTTCAACGTTGTCCAAATTCATGATGTCCTCGTCCGGGAAGTCAAATCTCATGGGTTGATAGTCTTTGATAGCCTGATGAGCCAGATGGTCAGCTAATACACTCCCTTTTATAGCTTTTTGGGTGGTGTACTGGATGTCATACTCGGTTAAGATCATTTGCCATCTAGCTATCCTTCCCGATAAAGCGGGCTTCTCGAAGATATACTTGATAGGGTCCATTTTGGATATCAACAAGGTAGTATGAGTCAGCATATACTGTCATAGTCGGCGAGCAGCCCATACCAAAGCGCAACAAGTTTTCTCGAGCAGTGAGTAGCGAGTCTCACAGTCGGTAAACTTTTTGCTAAGGTAATAAATAGCATGCTCTTTTCGACCAGACTCGTCATGCTGGCCCAAAACACACCCCATTGAGTTATCCAAGACGGTCAAATACATGATCAATGGTCTTCCTTCGACGGGTGGCATCAGAATAGGAGGTTCTAACAAATACTCCTTGATTCTATCAAAAGCAGTTTGACAATCGTCGTTCCATTCCACTACCTGATCTTTTTTCAAGAGTTTGAAAATTGGCTCACAGGTAGAAGTCAGATGTGAGATGAATCTGGCAATATAGTTTAAGCGCCCCAAGAATCCTCTAACCTCCTTTTCGGTACGGGGAGCAGGCATCTCTTGTATTGCTTTTACTTTTGCCGGATCGACTTCAATGCCTTTTTTGCTTACAATGAATCCCAGGAGTTTACCAGACCTAACTCCAAAAATGCATTTACTTGGATTCAGCATGAGCTTGTATTCTTTTAACCTGGCAAACAGCTTTTCCAGATGTTCAAGGTGCTCTTCCTCCGTTTGTGACCGAGCTATCATATCGTCTATGTAAACTTCAATCTCATGATGTATCATATCATGAAATAAAGCTACCATGGCGCGTTGATAAGTTGCCCCTGCGTTTTTCAGCCCGAACGGCATCACCTTGTAGCAGAAAGTGCCCCATTGTGTGACAAAAGTAGTTTTCTCCATATCCTCGGGAGCCATTTTGATTTGATTGTAGCCCGAGAATCTGTCCATGAAGGAAAACACTTTATGCTGAGCTGTATTGTCGATCAAGATGTCAATATGAGGTAGCGGGAAATCATCTTTAGGGCTGGCCCTATTCAAATCCCGGTAGTCCACACACATTCTGACTTTGCCATCTTTCTTAGGTACTAGCACAATGTTAGCGACCCATTGAGGATAGGATGTAACATCCAGAAAGCCAGCATCGAATTGTTTCATTACTTCTGCCTTGATCTTTTCAGACATGTCAGGCCTCATTCGGTGAACTTTTTGCTTGATCGGTGGACAATCCTCTCTTGTGGGGAGACGGTGAACCACGATGTCTGTGTCTAAGCCCGGCATGTCTTCATAAGACCAAGCGAAGATCTCAACATACTCATTCAACAACTGTACCAAGCGCTCCTTGACTTTTGATTCCAGATTGGCACCCACTTGCACCTCCTTCCGGTCCTCCTCGGTCCCTAAGTTGACAGTTTCTAGTGACTCTTCATGCGGTAAGATAACCCTTTCCTCTTGTTGCAGAAGTCTGGCTAGTTCCCCGGGTACTTCACAACCTTCGTCATCTTCATACTCGGCTAGATTGACCAGATCTTCAGAGTTATTGAAAGATATAGCAGAATAGTCACCCATGGAATCCGGAGTGGATGGGTACCTGCATTGGTGAGTGTGGGTGTGTGTAAGGGATAGCCATCCTTAAACAAAAATGCAAAAAGAAAGAAAATGAACACAAGCAGTTTATCAAATGAAAAACGTCCAATGAATCATTAAACATGGCACATGGATATGAAAAATAATCAAAACCCTTACAAATGGACCTACATGCCCCGGGCAAGGCATGAGGTGAAAAGATAGTGTACGGATTGTTTGAAAGTAAATATTACAGACCAAATGGGAAATGTTTAACAGATAAATTACTGATGAATAAAAGTGATGGGGACAAAGTCTTTTGCCTCCCAGTTGCTCAATCCTCCTTTGACAGTTGGATAAATCCACTCTTCAATATTGCTCTCTTTGTCTTCATCTTCCAGGGCGTTGATTCCGTAGGGAGAAATTTTGACTGGCGCTCTTTCAATCTTTGCACGGCGCATAGCTTTCTAGCCGGCGGCTGTGAACCCTAATCCAAACTTGTCAGTCTTATGCGGAAAGTCGGGTAACTGCCCCCATGCTGAATTCTTCCCTTCTTTTATTGCGGCCCTTGCATCCTCCAGAGATGCCATCCTGGCCATCTGTCTTGGTGTCTCAGCTGCCAACTTCGCCACTGCTATTTCAGGAAGGACTTCTTCGAAATGTTGAAACGGTGTCTCGGTGAATTCTCCTTCAACCTCCACATACCAGAAAGAATTTAAGTGGCTAATCATGTACTCTTCTTCGCCATGGACAGTGATGATCTTTCCCTTAACAGGATACTTCAACATCTGATGCAAGGAGGAGGTGACTGCCCCAGCATGGTGTATCCAAGGTCTACCCAGCAGGCAAGAGTATGATGGACGGATGTCCATCACGTAGAAAGTGGATTTAAACACCTCAGTACCTATCTTGATGGGAATTTCAACCTCTCCGTGGACCATTCTCTTCGAACCATCGAAAGCTCTAACAACAATATCACTCGGCTTCAATTCCAACCCTTCACAATCTAGTCGGTCCAAGGCCTTCTTAGGAAAAACATTCAGCGACGAACCGGTATCAACCAAAACATGTGCAAGAGTGGTTCCGCGACACTCGATTGAAATATGCAAAGCATCATTGTGGTTTCTGCCTTTAGGGGTTAGGTCGGCATCAGAAAAACCTAGTCCATTGTCCGCAGTCAGGCTAGCCACGCAATTTTGAAATTGATCCGCAGAGGTTTCCTGGGGCACATGAGCTGCCTTCAGGAATTTTATCAGGGCTTTAGCGTGCGCTTCTGAGCAAAGTAGCAGTGCCAGCATAGAGATCTTGGAGGGGGTCTGCCCCAACTGTTCCACCACATCGTAATCACTTCTCTTGATTATCCTCAAAATCTCGTCCATTTCCTTCTTGGAGGTTTCCGGGATAACCAAGGGTTGAGCCCTCGTCCTGACGGGCTCATCTTGGATTCCCTTACCTTTGTCAGCAGCGGTAGGTGAGACAGTACTAGGAACAACAATGTCTTCAATCAGAGGAGTTCTAGCAGAGAGTTTTATTTGTACAGGGATGACTTTGTTAGCTGATGAGGGTCCAAAGACTGCTCTTGGAGGGGCAATCTCTGGAGAAAATATTCTCCCACTCTTGGTGATTTTGCTGGTGCCCGCAATGTTACTAATGCTGGCTTCTTCATCATCCGAACTTTCTTCAATTACTTCGATTTGCTTGATACCATGGTAGTAAACGTCACCGCCATAGTTCCAAGGTATCGACTTCTCAGAAACATAGGGAACAGGTCCTGGCATTGTTATCTTCAAAGGAACAGATTTTGCAGCTGGTGTAATCTTAACAGGCTTTTTGACGGCCTTGGAAAGATTGGCGTGAATGGTTATGATTGAGACATCTTCAGTATGAACTGGAACAGCAGAAACTTTTTCAAACAAAATTTGTCGACTATCCATAAGGCTTTGGATGCCTTTCTTCAGTAGCGTACAATCAAACGGCAGAGAGTAGCAACAATAACAGTCTTCCTTACATCCCGGGAAGATCCCGACCCTCAACAGATTCAACTTAATGGATAACAGTGGAGTAGTCAGATCACTTACATCAGCAACATACAAATCTTCCTCAATGGCATTGACATTTCGGCCGTGCTTCGGCATGGGTGCAGATATCACATTAGGCTTCTCCGGAGCGTCAAACTCTACCTCCTTAGCCTCTATCAGGTCTTGGATCTTATGCTTGAGTGCCCAACAATCATTGGTGTCGTGTCCAACACTGTCTGAATGGTAGGCGCATTTAGCATTAGCATGATAATGCGGAGAGGACGTATTTACATTCTTTGGTGCCTCCTTGATGGTGGTGAGGTTCAACTTCAATAGGTGGGGAAGCACTTGCGCTGGAGTCATATTAATACGGGTGAACTGCCGTTGTGGCCGTTCCACCCGTTGCTGGTTTGGTCTGGACTGGTTGTAACGAGGCTGCTCACTTGGAGTGTTTTGAATCATCACGGCCCCCACAGTTGGCCGACGCTCCATCTTCCCTGCTCTTCTCTGAGAATAAACCACAACTGTTTCCTTCTTAAAAGGCTTCTTCTCAACGCTTGCAGCAACACCCTTCTGAATCTTTCCTGACTTGATGCCAGCTTCTATTCTCTCGCCTGTTAAGATCAAATCGGTAAACCCCGCGGAAGAGTTACCAATTAGATGATTGAAAAATGGCCCAGATAGGGTCCCAAGAAACATATCAACAAGCTCACGATCGGTTAAAGGAGGCTGCACCCTGCCAGCCAAATCTCTCCATTTTTGTGCATATTCTTTGAATCCCTCACTTGTACCTAGTGACATACCCTGAAGTTGGGTACGAGTAGGAGCAAGATCAGAATTATACTGGTATTGTTTGTAGAAAGCGGTGGCCAAATCTTCCCAATTTCTGACACTGGTTCCTTCTAGCTGATAAAACCACTCCAACTGAGCTCCTGAAAGGCTATCTTGAAAGAAATGAATCCAGAGATTCTTATCTGCCGTATAGGGTTGAATCTTTCTCACGTAGGACCTGAGATGCATTTTGGGGCAGGACAGCCCATCATACCTCACAAACACTGGTACTTTGAATTTTGGGGGAATCACAATCCCGGCAACCAGACCCAAGTCTTCAAAATCCAAACCCGGTACTCTTTGTAGTTCCATGGCAGCCAATCTGTCTTCTAAACCCTTGTATTTATCATCAGCGGGAGGATATTGCTGGTCAGAATAATCCTCATCCTCTTCAACCTCTTCTTCTTCCTCATCAGACTCGGAAGGTACCGCAACTCCATCTCTTTTACTAGTCCCTTCATCAGAAGTAGGAGGGAATTCAAGCACCCTTCGAGCTTCACCGTCAAATCTTCTCCCCAAAGTAGCCACCCCAATCCTCTTTTTCTTCTTTTTCACTGGGTCCTTGTTCCCCAATTGAGTCTTGATATCCTCTTGACCTTTAGCCAAGGTCAACAGGAGTTGCTGGAACTGTGCATTCTGAGCTTGTAGGTCTTTGACTGTTTGCTCGAGATCCATCCTACTGAAATAAACAGCAGACAGATAAGGAAACCTGTAGTGAGTCCTGCTTATGCACATGATGAATGGTATGCTTATGTAGGCAATGCATTCAAGGATTTAGAACATTCAAAATTGTTTCAGACAAAGAAGAACGCACGTCATATTAATAAGAAGAAATTTGTTAGTACATAAATGCCCCATGGGCCAAATATTACAAAATAAACTTCTTAAGGCAGAAAGACATTGCGCATCCTCTTTGGTGCAATGTAGGTGTTGAGGGACTCTTGCTCATGGAGTCGGCGGGTAAGTTCTAGAACCTTCTTTTCACTGGCGTAGTAGCTAGCTTCAAAAGTATTCCGTTCCTCCTTGAGCTGAATCCAACTTTTCTACATTTCCTCCCACGATGTAGGCATGTCTGGATGCAGGATGGTGTAGGGGACCTCTCCTTCATTGACGGGCTCTTTAATCACTGGGAGTATATGAGGATAAGGCATCATTAGACTTTGGGCTCGGGATCGTACCCACTTGAGATAGGGCTCAAGAGGGATGGAGTTCTTGTGTCCCAGAGTCTTGCTATCAACCTTGTTGAGTTTTCCCCAAGCTCTGATGAATCTTTGGCGAAGTCCTTGCGCATTATTGTCGAAGTCAAAAACTAGGCTAGGAATCAACATATCATGAGGGCCATCCATCCGTGCATATCCAAATTGCCTCAAAGCTAGGCAAGGGTTGTAGGTGATACCTCCTCTAATTCCAAGTAAAGGAACATTAGGAAACTCTCCGCAACGATTGACAATGATGATATTTTCTCTGGACCGAGAACACCAATGCACATCAGAATGAGTAAGAGTCATCAACCGTTGGTACCACCTTGAGCCCTGGTCATTCTTCAAGACAGATTGTGGAAGGTGCGAAATAAACCACCTTGCAAGGATAGGAGTACAGCACATGAGAACACCCCTCTTTCTCATTGTTCGTGTTTAAAATGAGTGAAGGATGTCCCCAAGCAATGTTGGTATTGGATTTCTGGACAAGAAGATTTTGACGGCGTTGACATCTATCAATTGGTCAGAATTTGGGAACAAGACCAACCCATAGATAAGGAGTGCCACAATCTCTTCAAAGGCTTGTAGGTCCAATGAGTTCCAACATTCTTGTGCCTTCTCAAACAAGAACTTTGCTAAGAATCCTCTGACGCTGCTTCTGGTTTCCCAATGCCCCTTGATGTCGGATGGTTGTAGATGTAATGCTCGAGCAACATCTTCTGGCTTTGGTTCCTTTTCCGTACCGTTGAAGGGTAGTTGATTGAGGATAGGGATTCTTAGGAGTTGGGAAAACTCCTCCAAAGTGGATACCAACTGATAATCAGGGAAAGTGAAACAGTGGTGAAGAGGGTCGAAGAACTGGAAAAGCACTTTCATCATGTCTTCTTCAATGTTGGTGTTGACTAGGCTGAGCAGTCTACCATGTCTTTCACTGAAGGATGAGTTTTCCGGAATTCTTGAGGTGAGCTCCTTGAGTTGAGGAGAAATTCTCACAAGGTTGACTTGAATGGTATTTCTGCGAGGAATTTCCATGACCTACAAAACAGGAACAAATATGAAGATCCAAACCCTTGAAGTGGTTAGTGGATGCATATGATGCTTCATGATGTTTATGATGTATGCACAAAACATATGTACAAGCAAATCACACCAAACCCTAGTTTTAGGCTTGCATGGGGTTTCATAGGTGAGTACCCTCTTGAGTGTAGTTGGCTTAAAAACCTATCCTATAAATAGTAACCAGGTTCTAAGGAGCTCAATATCACGGGATTGTTTTCATTGTTCATTGTTTTGGTTTAGCCACTTAACTAGCGACCAAAATATTCCAAGAAAACAACCCTCAATGAGTGTAGTATCGAGTATCTACCAACTTCGGACTGCACCAAAGCCGGTCATCTCACTACCCCTAATAAAAGGCCAAGATGGTCAAGTAAGGTTCTAGGTCATTAGTGCTTAGTGACATCACTCAGCGGCCCCGTACTCTCCTTGATTGAACTCAAGGGTTACCGGTACTCACAAATATGTCGCACTAATATAGCTATTGCTTCGACCGTGTCGGTATACCCCGCACAGTTTCCACAACGTATTGCTATCTATGAATGTTTCCCAAAATCCGGGTGTAGGATTGCAAACCCAAACAATAGAGCCAAGATATAAAGCAATCAATTCAAACAATTAGTCATGCAAGAGGGTGATCTAAGCCCTAAGGTTACTCCACTTTAAAAATTTCCCCAGCAGAGTCGCCAGTTCTGTGATACGGTGGGAGAACTGACTAGGGTTTTGCGTTTGTTTTCGCAAATGTTTCGGTTGAGCAAGAGTCGCCACCGACTTTTTATTTTATCCTAAGGAAAGGTTTAAAAAGCACAGCAAAAACCTTTGAGATTTTTCTTGGGTTCGGGGAGTAGATTATAGAAAGGGAAGGTATTAGCACCCTTTCTATCCATGGTTATCCATGGGCTCTTAGGTACTTGCTTAGATCAACTTGCCTTGGTTTTCAATTGTTTGAAATGGTGCTTGGTGTGTGGTTTTGAAAATGTTTTGAAAAGATGCCTTGTATAGGCTACCCTTGTAACAATTCTTTACTCGAATGTTTTACAAAAGGTGTTTTGTCTTTTAAAAAGATGTTTCAAGGTTTTTTTGAAAGTTTGTTTTGAGAGTGTTTGTGAAGTGTAGTTTGAAATTAGGCAAGTGTTTTCTTTGTAAATTGACAAGTACTTAAGAGTTTATCTACCCTAAAGTTTTCTCAAATATTTTTGTTATGTTTTAAACCTTTTGACAATTTTGTTCCACCATTGCATTTGGTGGACAATCTTGTCTTAGGAGGTTGAAGGGGACGGGCGCGGGTCGTCGTTTAGACCATAATTGCAATAGTGTTAAATGTCTTTGGGTAATTTTTCTTTGAAAGGGACTTGATCATTTTAGGCAACTTTTCGACAGCGTCATCGAGGGACTATGATCATTTGTATTGTTTGTTTCTACCCAAAGAAATTCAACATGCAATATGGCCCAATTATTTGAAGGCAACAAAGTGGAATACCCTAGGGGTGCAAGTGTGAAATGTGTTGTCCATTTTCATGCTTGTTTGTCTTGTATTAGGTCCAACTATTTTGCTCGTTTTATTCGCATACAAACCCTAATTCTAGCATAGTATGTTTAGGAAGCATTTAAAGTGCGAAATTTAAGTTCCTACGCTATTACAACACAATAATATGGGGAGGGGGTACAATGTTCAAGTGGGGAGATATTTAGACAAGAAATTGAATCTAAGCTATTACATCATTTGCTTTGAATATTTACAATATGATTAAAAGCATAAATAAAATAGAAATAAAACAAATATGCAAGAATGCAAAAAAGAATTTTTATATGTATGAAAAAAAAGTATTATTTATGTAAAAATAAAAAAGAAAAATAAAAAGGTATTATTTTTGAGGTAGTTTCAAATTTAGGGTAAAAACCCTAATTTTTAATAAAAGGGGTATTAATCAATTATTTATTATTTACATACAAAAATAAAATAAGATATGGTATATTTGTAAGAAAGGGTATTTTTTAGTATTAAATATTAAAAAATAAAATATGTACATTTTTTGGTATTTTTATCCTAAGCACATTAATACATACCTATATATTCATATTATTTACAAAACATGTATTATATATATTAATTAATAATATTTAATATTTAAATAAAAAGTATTTTATTCTATAAAATATTTTCAGGAAGTAAAAATAAGATAAAAATGTGTATGAAAATATATTTTGTATTATCTTAATATTTTAAACAAAAAGTATATATATATGTTTATTTATTTATGTACAAACAAAAGAAACAATCAAATAAATACTCAATAAATTCAAAAAATGATGAGAAAAATATTTTTATGTTTTTAATATGCTGAGAAAAAATAAATGAACCAATAAAAAAAAAGCAAAAGTCAAAAATGTTAAAAATGAATGAAATTGGCTCAGGGGGTGCAAAACAAAAATCATGGTGTGAATAAGAAATATGAAGCAAGCCCAGCCCAATAGACCCTTCTTCAACCTCCAGCCAAAAATGTTCAGAAAACGCGCGCTTGGTTCCAACATTCAAACATCCTGATTCCTGGCTTGTTAATGAAAACTCATAACACAAAAAATGTTCAGCATCAAGAGACGAATCTAACCATATGCATAACTTGATCTAACTCTCTAAGATGAGGGAGAATTTCTCCTTCCCCAAATCCTAACCTAGATTTTCTGCCATTTTCAAACCTCAAATTCTCACAGCTCAAGCAAAAGAAATGAAAAGTAAAAACATGTACATGTTCAGTGGCATGAGTAGAACATTGTTTATTCACAAACTTAAGGCTAATGATGCATAATAAGAGAGATACGAGTTCACCAAGATACCTGTTCAGCTGAAGTTCTATCTGGCAATGAGGGAGCTTTCAGTGCAAGGTGATGATTGGAAAAGCTTCCTTAAGGTCCATGGATGCTATTCCAATGTTTACTTTGTCTTGAAAGTTTCTGAATCGTGCTAGAGCACCTCACCTGCAAAACAAGAAACTGAAAATGGCGGAAGTGGTTAGAGGGATTACATGTCGTGTTTTTGCTTTTGGTTAGCTTGCATAGGTGTTAGGGAATGTATGTGAACTAGTTTGGGCAAGAGAGTTTGAGGGAAATGAAAGATGGCACTCAAACTGCAGGCCTTGCCCTGTTTTTGCAGTTTGAGAGTGATTATGGCAATGGGAGTGTTTGAGAGGTGCTAGGGTCGTGCAAAAGCTTGGTTGGGATGTTTTGAATGTGTCTACAATATTTGCTTCTGTGTTCTAATGCTGATATGAGAGTTGTCCTATGTTATGGCACTTTACTTCACACTTAAGCAAGCAAAACCAACCTTTTGTTTTAGGCAAGTAGGGGACCTCTAATGAGCTGCATAACCTCTCCTTGATCAGAGTGATTTTCCCCTAAACTTGTGCCAATTAGATATGGTTTGTACTTGTGGATTTGTAATTGGACATAAAGTGAAACTTTTGCAAAAATAGAAAGAATGCTTTATCTAATTAGGGATTAATCCATCATACAATGCTTTAGCTCATGAAACAAGGTCTTAGAAAAATGAACATGCATTAAATTATTGAGTGTTGGATGGTTTTAGGACCTGTAATCAAGGGGCATGCTGGTTTGAGAAGTTTGCACAAATTATGAACATGAAAAATGACCAATTCAAAAGTGAGTTTTTGCCAAATTGTGAAATTCGAATCTCTCAAGTCATGAGGTTGTTTGATGAGTTCTTGGACATTTTGGAAAGCTTGGAATATGTACTACAATCCATCTTTGAAATGAAAATTGAAATTCCAAGTGGAAGTGTATGGAAAATGGCCTTGAAGTGGGGTAGAAAACCTTGTCAAGATAGGTCAAAAATTCACTAAGTTAAGAATGGTTTAATGCCCTTATTCAAAAATTTGTAACTTGAGATAAAAGCTTCAAATTGGAAAACTTTGTGAATCAAAGTTTTAGATTATGCAACAAGCTACAACTTTCATGTTTTGACTTTTGTTTGAATCCAAATGGATCTTGGTGAAAAAGTGGGGCAAAGTTGGAAAAAAATTAGGGTTTTTTATAACTTAGAAAAATTCTAAGTTATGAAAAATTCTAATTTCTAACCCTAATTTGCATTTTGTGATTTCTTGGTGAACAAGTTTCATGATTTGGCATGTTTTGATGAAAAATGAATCTTGACTCTTGATTTTGACCAAAAAGTCAAAGTTTGACTTTTCAGTATACAGTCAAAATTGGTCAATTGACTGGGAAATTCAACTGTCAATCTTGTGTACTTGGGATCTTTTGAACTTGTTGAGAATGTCAAGACAATTTCATGGGGTCCTTGAGTCCATATGTGAGTTTGATTTGCCATTGGCTAGGTAAAACAGTCAAAAATTGCCTTTGTGCAGTCAGAACCCTAAAAATGACCATTTTGCCCTTTTGGTGATCTAATCAAATTTCTTGTGGAATTGTAATCCAAACTTGATCAAATGGTCCATGTGAGTTCATAATGTTGATGTGGGTCAATTTTCATGAGATTTGACTGTCAATTGGCCACAGTTGACTTTTTCCCCAATACAGCTGATTTCTAGGTCAACTGTCCAATTGACTGGGCAAAACTTGGAATCAAGACTTGAAACTTGATGTGGATAAACTTGGGAGTCCAATATGTAGCATGAAAGTCATCTTAGGCATTTTAGGTCAAAACATCTTTGTGCAAACACAAACCCTAATTTGGGTCCATAGTGCAAGGAGGAGTCTTGAGCAGATGAAACCCTAACTAGATCTTGGGCTTCAAAGGTTTTGTGATGAGGAATCCATTAGAAATGGGAGGGCAAATTTTGGGGTACAACAGTGATCCTTTTCATTGAGAAGGTTTTTGTTCACTAGATATTCGTCATGCGAACTTCTCTGCTATTGAACAAATAGTTATATGCAAACAATGGTATTTTAAGAATGCAAAGCTTATGTCTTTCTTGAAGGTTGAAAATTCATTTTTTAGTAAAACAAACAAATTTTGTAAAAGTGTGATATCAACTCATGATTTATAGCAAACCTTACAGGAGTCAGGATACTTTTTGTAACAGTATGCTTTCAAACTAACCCATGCTTCAACTAGGACTTTTAAGGGTTATAACGTGGCCTGGTTCACAGTTTAAGAAACAAAGGATAAAGGCTCAAAATTTATTTGTACCCATCCGTTCTTCGTGATGTTCTTCAATCCCATGCTCAGTTAATTGTGTGTTCATATCCTGATTGAGTCTGGAATGTCCTTGATATTCCGGTGATGGTTCAGAGATTGAATGTTTATTTGGAAAAGGCAGTCATTTTGTAATCTCTTTTTTTGTCGAGGATTTGTAGTAACCTCTCTTTTTTTTTTTGGTTTTCGTTATCCCTTCTTTTTCCTGAACTGTTCCTTTTGTGATTACAGTCAGCAGGATGCCCCCATTTTTCTTAAGTCTCCTTCATAGGTTTTGACTTAGCGAGCTTTTATTTTGAGAGATAATGATTACCAGTTTTAATGATTATGCGGAACCATCACTATCTTCTGATTTGGAAGGACGTCTTCGATTCCATTAATTATGTACGAAGCGGAAGATTGCAACTGAATGCGCGTCTGAATTGACTGAGAAACTACCCTGCCCCAGGTTATGATTTAGGGTTTTAATTTGTGTGGAAAAAAAACTCCTAGTTCTTTGGCTCAAATGGGTTGACTAGGGACTATCTTCCTTATAACTCCACTTTTTAGGATTTTGAAACAATGTCTGTACATCGTCAGTAGGGTCTGCTCGAAAGCATACTGTAGATATTGTGGTATCATTTTCGTCATCCTCCCTCTAAAGGCTTACAACTTTTTATCAAGAGTTGAATATCACAAATAGGAAAGAAGTTTAAATATAGTGAATACGAATGAATTGATTCAAAACAGACATATGCAATGCATTGATAAAGTAACAAAGTTTGACATGAATAAATGTTCGAACAATCAAAAGAAAGTTACAAATTGAAAATTCTAATGAACGAAAAGCCTTCTTGTTAGAACTTGTCACTTCAAATGGCGGGCCGTGGAGGAATGACAGAAGAATTCCAGTTGGCCATCTTGTGTGAATTCCAATGCTCCTTCATCAATCCGGTCTTGAATTTTGTATTTTAATGTCCGACAACTATCAGTATCATGCCCTGGATTGTTAGAGTGATATGCACACCTTGAATTTGGATTGTACATTGGAGAGGCAGTATTAGGATTTGTAGGAGGATCCCTCAACGTGACCAAATTCAATTTCAACATGTGTTGCAAGACTTCGTCATTGGTATGCTGAGTTTGGTATATTTCCTAGTGAATGAATCCCGCTTACGCCGATTACCCTGTGGTTGTTGGCGAGGTTATGGTTGGGCTCGTGATGAAGTAGCAATTTGGAAAGGTCCACTCTTCATAAAACCAAACTCTTGTCTTCTCGGAGGTTGATCAATGACTTGGTCCCCAGCCTCGACTGCTTGCTTCATACAGTTGTATCCATATTGATGAAGTTTGTTGATAATGGACCTCAACTCATCTTATCCCCGGGATAGGCCTTGGATAAGAGCCATCTGCCCCAACATATGGGTTCTCATTGCTCCTACCTCAGCTTGCAGTTGTTCCAACCGTTCGTCCTTATCGTCTTCAGGATTTTTCTTGGCCAGGTTCCTAGCGAGGAGTGCTTTCAACTCTTCCCGCCCCTTGGATAGGTTCAAGAACATTTCCATGAACTGAGCTTCTTGAGTTTGGAGATATTTGTTGTCTTGTTTGAGAGCCATTGCTGAAATAAATAGCGAGAACATGAGAGACCTACTTTAAAACCTGCTTATGCAATGATATGTATGATATATGTATGAAATGTTTTCAAGGATCTCGCGGGGTAAACAAGAAAATGTCAGAAGTTGAATTTTGCAGCTTTGATTGAAGAACTTTGTATCATTGAGAGTCCTTCTACGAGAGTCAAGCTCACCATATCAAGTGGGTCATATCCCCTGACTCAAGTTGTTGTATTTTGATCTTTTGACGGCATTAGCTAGAGGAAAATAAATCCT
Organism: Vicia faba; assembly: GCA_948472305.1. NCBI lineage: Eukaryota > Viridiplantae > Streptophyta > Magnoliopsida > Fabales > Fabaceae > Vicia > Vicia faba. The sequence continues at coordinate 1,171,783,553 of OX451738.1, forward strand.
CTTGCCCCTTGCTATACATCTGGTTCATCATAACCTGCATCACAGACCCTTTAGATCCTTGAAATGGTTAGTATGATATGTCATGTTATGATGCTATGATGTGTATGCTATGCATCAAGCAAGAATGCAGGGTAAGAAACCGATTTAATGGATTTATACGAACAAGGTCCTGCAAGGAATACAAACAAAGCCCTGCAACGAGTTCAAATTGTTAGGCAAAGAAAGCAAACAAGTCACACAAGTAGCCTTAAGTTTAGGCTTGCATGGAGTTTATAGGTAATTACCCTCTTGAATGTTCAGTTGGCTCAATATGTCCTATTAATAGTAATTGGGTTCTAAGGAGCCTCAATATCACTGACCTTCCCTTCAGAAATTGTTCTAGCTCTGCACCGAAGTATTGCGGCCAAAAAATCCTGAAAGTCCAGCCTCAATGAGTGTAGTATCGAGTATCAACCAATCTTCGGTCGGAACCAAAGCCGGTTATCTCACTACTTCTTAATGGCTAGGATGCGTCAATTAAGGGTTCTAAAGGCCAGTTAACGCTTAGTGACACTATGAGGAAGCCTAATGTTATCCTTAACTTACTTAAGTAACATTAGTACAATCCAAAGCATCGCGCTAACATAGCCACCACTTCGTCCGTATCGGTCTATGCCGTACAACCTCCATGATTTATTGCTACTTACCTAATAAGGTGCCCCAGATCCGGGTGTAGGATCTTTTAGTAACAACCCAAGAAAACCCTTAAAGATAAAGAAAGCAAACACACAATAAAGCAGTTAAATAATGATCTAGACCCTAAGGTAAACCCCACTTTATAATGATCCCCAACAGAGTCTCCAGTTCTGTTATACGGTGGCAGAACCGACTGTTAATACTGGTTTGTGTTTTTTTCCTCGCAAATGTCGTGGTAAGCAAGAGTTGCCACCGACTTTTGTTTTATCCAACAAAGGAAAGGGTGAAAAGAACATAAAAAGACCTTTTTTTCGAGATTTATGAGTACGTGGTAGATTATGGAAAGGGAAGGTGTTAGCACCCTTTCCATCCACGGTTTTCCATGGGCTCTTAGGTACTTGCTCATTTTCTAAAATTGCTTTTGTTTGTGTGTTTGAAAAGCTTTGAAAAATGCCTTAGTGAGGCGATTCACTTTATGGTAACTCTTGTATCAGTCCTCAAGAGTGCGATAAAGTGTTTTTGAAAACTTTCATTTGAAAAGTATGTTTGAAAGTGTATGGTGTAAAAAGGATTATTTGAGCAAGTACCTAACAGTTATCTACCTACTCGAAAAAAGACCATTCTTTTCCTCCTATCTTTTAGACCGTGTTATCCTACTATTAGTGAGTAGGTAACCCTATCGTTGGATGTATGAGGGACTATCGAAAGGGACGTACGGTCATCGAAGGCAAAATGTAAGGATACCTTAGCATTTCGAAGGGACTATCATCATAAGATCATTTCTCGTAGGCAACTCGAGGGACATTTTAGGGACTATGATCTTTATGACGATTTTAACCGAGGGTCTTTGCTAAGAGTATCCCTATGTTTCGAGGGACATGACCATTGTTTCCGAAGGCAACCAAGTAAGGTAATACCCTAGGGGTGCAAGTGTGCAAAAGTGTACTTTTTTCAGATATTTTATCTTGCGCAATTAGGGTTATCTAGGTTCAATTAATCATTATCTTTCATGCAACCCTATTAACCATTCATCTAAACAGTTTATCGTGCGGGAAAATAAATGGCGGGAAGATAAAATTCCTAATTATTACAAGGCTTTGGTGGAATTACATAATTAATGATTGAAAGGTAAAAATGCAGAATTAAAACCCTAATTAAACTATTACAAACTAGGCGCAATTACATCAATAATGAAAAATAAATCGTACGACAAAAATAATTAAGCGCGAGAATTAAAATTAAAAAGAAAAGTGCAAAACCCTAAAAAGTTAATTTGAGATATTTTTTTTTATCTTTTTATAAAAAATGATTTGAAATTGACCTAATTTTCTAATTAATTTTAATTAATTAAAATTGATTAAAATAATTAATTTGAAAAAATTAAATTACTAAAAAAAAACTAAGTTCTATTTTTTGTGATTTTTGATTTTATAAAAAAATGATTTTAAAAAAAGAATTAAATTAATTACACAAAAAATAAAATAGTAAAAACAAAGAAAGAGTGAAGGAATGGGCCTGAGGGGTGTAAACCCAAATCGCTGGGGTGGCATGCTAAATTCGTCCAAAGCCCAATCTTATGGCCTATCACCAGCGCTGGATCCAGTGTTGTTGGGAGCCTGGAGGTCCATCATGAGGGTGCATCCTAGAGGCGTTAGATATGGATGCTGATTGATCCAAGAGTGATGAATTTGGGGTGTAGGATGAACGTGTTGGGCATGATAACATTGGATCTGCAAATAGATTATGATAAAAATAATATACAGGAGGCAGGGGTCGAACCCCTGACATCCCACACATGCAATGCCTTAACACCCTTCGCTTTTGCCACTGGGCCACTTGGTCTTTTGTGATACCAAACAACAACAATACGTCTTATTTAATAATTAGCAGTAATAATGAATGAAAAGCGTGCTCCATTCAAATTGGCCAACCAGACTTGGACACGCCATCATATTCTCCAAAGGGCTGTCGTTTTAGGAAAGACTTTTACCTACAGACAACCTGCTGTAACTACAAGCCTGCGTATTTCAAAAATCACAGCCACACAATAAAAATGAAATCTAAATACATAGATCAACTGGGTTTGATCTCATGAGTGCAATGGTGTTCATCGTTTGGCTTAATTTTACCTGTACTGCAAAACCCTAAAACAAAGCTTCAAACCCTAACAATGTCAATTGTCCATACAAGCATCAAAACTCATAATTAATTATCCAAAAAACTTCTAAATGATGATACAAACATGAATGTTTGTCTAGAAATCATTTATAACACGTAAATATTCAAAATCAAATTCAAGAATTAAGGACAAACCGTGATACTGTATGGAGCGTTCGTGGGTGCTTTGATGCGTGGTAATGGCCCAAACAGCTTCCAAGCGTGCCCAAAAGTTGATTGCAAGCTTTAGAATGCCTTGAATCTCCCTGCAAATGCCAAACTGAATGCCACTTTTTTGTCAAAAAATTGGAGTTTCTTGTGTCTATTCTACACGGCCAAGTCCTCTTCTTCTGCTTTGGGAATGTTGTGGACATATAATAGAACAAATTAGGTCAACAAAAACAGATGCAATCGTGAAAAATTATGGAAAAGAGATTTGATTTGCATCTTGTATTTTTGATTTCTAAATTTGGCCAAATCATGATCTTTTCTAATCCAATTATCCGTTGCACGAAAATCTTGATTTTCCAGCTGATTATAGACTCATCATGTGGTCCTAAAACAAATCATTGGATTTTATTTCATTATTTCAATATTTTATTTGATTTATTTTGATTTTAATGAATAAAAAATAAAAACAAATAATAAAAATAATAAAATAATAGGTGGATAAGTTCAGGGGTCGTGGGTCATCTTAGGAATAAGTTTCAAACAAGAAAACAAGGGCCCATTTGGAAAAAAATTTATTTTGATCAATGTTGACTTCACGCACATTTCCAAAATTTGGTCAACTTTAGAAATGCATATCTCTCGCATTTTTTACCCTAAGAAGGTGTTCTTGGACTTTTATAAAGCTTAGGATGTCTTTTAAACAACCCTTTTTGTTTCATCTCAATTGGATGTTCCATGTTCATGTAAGGAGCTTTGACCCAAAAGGTGTTTTTGTTGACTTTTTGAAATGACCTATAATGTCCGAGTTTATATCTTTTGATTGAGGCATTTATTGAAATTGAGGTATGAATAGAAAATGTAGGGAATTGGATTCTATTCAAAATGAGCCTTGGTTGGAAAATTTCTGATAAAGTATGAGAGAGTTATGCCTGATCAAAGTTTGGTTGACTTTTTCTATAGAAACCCTAAATTGCCATTTTTGACTTTTGAAGAGTTGGGAGCATTTCTTGAGGAATCATGATCAAAACTTGATCAAATGATGGATATTACTTCAAAAATGTTTATGTTGGCCAACAATCTTGATGTTTAACTGTATTTGGGCCACAATTGACTTTTGACCTAGTACAGTTGATTTTCAGGCATTTGAGCAGTTGACTGAGCAAACTTGTTGTGCAAGGCATGAAACTTGGCATGGATGATCTTGAGGACATATTAGGACAATGGAAAACATTTGGGATCTTTGGAACTCAACCATCTTGATGAGGAGTGAAACCCTAATTAGAGGCTTATTGTCTTAAGAGAAGGATTTGTCTGGTCAATCCTTAGTCAACTTGAGCAATTGAGGACCTCTAGGAGTATGTCTTGTGTGAAAATGGGAGGGAAAGTTTTGGGGTACAACATACATCTATTTAATTCCAAAATATTGATGGTGAAGAGGATGATAATGAAGAAGAAGAAGAGTCATATAAATAAGTAAGTGAACCAAATATGGACGAGGATGCCCCGATTCCTCAAGAAAACAATGCAAATGTGATAGCTCTTTTGGAGAAAATGCATATCCAACAAAAGGAAGATGCATTCCTTCAAAATGAGAGGATTTTGAACCTCTACAACCTTGTCAAAGTCCAAAACAAAATTTTCTCAAACTATTCAAATATTCAAGATCAGTAGTACTCTGTGTTGGAAGGCATGCTTCAATCACAAGCTGAGAACCTTGCCTCCCTTCATTCCACCTTCCTTCAGCATTTTCCAAACCTTCCACCCGATGCTCCAGAAAATAATGATACAGACAACCTAGAGAATTGATTCATGTTTATATATATGTAATTCTGTTTAAGTTCTTAAGTTACCATTCTTTTGATAACCTCATGCACTTATCCTTATTAACTGGTTTGTAATATTCTACATACATTTGTCTAATTATTGCATTTTATAATCCGCACTAATTTCATTTTATGTGAATAATTATTGGTGTTTTAATTGCAAATAGAAAATGGTGTTGCATTTGATATATTTTGTTACTCTTAACCTTGTGCTTTTTCTCTTTTTGATGTTGTCAAAGGGGGAGAAGTGAACATAGAAGACTATATATAGCTTGCAAGCGGAACACACAAACTCAGGGGGAGCATATTTGAGCATTGTTTTGCCATTATCAAAAAGGGGGAGTATGTGAGGGAAAAGTCCCTCTATAAATATTTTAATGATGTCAAAATGATTATTAATCTCTCTCTATTTGGGTTTGTCCGATGAACAATCTTGCCATGGAATGATTGGAATGAAGATTTCCAGAAACACTTACTTTTGAGAAAATTCAATCTATGCATCGACTCAAAGATATGTGTGGTTGACTCATCATCTTCAATCAAGCCCTGAATGTGTCAGGTCGACCCTTCCGGTCGACTCAAACTGGAAATCAAAACATTCAAAGTTTGCGTCGACGCAAGCCCTGAAGTGGTCGACGCACTGCACTTCAAAATGGAATTCTCTCTGACTGTTGGATGTATCACGTCGACTCTTCTGGTCTACTCAACCTAGGAATCCAAATATTCAAAGTTTGCATTGATGCAAGTCCTAAAGCGGTCAATGCATTTCACTTCAAAACAATTTTCTGTCTGGGTACGGGTTGTGTCGCACCGACCCCTACGTCTGGTTGAGTTGACCGATCGCTGGCTCATCTGATTTTCTTCTATGTTTGTGGGTCTTGGATATTAGATAACATATATATATATATATATATATATATATATATATATATATATATATATATATATATATATATATATATATATATATATATATATATATATATATATATATATATATATATATATATATATATATATATATATATATATATATATATATATATATATATATATATATATATTCTTTATGCATCATTATTTGAAGTTAACAAGAACTAGTAAAAGATACACATAGTTCTCATCATCTTCATCCTCTCTTCTAAAAAATGAACATCTACACATAATCATGGTTATTGATTCAAGAAAATTGCTGTGGTGATAACGTTCAAATCAAGGATTCAATTCAGATTTGGGTTGAGCAATTATGGGCTGTTCTTGAATAAAATCATTTGGATTTTCTCCTCCAAGATTCCTATTGGTGCGTGGGTTTTTGCACAAGTCTTTGCTTCATTGAATTCAGCCGAGTGAAAGGATTAAGAAACATGGGTTTGCTTAATCAAGTATCTGTAACCAGAGGATTGTGAAGATTGATTTGGGGTCAAATTGCTTGCGATCAAAATCAGCCGAGTGAAAGGATTAAGAAACGGTGGGTTTGCTTAATCAAGTAGCGATAACCGGAGGTTTGTTCAAAGAATCTGGCACTTGGTTTTGCTCAAACCAAGGAAAGGGAAGAAGACTATTCCATCAACAACATTGGGTTGTTTGTATTGTGAACTATCTCATCTCTGGTATCATTTGTAACTTAATATCAAATATCTCAATTCTAGATTATAGAATTAGGAGCAGGCGTACCCTATGCGAGGACGACAAGGGGAGTTGCCTTAACAAATCGTGTGTTCTTCTACTTTTTCTTTATCTGTATACTTGATTACTATACTGTGCGAAAATTAATTTGTCAAATATGCATTTATTGAAATTGTAGTGTGTTGAGTTCATTTCAAAACATTGGTAACAATCCTTTTGATTGATACCTAAGAAAACTTACCACTACAATTTAGTAAAATCAAACCTAAGGTGCTTTGCTCACAAGGTATTTGACAAATTGACTAATACATAAATTATTCATTGTGCTTATCCTTATCTTATTCAACTCATTGGAAGTAATTAATAATCATTGAGGGTGTATAAGTGATTGATCAATTGAGTAAAACATATTGATTCTTATTTTGTCATTATATCCCATATGTTTACGCATATCCGATCTTTTCAATAGAGGATCGTTTAGACGATTGGAGATTCCAGGAAGCTTTCGCATATTTTTTTGAAAACAATTTTAAAAAGCACACATTATTTTAAACGATCTATTCAACCCCCCTTCTAGATCGATCACATTGTCTAACAATTTTAAGTTTATTGCATGTTATATTATGACCGGATGAAACAACCACCCAGTGGCAGGAGAAGCGTGCGTAAGGCATTAAACTATAAACACCTTAGTTTGAGCCTCAGTGGTACCCTTTTGTTTGTTAACATTTTCTGATTTCAGGTTCCATGCACACAAGCCACGCACATGTATCATGTACCCTTATCTCACCACCATCTGATCATTGTGTAAGTGGATTCAATGCACTACATGTATAGCCCACGATACACCTCAAGAAGTCAATAACACTGGATTAAAAATAGGGCGCCCGGGCCTCCTGACTTGGGCCCTTTCGTTTTTTTGCTTTTTACTAATTCTCACCCCATTTTTTATCATACACACACATGCCCATATAATTATTATTTTTTATTTATTTTCTGATTCCAAACAAATTCATTTTTGGGCCTAACCCTTTTTGCTAACTTTAAACCACCTTTTTACTTTTCAACACCCAATAATTCATATTTTCTTTTATATTTTCTATATTTCATTTAATTATTTATTTTTATTTAACCCAAAAATATAAAAAAATATTTTCTTAAATAATTAAATTAAAAACATTTTAATTTAAAACACTTATTTTATTTTTGTTAATATTTTAGGACTAGATTTTGTCTTTTTCACACTTTAAAAATATATTTCTTCTCAAATTAATACTAATATTCAAGATTATTATTCTAAACAAATTTACTTAGACTTAGATTTATTTTCTTCTTAATTTCAAAGAACTTAGCTTTTAGGTTTTGATTAAATGATTAATCTCTTTTGAAAATTAAACTTAATTAGTTCAATTAGGTTAATCTCTAAACCTTCTCCATCAAAAATCATCAAAAGCAAATTCTTTTTCTTCTCTATATTTTACATTTGTATGCATTTTATTATTTCACACTATTATTCATGTGCATGGTATGTAATATTAATTAGGACTTTTATTGCTTTTCCCTATTTCACAAATTGTACTCCCCTTCCCAAAGTATTGTAATAGCGTAAGACATTTAAATTCCGCAATTTATCACTTTCCATATTATTGTTAGTAATTAGGGTTTGTATGGCAAGATTTAAAATCAAACAATAGAAAACCCTAATTCAATATAAAATAATTGAAAATAACACACTTTACACACATGCACCTCTAGGGCAACCCACATTTGTTGCCTCAGATATAAACAATCATGTCCCTCGAATATGGGATGTTTTAACAAAGACCCTCGATTAAAAGATCATGGTCCCTCGATGACCCTTCAAATGTTGCCTTCGGTAAATGATCTTAGTCCCTTACGACAATTGCTAGAACATCTTACAAGTTGCCTTGTATGACTGTATGATAACCCACGCCTGTCCCTCACATCCAATGATATGGCTATTTTCCAATCAATGGTAAAATAGCACTATCTAAAGGAGGAGTAAAAATACAAAGACTTCTTGGGTAGGTAGATTTCTCATGATTTCTTATTCACAAACAAAATATTTCCACACTTCACACTTTCAAAACATCTTTCAAAACAAACATTTTGTATACATTCTCAAGAATACGAGAATCATTACAAAATGGCCTTACATTGGCATTTTCAAACATATTTTCAAACACTTCCTTTCAACAAATATTTTCAAAACCAGCACTTTGTATACATTCTCAACGATATGAGAATCATTGCAAATTTTGCCAAAATTAGGAATTTTCAAAATATTTTCAAACTTACACAAACATAAAGCATTTTCAAAGGGATCAAGCAACTAAGAGCCCGTAGATAACTACGGATGAAAAGGATGCTAACACCTTCCCTTTTGATAACCACCCCCCAAACTCAAGAAAATTATCAAAAGTTCTTTCCTGTTCTTTTCACCTTTTCCTTTATTGGATAAAAGAAAAGTCGATTGCAACTCTTTCTATTCGCAACATTTGCGATAAAACTAAAAACACCCAAGTCAGTTCTTCCACTGTATTACAGAGCTGATAGATGCAGCCTCAGTCCAGGTTTTAACCCTTGAAAAATTCTAGGGAAAATCTGAGCCAACCACCTTTTATCTCAAGGAGTTGTCCAGTAGAGCCCCTAATTCCAGCATCCCTCTGTTGGTGAGGGAGAAAACGACTAACTTTGACGTGCAACGCATCCTGGTTAAAAAAGGGAGTTTCATCAATGTCATGTACACCCATCTATTCTTCACCCTGCAGCTTGACAATTCCCACATGTCTCCATACGTGGGGTCCGACCTGCAAGGATTCAACTGTCCACCATCAAGCCACTGGGTTATGTCGAGCTGTTCATCATGTTATAGGAAGAAACTGCATCCCGACAGGTCAAGGTGTGTTTTATGGTGATCGAATTCCCCTCTCTCTACACCTGCATCCTAGGGAGACCAACATTGGACAAGAAGACCGTTTTACCTTCCACGGTACATTTAAAGATGAAGTTATACACCAAGAGGGTTCGCGTCGCCACTATTCATGGAGATGTCACAACTGCTAGGAGATGCTTCAACGCGGCTTCCAAAGGACAAAACATGGTCGACACTAGAATGACCTCCTCGACAACATCGGCTCCCTAGGAAGACAAACCTGCTTGAGTTGAAGAATAACAAGCTCCACCAAAGGTCGACTCTATTTACCTCGGCACCCGCTTCGCCAAAGATGAAGTCGAGGTCCCCAATGGCAAATAAGATCCCCTCCGACTCGTCCCCGGTAGAGACTTCAAGTTCATCCCCCTCGACGAGGACCCAAGCAAATGTGTTAAGATCAGTGCTGGACTCCCTGACTTGGAGAGGGAGCAGCTCAAAGCCTGCCTGAGGAAAACACTGATTTGTTCGCATGGAGCGCTGTAGAGATGCCTGGACTTGGCCCTGAGGTTGCATGTCACCAACTTTCCATGGATCCAGTCGCTAGGGAAGTAGTACAACATAGGCGTAGGCAGTCTCTCAAAAAAGTGGAGGCTGCTGAAAAAGCTATAAAAGACCTCCTAGAGACAAATTTTATTTCTCAGGCTTTGTATTCAACCCGGCTCTCCAACGTTTTACTTGTTAAGAAGAATAATAGAAAATGTAATATGTGTGTTGGCTATGCTGATCTCAACCGGGCATGTCCCAAAGATGCATTTCCTTTACCTAACATTGACATGCTGGTCGATAACTTGGTCGGCTACAAAATTTTATCATTTATGGATGCGTATTCGGGCTATAATCAAATCCCCATGGTGATAAGCGATAAATATTGCACTGCTTTCATGATCGGATTGGACAATTACTACTACAACGTAATGTCCTTTGGCCTAAAAAATGCGGGTGCAACATACCAGCGGATGATGAACAAAGTCTTATCCAGTGAGATTGGGGACATGCTCGAGGTATACATGGATGACATGATCATCAAGTATCGAGGAAAAACTGATCATGCTGTCCATCTGAAAAGAGTTTTCGACCAAGCAAGGCGGTACAAGATAAGGTTCAACCCAGAGAAATGAACCTTTGAGGGTGAAGGCAGACAAATTCCTCGATTTCTATCTGACTGAACATGGAATTAAAGCCACCCCAAAAAAATGAAGGGCATTCTCTAAGCTCCCCACGCCAAACTCGAAAAATCCATAAGAGTCTTGAACGACATGCTCACCTTGTTCTCCTGCTTTATGGTGAAGTTCGCGCAACACATATTCCCATTTTTCAAACTCTTGCGTAAAGAGACAGTGTTTGAGTGGACCGAGGAATGCGAGTAAGCCCTCCTCCACCTCAAGCGAGCCCTTTCACAACCACTCGTGCAATCACAACCATAGAATGAGGAAACTTTGTTCCTTTATTTGGTCGTCTCCACCGAGGTTGTAAGTGCAGCCCTCATTCAGGAGACACCAGACGGGAAAAAACCATTGTACTTTACTAACAAAGAATTGCAAGGCCCCGAGGTCAGATATCAACAAATCAAAAAGGTAGCCTTAACACTCATTTATGCGACGAGGAGACTTAGATACTACTACCTGGCCCACACGATCATCGTACAAACTGATCAACCCGTAAGACAACTTTTAGGTCGACCAGACATGGCCAGACGAATGTTGAAATGGTCCCTAGAACTTTCAGAGTTTGATGTTCAGTACGAAAGCAAGAAAGACCTTAAAGCCCAAATGCTGGTTGACTTCATTGCAAAGATGACCACCCACGAAACCCTCACGAGTGGGAAACACAAGTGGACCATCTACATGGACAAAGCTTCTAGCTCGTTAGGAAGCGGAGCAGGAATCCTCCTTAAAAACAAGGAGGGTATCCTGGACAAACATTCGCTCGCCCTATCATTTCCCATGTTAAACAACCAGGCCGAATACGAGGCCCTGCTCGTAGGATTAAGGTTGGCCGAAGACCTAGGTTCCCGAGAAGTACCAATATTCACAGACTCCCAGCTTATCGCATCTCAAGTTCGAGGAGAATACCAGGCCAAGAATGATAGCCTCGTCGAATACATGAACCTAGTCAAAGAAATGATGAAGAAGTTCTATCAGGCAGAAATCAAACACATACCCCGCGAACAAAACACTCGGGCCGACATACTTTTAAAACTCACGAGCACAAAGAAAAAAATAGGAACAAATCTGTCATTCAAGAGTCCCTTTCCCACTCGAGTGTTGAGAGATCCACTGCGTCACCCGAGGTGAATGCCGTCAGGGACAATACATGTTGGATGAGCCCTATTTTTAACTATCTTATAAAGGGAGAGTTACCTGCTGACTAAAAAAAGTCCAATGCGATCAAACGATGAGCATGCTCTTATGTAGTAGTCGAGTAAAAGCTTTATCGACGGGGATTCTCCATCCCACTTCTAAAATGCGTCGAGGAAACCAAAGTCCCCGAGATCCTACAGGAAATCCATGAGGGAATCAACACTTAACACTTGGGAGGAAGATCCCTAGCATGAAAGGCATTGCGAGCAAGGTATTACTGGCCCACCATGCAGCAGGGCACAAAGGAGCACGTAAAAAATGCGAAAGATGTCAAAGACACGCGAACATGCACCTAGCGCCCCCACACGAGCTCAAAACATTATCGTCCCCATGGCCATTCTCTCGGTGAGGGTGGACATCCTTAGACCGCTCGTGCAAGGATCGTATCAAAATAAATTCTTGATCGCTGCGTTCGACTATTTCACAAAGTGGATAGAAGCTAAAGCCCTTGCCAGAATCACATCACACAATATTCTTTATTTCTACAAAAGAAACGTGCTTGCCCGATTCGAATACCACAAATGCTCGTCACCGACAACGGGACGCAGTTCACCGACTAGAGTTTCCAAGATTTCATCGCCAAACTCAACACCAAACAACATTTCACGTCCATCGAACACCCTCAAACAAACAGGTAAGGTGAGGCTGTGAATAGACTCACCTTACAAGGACTCAAGCGCAGGTTGGGCGAAGCCAAAAAGGGATAGGTTGAAGAGCTGCACAACATTCTGTGGGCTTACAGGACAACGCCACACTCGACGATCGGAGAAACCCTATTTCGACTAACTTATGGCACCGAAGTAGTTACCTTGTGGAAATTATGAAGCCATCTAGACGAACCGAGATTCCACTTGACGGGGAGCTAAACGACGAGGCCCTGAGGGAAGAGCTCGACCTGATTTAAGAGATCCGATCAGGGGGCGTCTCTTCGTAAGGCCACACTGAAGCAGTAGATAACTTTGCGTCATGACGCCAAAGTCATAACGCGAGTTCCAGGTCGGAAGCCTAGTCCTACAGAGAAATCAGAAAGATTCCCATGAAGGAAAGTTGGCCGCCAACTGGGAAGGCCATTATCGTGTCTGTGGGACGACGAGCACTGAGGCCTACTACCTCGAACACTTAAGTGGAGAACCGCTACCTTGATCATGGAACTCTATAAAGCTGAAACAATACTACAACTAAGTCACAAATAAACCAGGGCTTGGCAATCGACATACCCTCTCTGACAAACGATAGGGCTCGTTCGACCATGGAAGCATGTTGTGGTACAAACATAGCCTCCAACCAATAACAAAAGGCAGGTCTTCGCTCATTGGTCGAGTGGAAACTTAGCTCGATGGGGACACATCGACCGAGCTCCACCGTCGAAGTACCTAATTGTTAGAACATAGTTTGATTCTATAACCCTCGTAAGAGTTTTGATGATAACAAACACAAAGAACAATATGCACTCTAAAATTATATTCTGTTTTGTAGAGAAGTTCTGATGGAAGTAGATTAGAAGTTAAGCTACAAGGATGTTCCTGCTGTGAATGTTAACTATTCTCAGAAAGTTCTGATGAATGAAGATCAGAAGTTGCGCTAAGAGAAAGACATTTTAACTCTGAAAGAAAGTATAACGCTGCAAACAAGACCTCATGATTCAGACCTTCCAAAGTTCTGAGTCAAGCAGCAAACATATTCCTTAATATTCTGAAGCGTTACAATTCAGCAAAGCAATATCAAATGCAACGACTACAAACAGACAAGGATCTTTTATTTGAGGAAAGCGCATTAACTAACATTTATCAAGTTTCCAAATACTCAAGATTGCTGCGCCTATTTAAAAGGGATAAGGATAAATAATTTACGATTTACACACCACAATTCATAATACTTCAATGTTGCTACTCCTCATTCATACTATTCTTTAAACCGTGTAATACATCACAAGCCTGTGATACTATTTTTGTAAAGAAAAACATAATGTACACTGCTTTATTCATACTTTGTTTCGTGCAATTCCTTGAGATAAACCGGGTTGTGGTTATACTCAAGAAGACTTTGGTAGTATTCAAAGTAGTTGTGTAATCAAGTTTAATTAGTGAATTAAGACCTCGTTGGAGAGAGGCGAAATCACCTTGGTGGATGGACGAGATTAGTTTGAGTTCAAATGAACCAGGATAAAAATCATCGTGTTATTTGCATTGATTTTTAAGATTCCAATTCAACCCCCCCTTCTTGTGTTTTTCAATTCTTCAATTGGCATCAGAGCGTCTGGTTCTGAGTTCAAGCACTTAACTGTGTCAGTAAAAGATCTAAGCTAAGAAAAACACTATGGTGGGACCAAGTCAGAACATCAGCAATGACTAGCATGATGAGAAAGACAGAATCAACAGCAAACCTCCAATCTTTGATGGAGAGAACTTTGATTACTGGAAAGATAGAATTGAAAGCTTCTTTCTGGCTCATGATGCTGATCTATGGGATATGGTAATTGATGGGTACATGTATCCTGTGGATGAATGTGGTCAGAAGATTGATAGAAAAAGAATGTCTGATCATCAAAAGCGTGACTTTAGAAATCATCACAAGGCCAGAAATATTCTCTTGAGTGCCATCTCATATTCAGAGTATGAGAAGATCACAAACAGAGAGACAACTAAGAACATGTTTGATTTTTGAGAATGACGCTTGAAGGAAACATGCAAGTAAAAGAAACCAAAGCCCATTTCACTCATTCAGAAGTATGAAGCCTTCAAGATGGAAGAAAGTGAAACCATTGAATTAATGTTCCCAAGATTCCAAATTCTGGTTGCTGGGATGAAAGTTCTGGACAAAGGGTATTCAACTGCTGATCATGTAAAGAAGTTCATCAGAAGTCTACCAACATTGCTCTTATGGCCAATGTGACAGAAGATACTGAATCATCTGGGTCAGAATCAGAATCAGACACATAAGAGGTATTTCCCGAATTTACTGTAAACTTTACTAAAGCTGAATTAGGAGAAATTATGAGTGAAATTCTTGAAAGATATCAACAACTTCGAGTCAAATTCAAGAACCTGAAAAAGGATCTAGTTTCTGACTCTGAAGAAACTGAGAATATGAGATTAGAAAATTCTGAGCTAAAAGAAAAAATTTCAAAACTTGAAAACGATTTACAAAACAATCAGAAGGAAACAATCTCAGAGGTTCCCAGTAACTCTGATAAGATCATAAAGGAATATGATCATAGCTTTCAGAAGTTTCTTGCTAAAAACATAGATAGAAGCAAGATGGCTTCAATGATCCATGGAGTTAGCAGAAATGACAAAAAATGTATATGATACAAAGGTAAAGTATCCAAACCTAAGAAAGTCATGGACTTAGTTATTAAACGCACTCCTTTAAAATCTCACTTTACCTATGGGCACACACATGACTTAAAATATACCAATAATGATTTTTCTGCTAAACCAAAATCCAAATAGAATTTTGGTAACACTAACAAACAAGAACCCAAAAAGATATGAGTACCTAAGGATAAAATTGTATATGTAGCAGATATCTTTGACACCAAGACTAAAACACCAATCATGGTACCTGGACTCTGGATGCTCTCGACACATGACGGGAAGAAAGCATATGTTCCAAAGCCTGGAACTTAATCTGGAGGCTACGTAGGTTTTGGAGGCAATCAAAAAGGGAAGATCATTGGCTCTGGATCTGTCGGTAATGGTAACCTCCCTTCTATTAATAATGCTCTGTTAATAGATGAATTAATGCATAACTTGTTATCCATAAGTCAATTAAGTGATAACGGTTATGATATAATCTTTAATCAAAATTCCTGTAAAGCTGTTAGTCAGAAAGATGGATCTATCCTATTTAATGGAAAGAGAAAGAACAACATTTACAAAATAAAACTTTCTAAACTAAAAAGTAAGAACGTAAAATGCCTACTGTCTGTTAACAACAAGCAATGAGTACGGCACAGAAGACTGGGGCATGTTAGTATGAGAAGAATATCTCAGATTAACAAACTCAATCTGGTCAGAGGACTTCCTCATTTTAAAGCAAAAAATGTTGTTTCTACCTCTAGACCATTATAACTTCTGCACATAGATCTATTTGGACCAGTGAAAACTGCATCCATTAGTGGCAAGAATTATGGGTTAGTGATCATAGATGACTATAGCAGATGGACATGGGTAAAGTTCTTAAGACACAAGGATGAGTCACACTCTGTGTTCGTTGCTTTCTGTAACCAAGTCCAAAATGAGAAAGATCTTAGAATTATCAAAGTCAGAAGTGATCAAGGTGGAGAATTTGAAAACAAAAAATTTGAAATATTTTTTAATGAGAATGGAATCTCTCATGATTTCTCTTGTCCTAGAACTCCCAACAGAATGAATTTGTAGAACGAAAGAACATAACTTTACAAGAAATAGCCAGAACCATGACCAACGAGACTAACATTGCTAAGAACTTCTGGGCAGAAGCAATTAACACAGCATGTTACATTCATAATAAAATTTCCATAAGACCTATTCTGGATAAGACTCCTTATGAACTGTGGAAGAAAAGAAAGCCCAACATTTCATATTTCCATCCATTTGGATGTATTTGTTTTATGCTTAACACAAAAGAACATCTGGACAAGTTTGACTCTAAAGCACAAAAGTGTATTATGTTAGGATACTCTGAACGCTCAAGAGGCTACGGAGTATACAACACAGAAACACATATTGTAGGAGAGTCAACCAGTGTTAGATTTGATGACAAGCTTGGCTCTTAAAAGTCAAAGAAAAATGAATCTCTTGCAGATTTAGAAGTTTAGTTCACAGGAACTGAAGGCAATACATCAGAAGCTCCCAACAAAGACTCACAAACAACATCAGAAGGAAATGTCACAAACACTACAACAACATATGAAAAGCCTCTCTAGAAAAGACTATCCAGAAGAAACCAAGCTCACCCTAAAGACAAAATTCTGGGAAAGAAGGAAGATCTAATCAGAACAAGATCCACATTCAGAAATTCTGAAGAATCTCTCATGGGATTGGTATCTCTGATTGAGCCAACCACCATTGATGAAGCTCTTCTGGACAATGACTGGATACTGGCTATGCAGGAGGAATTAAATCAATTCACCAGAAATGACGTATGGGATATGGTTCCCAAACCAAAAGGGTTCAACGTTATTGGAACAAAATGGGTATTCAGAAACAAACTGAATGAACAAGGAGAAGTCATCAGAAATAAAGCACGACTGGTTGCACAAGGTTATAGTTAGCAAGAGGGGATAGACTATACAAAAACCTTTGCTCCAGTTTCCAGGTTAGAATCTATCAGACTCTTAATTTCTTTTGCTGTGAATTATGGCATCACTCTCTATCAGATGGATGTCAAAAGTGCATTCTTAAATGGATACATTGATGAAGAAGTTTATGTGAACTAACCCCCTGGGTTTGAAAATTCCAAACATCCAGAATATGTATTCAAACTAAAGAAATCACTATATGGTCTGAAACAAGCTCCCAGAGCTTGGTATGAAAGACTAGGTAGCTTTCTATTAGAAAAGGAATTCACCATAGGGAAAGTGGACACAACCTTATTCTGTAAGTCATTTAAGAATGACATTTTAGTTTGTCAAATTTATGTAGATGATATAATATTTGGATCTACTAAAGCTTCTTTGGGAAGAGAATTTGCTAAGTCCATGCAGGCAAAGTTTGAAATGAGCTTGATAGGAGAACTCAATTATTTATGGCATTCAGATCAATCAAACTCCAGAAGGAACCTACATACACCAGAGCAAATACGTCAAAGAACTTCTGAAGAAATTTGACCTATCAGAGTGTAAGCCATCTGAGACTCCAATGCATCCCACATGCGTTCTAGAAAAGGAAGAGGTAAATATAAAGGTAGAACATAAGATCTACAGAGGTATGAATGGTTCTCTCTTATATCTTACAGCTTCAAGACCTGACATTCTATACAGTGTATGTTTATGTGCCAGATTCCAATCAGATCCTAGAGAATCTCACTTAACAGCTGTTAAGCGAATTTTCAAGTATCTGAAAGGTACTACTAATCTTGGTTTATTTTATAGAAAAACCAGTGAATACAATTTAGTAGGGTACTGTGATGCTGACTTCGCTGGAGACAGAGTAGAAAGAAAAAGAACTTCTGGAAGCTGCCAGTTTCTGGGAGAAAATCTGATCTCATGGGCCAGCAAGAGGCAATCCACAATTGCTTTGTCAATAGCTGAAGCTGAATACATAGCAGCTGCTGGATGTAGCACACAGATGCTCTGGATAAAGAGTCAGCTTTAAGACTTCAACATATTTGAGAGTAACATTCCTATATTTTGTGATAATACTTCTGCAATATATTTATCTAGGAATCCTATTTTGCATTCTAGGGTTAAGCATATAGAAATAAAACATCACTTTATTAGGGACTATATTCAGAAAGGAATCATTTCCTTAAAATTTATTGACACAGACCATCAATGGGATGATGTCTTTACTAAACCACTTTCTGAAGATAGGTTTAATTTCATTCTAAAACATCTCAGCATGAAATTATGTCCAGAATAAGAGTTTTATTTATATATTCATTAACCCTAAGAATTTTACATTTTCTTTGTGAACATCTGATCAACAATTCTTCAGAAGTTAGAAGGACAGTTGCATCCGAATATATCTAAGAATATCTGAACGGTTCATTTCAAAGATAGATGCGTGCAGTTCACATTATCAACATTTGTCATTGTTGTACCCCAAAATTTGCCCTCTCCTTCTTCAGGAAATCATCTTGGATTTTCAAGGTCCCTCTGAAATAAATCCAAGTGCGGAACTGTCATTTTTGTCCAATCAAACCACTTACAAGAGCAAGATGATCACACAAGCTCTAAAGACAATGCTTTTATCTTGAAAAAAAATCAAATTCTAAGTACTTGGAATGTTTCTCTAAAAAATGAGTGTTTAAGAAAAATCAGTGCTTTAGAACTTCTGGACCAATTCCAGATAAAAACGGTCAGAAGTCGCAAGCTTGGCTCAGCGTAGTCAGAAGTTGGCTCCTCAGCAACTACATCAGCTCAATCAGAAGTTGTAAACGTGGTTCAGTATGTAAGCCTCAGACAGAACATGACCCTTTCAGCAGTTACGCAAGCTCAGTCAGAATTTTCTAAAGGAATGCAAAAAGAAGCAGGGAAGTCTGAAGGCTCTTTCAGAACATGCTGAAATCAGAAGATGAAAAGGTCAGAAGAGTGGGTGTTACACTGATACAGAATCTCTAAGCCCAGGAGATCCAGAAGCAAATCCAAGAAACGTATCAGAAAATCAGGAGAATCCCCAGAAATTACTAAGACAACAGGAAGCCAAGGCCAGAGCATGGTTTACAGAACTGCTGATTCAACGTTGGTTTCCATTACCAGAATATTGATGTTGATAGGTCTTATCACCATTTAATGCTCATTAATGCTTCCAACCACTCCTGAACATTCACGTGTGGCTTGGAAAACGCCTTTATGTAGATTCTGGCATGGGTCTGCACGCCACCGCCCACTTAAGAGGTTACTTCTCTCCAATCCACGTCTGCTGCTGCAGCCTGGACTGAAGGCTATCTATTATCACAACTTCCCAGGAATTTCTGTCAAAGAACAATTCAAACTCTGTTGGCGCCTTTAATGTTCAAGGCACCCACAAGAACTTCGCCTATAAATAGAGAGTCATTGTCCACTGAAAAAGGGCGTTCAAGAAACAGAAAAAATCGCTAAAGAGAGAAACAGAAACCCTTAGCAAAATTGTGTTCTGAAACTCTGCCAAAATCTCCAGTTTTGTTTCATAACTTTGAAGTTCTTACCTTCAAACTTCATCAAATACCCAGTTTTTCTTTGTGAACCAAAAACCTCTTTTCAAACTTCTGACCCTACATACGCATACACTTTCACCTGCCTTTTTTTTCCCAAAAAAGGAATCTGTCCAGAACACCACCAGAGCCAAAAGCTAGCTTTCACCCACAAACTTTTCCAACAGCCAGGTAAGCACCTGCTGACCTTCATCACGCTGCTAAGCATCATCAGCTGTGCATACTCAAATAAACATAATGTAAATATCATGTTGTTGCTGTTTATATTCTGAGGATTTTCATACCTCAGAACATTCTGAGCCAGTGTAGGACTTGCTTGTGACCCTGTTGGTTCTGCCCTCTGAAACATTTTGACATTTGCTGGATCTGTTCCAAATATGTTTCCTGTTTTGTGGAATAACAACAAAATTGCAGATGTTCTGATTAGTACAGGGAAGAGCCAAGTGCTGACTTTGACGTTAGCACATCTGAAGCCTGTTTTGCTGTCAATAATATCAGAACCTCTGAGAGTTATTGCCTTTCCAGCAGAATCATAACTTATGGTTTCTCCACTAACAAAATTCTGTCTTGCAGCGCAGGGGGGTCAAAACTTCTGATTTCCCCACTAACAGGGTTCTGTTTTGTAGGTGCCAGAGTCAGAAGTTCTGACTCATACAGTTTAACCAAGAGGTTGATCATCTGGCAGCGGATCTGAGTCAGAACTTCTGATGACCTCTCAGTAGCGCGCTGGCTCTCTCTCTCTCTCTATATATATATATATATATATATATATATATATATATATCTTGTTTTTTGCTATTTTCCTTTTTGTCTATTTTTCTCGTTGAACCCCCCATGTACAAATGTGTATCCCCATCCCCTAATTGTTGTAATAGCGTAGGATCTTATATTTCCGCTTCTTATTGCTAGTAATTAGGACGTGTATGGCAAGATAAAATAAATGAAATATAAAATCCTAATTCAAAGAAAAAAAACTCTTGTATGCAATAAAACACACTTGCACACTAACACCCATAGGGTTACCTCCACTTATTGCCTTTCAAAATTGGGCCGTATTGTATGTTAGGTCTCTTTGGGCAAAACAAACAATTCAAATGATCATAGTCCCTCAATGACGCTTTCGAAAGTTGCCTAAAAATGATCAAGTCCCTTAAAGAAAAATTGCCCAAAGATACTTGACACCATTGCAATTATGGTCTAAACGATGACCCGCGCCTGTCCCTTTCACATCCTAACACAAGATTGTCCACCAAATACAATGGTGGAACAAAATTGTTAAAAGGGTTAAGACATAGCGATAATCTTTGAGAAAATTAGGGTAGATAGCTCTTGGTTACTTGCCAAATTGCAAAACAAAACACTTTGCCTATTTTTTTCAAAAAAACAACACATCACAACACACTTTCAAAACAAACTTTCAAAAAACAAAAACAAATGAAAACCTTTTCAAAAGACATACACCTTTGTATACATCCCAACATGGATCATTGCAAAGGTTTCCACCACATTGGCCTCTTTTCAAAAACATTTTCAAACCCACACACACAAAGCACCATTTCAAACAATTGAAAATTAAGGCAAGTTGATCTAAGTAAGTAACTAAGAGCCCATGGATAACCATGGATAGAAAGGGTGCTAATACCTTCCCTTTCTATAATCTACTCCCCGAACCCAAGAAAACATCTCAAAGGTTTTTGCTGTGCTTTTTAAACCTTTCCTTAGGATAAAATAAAAAGTCGGTGGTGACTCTTGCTCAACCGAAACATTTGCGAAAACAAACGCAAAACCATAGTCAGTTCTCCCACCGTATCACATAACTGGCGACTCTGCTGGGGAAAAAATTTAAAGTGGAGTAACCTTAGGGCTTAGATCACCCTCTTGCATGACTAATTGTTTGATTTGATTGCTTTATATCTTGGCTCTCTTGTTTGGGTTTGCAATCCTACACCCGGATTTTGGGAAACATTCAGAGATAGCAATACGCTGTGGAAACTGTGCGGGGTATACCGACACGGTCGAAGCAATAGCTATATTAGTGCGACATATTTGTGAGTACCGGTAACCCTTGAGTTCAATCAAGGAGAGTACGGGGCCGCTGAGTGATGTCACTAAGCACTAATGACCTAGAACCTTACTTGACCATCTTGGCCTTTAGGGGTAGTGAGATGACCGGATTTGGTGCAGTCCGAAGTTGGTAGATACTCGATACTACACTCATTGAGGGTTGTTTTCTCGGAATATTTTGGTCGCTAGTTAAGTGGCTAAACCAAAACAATGAATGATAAAAACAATCCAATGATATTGAGCTCTTTAGAACCCGGTTACTATTTATAGGACAGGTTTTTAAGCCAACTACACTCAAGAGGGTACTTACCTATGAAACCCCATGCAAGCCTGAAACTAGGGTTTGGTGTGATTTGCTTGTACATATGTTTGTGCATACATCATGAACATCATAAAGTATCATATGCATTCACTAACCATTTCAAGGGTTTGGATCTTCATCTTTGTTCTTGTTTTGTAGGTCATGGAAATTCCTCACAGAAAAACCATCCAAGTCAACCTTGTGAGAATCTCTCCTCAACTCAAGGATCTCACCTCAAGAATTCTGGAAAGCTCATCCTTCAGTGACATACATGGTAGACTGCTCAGCTTAGTCAACACCAACATTGAAGAAGACATGATGAAAGTGCTATTCCAGTTCTTTGACCCTCTTCACCACTGTTTCACTTTCCCTGACTATCAGTTGGTACCCACTTTGGAGGAATTTTCTCAACTACTGAGAATTCCTATCCTCAATCAACTACCTTTCAACGGTACGGAAAAGGAACCAAAGCCTGAAGATGTTGCTCGAGCATTACATCTACAGCCTTCTGACATCAAGGGGCATTGGGAAACTAGAAGTGACGTCAAAGGATTCTTAGCAAAATTCTTGTTTGAGAAGGCACAAGAGTGTTGGAATTCATTGGACCTACAAGCCTTTGAAGAAATTGTGGCACTCCTTGTCTATGGGTTGGTCTTGTTCCCAAATTCTGACCAATTGGTAGATGTCAACGCCGTCAAAATATTCTTGTCCAGAAATCCAATACCAACATTGCTTGGGGACATTCTTCACTCATTTTACACTCGAACAATGAGAAAGAGGGGTGTTCTCATGTGCTGTACTCCTCTCCTTGCAAGGTGGTTTATTTCGCACCTTCCACAATCTGTCTTGAAGAATGACCAAGGTTCAAGGTGGTCCCAACGGTTGATGACTCTTACTCACTCTGATGTACATTGGTGTTCTCGGTCCAGAGAAAATGTCATCATCGTCGATCGTTGTGGAGAGTTTCCTAATGTTCCTTTACTTGGGATCAGAGGAGGTATCACCTACAACCCTTGCCTAGCTTTGAGGCAATTTGGATATGCACGAAGAGATGGCCCTCAAGACATGTTGATTCCTGACCTAGTTTTTGACTTCGACAACGATGCACAAGGACTTCGCCAAAGATTCATCAGAGCTTGGGGGAGGCCCAACAAGGTTGATAGCAAGACACTGGGACACAAGAACTCCATCCCTCTTGAACCTTACCTCAAGTGGGTACGAGCCCGAGCCCAGAGTCTAATGATGCCTTATCCTCATGTTCTCCCTGTAATTAAAGAGCCCGTCAAGGAAGGAGAGGTTCCCTACACCATCCTATATCCTGACATGCCTACATCGTGGGAGGAGATGCAAAAGAGTTGGATCCAACTCAAGGAGGAACGGAACACTTTTGAAGCCAGCTTCTACGCCAGCGAGAAGAAGGTTTTAGAGCTCACCCACCGACTCCATGAGCAAGAGGCCCTCAACACCTACATTGCGCCAAAGAGGATGCGCAACGTCTTTTTACCTTGAGGAGTTGTTTTGGTAATATTTGGCCCATGGGGCATTTATGTACTAACAAATCTTTTCTTATGACGTGCGTTATTTTTGTTTGCAACAATTGTGAATTTCTAAAAATCCTTGAATGCATTGCATAGATAGCATCTCATGCATCATGTGCATAACCGGTACCCCCTTTTTCCACAGGTTGCTTAATCCTCTTCGCTGTTTATTTGGAACAGTCATCATGAATCCAGATTCCTCCAGTGAGCAAGAAATCAAGGCCCTTCAGGCCTAAAGTGCCCAGTTTCAAGGGATGGTCCTGAGCCTGGCCCAAGGTCAGCAAGAGTTGAAGGCCTTGCTCCTAAAGAAGAAGAAGAAGAAGAAGAAGAGAACTGCGTTATTCAACACTGGACGCAGGTTTGGGAACACACTCCATAATGAGGCCGATCCAACTACTTCTTCTGCTGAGAAAGATAGTCCCCAAGGGGGAGGAGCTCCTAGTCCTGCAGTCTCTGACAACGAGACGGACTATAATGACGAACAATACCCACCTGCTGCTGACAGATACAAGCAATTAGAAGACCGCTTGAGCGCCATGGAGATTCAGAATGTGCCGGGGCTGGATTTCGGAGATTTGGGGTTATCTTCTGGGGTTGTAATCCCACACAAGTTTAAGGCGCCTGCCTTTGCCAAATATGACGGGGCTTCCTGTCCAAAGCTGCATCTAAGGTCGTACGTAAGGAAGATCCAACCTTACACGGCAGATAAGAACCTTTGGATTCACTTCTTCCAAGATAGCCTTTCGGGGTCACAGCTTGAGTGGTTCTATCAACTAGATGGAACTAGTATCCGACATTGGGAAGATTTGGCAACCGCATTTTACAGACAATATCAATACAATTCTGATCTCGCTCCTACGCGTACCCAACTTCAGGGTATGTCTCTAGGAACAGGCGAAGGGTTCAAAGAATATGCACAAAAATGGAGAGATTTGGCTGGCAGGGTGCAGCCTCCATTGACTGGTCGTGAGCTAGTTGATATGTTTCTAGGGACCTTGTCTGGTCCATTTTTCAATCATTTGGTTGGTAATTCCTCCGCTGGGTTTACGGACTTGATCCTGACAGGTGAAAGAATTGAAGCTGGCATCAAGTCAGGGAAGATTCAAAAAGCTGCCTCCATAAGTACTGAGAAAAGGCCTTTCAAGAAAGAAGCAAGTGCCGTCTATGGTCTTAGAAGACAAGTCAAGCCAGAAAGCCGTCAAGCCATCAATGCCTTAGTGATTTCAAAGCCTGTTGCTGCTTCTCAGCAGTACAATCAACAAAGAGGTGAAAGGCCCAAGAGGCAGTATACTCGGCTGAGTATGACCTTGTCACAAATCTTACCGCAACTGTTATCAACCAGCTTGGTGACCATCAAAGAGGCTCCAAAGGCCGTGAATACTGCATCTCCTAAGTATAACCCAAATGCCCGGTGTGCTTATCATTCTGATAGTCCCGGGCACACTACTGATGATTGTTGGGCCTTGAGAAATAAGGTGCAAGACCTTATCGATGCGAAGGAAATTCAGTTTGAAGCGCCTGAGAGGCCAAATGTTGTAACTGCTCCTATGCCCCAGCATAGAGTAAATGCCATTGAGGAAGATTTGTATGCTGTTTCGGTGAATGATGTTGCTACCCCTCTTTTGACTGTTAAGAGGAACTTACTACTAGCCGGTTTATTTCCGGGTTGTAGCAAGGGTTGCCTCCTGTGTGCTGTTATCCCTACCGGTTGTCCGCTGCTGAAATCAGGCATCCAAAGCCTGATGGATAGCAAAGAAATTCTGTTCAAGAAAATTGCTGTTCCGTTTGTTTCCGCTGAAGAAGTATCTGTCGTCACAATTTTCAACAATCCTACCAAAGCTCCCCCGAGGAAGCCAGTCCAAATTCTGTCTGTTGCACCCATTACTATTACTGTTCCGGGGCCTCTCCCCTATGAATCTAACAAGGTTGTCCCATGGCATTATGGGGAAGATGTGTATGTGCTTGGAGTGAAGCAGGAGTTCAACACCAGTACCAATATCAGTGACATCACTGGTCCCGCAAAAGTTACCCGCAGTGGCAGGCTCTTCTCGCCTGACATTGCACCACCAGTTATCCGAAAACCTCTCATCATCACACCCGCAAGTGTGCATGTTTCAAATCAAGTTCCTGTGTCTACTACTGCCGCCGAGTCCTCTGATGATCGGGGCAAAGAAGTCGCTACCGATTTGCCTGCCAGGACGGAGGCACCAAAAAAGATTGCTGTTGAAGCCTCCCAACGAGAGATGGAGGAAATCATTAAAATCATTAAAAAGAGTGACTTCAATGTCGTTGAACAATTAGGGCATACTCCCTCCAAGATCTCCATGCTATCTTTGCTGCTATGCTCCGAGGCCCATGCAAAAGCCTTAATCTCATTTCTGAAAACGGCCCATGTGCCGCAAGAGACCTCTGCAGATCAATTCACTGACTGTGTGGCTAATTTGACAGCTGACAATGGTTTGGGGTTCTCAGATGCTGACCTTACCGCCAAAGGGAAAAATCACAATGATGCCCTGCACGTCTCTATAGAGTGCAGGGGCACTACTCTCGCACACGTATTGGTGGATACCGGTTCTTCCCTGAAAGTTTTTCCCAAGAAAGCATTGGATCGCCTGGATTGTGAGGGCCTGGAATTGAAACCTAGTAACATCATTGTTAGAGCCTTCGACGGTTCTAAGAGGATGGTGCACGGTGAGGTAGACATTCCTATTCGTATGGGTTCCCAAGTCTTCGACTCAACGTTCTATGTAATGGATATTCGTCCATCTTATTCCTGCTTGATGGGTCGACCCTGGATTCACAAGGCTGGGGCAGTAACATCCACTCTACACCAAAAGCTCAAATACCCTGTCAAAGGGAAGATTGTTACTGTGCAGGGCGAGGAGGAATACATGGTTAGTCACTTGAATTCATTCCGGTATATCGAGATGGACGGGGAGTTTATTGAAACCCCCTTTCAGCATTTTGAGGAGGTACCTCCAGTATTGGCATCAGCGGAGGCAGTGGTTGAAGAAGACTTTCCGTTGAAGATGGCGTCCTTGAAGGATGCCCGGGCTGTAATCAAGAAAGGAAATTGTGCAAACTGGGGTCAGCTTCCTGACTTCACTCAAAAGAACGACAAGTTTGGGCTAGGCTTCACTGCGGAGGCTCAGAGGGCTGTGCGCAAGGAAAGGATCAGAAAGGCTCCAGTATTTATCACCAATCGAAGGGTGAATGCTATCGAGGAGGATGTAGAGGAAGCAGAATTTGACAGTTGGATCTATCCAACCACCAACAACGGACCCAGCAACTGGACGACAAAGGATTTTACACCTATCACATTTGTCACGCAGTAATTAACTCTTTTGATTTCCAATTTGTAACAAACAATATGTTGAAACTTTTATTGGCTCGGTGTCCTACCCGGGGCATCGTAGCTCCATTTGTGAGGGCTTTTTGTATGACATTTCCATATATCATTAATCAAAACATTGGACGTTTGTTGCATTTCAAATCTTCTGCTCTTTTTCTTTCTGTGTTATATATTGCAAAACAGCTATATTTACACACACTCACTTATACAGGTTTCAATCCACTCTGGATCTCACTGGTAACAGCTCTGCTACCACCAGTTATGACTTCGAGAATCCGATCAACTTGGCCGAAGACGAAGGTGAAGATGATTGCGAAGTTCCTGGTGAACTTGCAAGACTGCTACTCCAGGAAGAGAGGGCCATTCAGCCGCATGAAGAGCCGGTGGAAATGATTAACCTGGGTACTGAGACAGATAGAAGAGAGGTCAAGATTGGTGCCAATCTAGAGCTCAGCGTGAAGCAACGATTGATCCAGATGCTACATGACTACATGGAGATATTTGCTTGGTCCTACGAAGACATGCCGGGTTTGGATGCCGACATTGTAGTTCATCACCTGCCTACCAAGGAAGACTGCCCTCCGGTAAAGCAAAAGGTCTGCCGTATGCGTCCAGAGATGTCTGAAAAGATCAAAGCGGAGGTTATGAAACAATTCGATGCCGGGTTCCTAGCAGTGACTTCTTATCCTCAATGGGTTGCCAACGTGGTGCCAGTACCGAAGAAGGACGGTAAAGTCAGAATGTGCGTTGACTACAGGGATTTGAATAGGGCGAGCCCCAAGGATGATTTCCCCCCTGCCTCACATCGACGTTCTTGTTGACAATACTGCTCAACACAAGGTGTTCTCCTTCATGGACAGTTTTTCAGGGTATAATCAGATCAAGATGGCTCCGGAAGATATGGAAAAGACTACCTTTGTGACTCAGTGGGGCACCTTCTGCTACAAGGTCATGCCATTCGGGTTGAAAAATGCTGGGGCAACCTACCAACGTGCCATGGTTGCTTTATTTCATGACATGATCCATCATGAGATTGAGGTATATGTTGATGACATGATAGCAAGGTCCCAAACCGAGGAGGAACACCTTGACCATCTGCAGAAGTTGTTTGACCGATTGAAGTTATACAAGCTGAGGTTGAATTCCAACAAATGCACCTTTGGGGTGAGGTCCGGAAAATTGCTAGGTTTCATTGTAAGTGATAAAGGTATTCAGGTGGACCCTGCCAAGGTAAAAGCCATACAAGAGATGCTGACCCCAAAGACAGAGAAAGAGGTCCGAGGCTTTCTGGGACGACTGAATTACATTGCCCGATTCATCTCACATCTAACTACTACTTGTGAGCCAATCTTCAAATTACTGAAGAAAGATCAGGTAGTACGTTGGAATGATGAATGTCAGGCTGCCTTCGAAAAGATAAAAGAGTATCTCCAAGAGCCACCCATTCTTATGCCTCTGGTTGAAGGGAGACCTCTGATACTATACTTGACAGTACTTGACAACTCAATGGGGTGTGTGCTGGGGCAGCATGACGAGTCTGGCCGAAAAGAGCACGCTATTTATTACCTGAGCAAAAAGTTTACCGACTGTGAGTCTCGTTACTCACTGCTCGAGAAAACTTGCTGCGCTCTGGTATGGGCTGCTCGCCGGCTGAGACAGTATATGCTGACTCACACCACTTTGTTGATTTCAAAGATGGATCTCATCAAGTACATATTCGAAAAGCCTGCTCTGTCTGGAAGAATAGCAAGATGGCAAATGATCTTAACAGAATATGATATCCAGTATACCACTCAAAAAGCAATCAAAGGAAGTGTACTGGCAGATCATTTGGCACACCAACCTGTGGACGATTACCAATCATTGAACTTTGAATTTCCGGACGAAGATATCATGGTAGTAACAGATTGTGAAGTACCTGGACCGGATGAAGGACCTGAGGAAGGATCCCGATGGTCTATGCATTTTGACGGAGCCTCCAACGCTTTGGGTAATGGCATCGGCGCTGTGGTCATATCCCCCAAAGGTACTCATACTCCACTCACTGCCCGGATGTGTTTCAACTGCGCCAATAACATGGTAGAATACGAGGCATGTATCATGGGTCTTCAAGCTGCAATCGACTTAAGGATCAAGTTTCTGAGTGTCTTCGGAGATTCCGCTCTCGTGATCAATCAGGTCAAAGGCGAGTGGGATACGAAACACCCAAATCTTATTCCTTACAAGGAGTATGTGTTGACTTTGCTTCCCCACTTTGAAGAGATAACTTTTGAACACTTCCCAAGAGAGGAGAATCAGCTAGCAGACGCACTAGCTACGATGTCTTCAATGTTCAAAGTCAAATGGGACAGTGAGGCTCCCCGGATCATTATCTGGAAGTTGGACGAACCTGCATACTGCTGCGATCTTGAGGCCGAAAAGGTGACTGAAAAACCCTGGTATCATGAGGTGAAGAGATACTTGGAAGCTCAGGAATACCCTGAGGGTGCATCTATCAATGACAAGAAGTTCATGAGGAGGTTTGCTGCAAAATTCTTCCTCAGCAACGACATTCTCTACAAACGGAATCATGATTCAACTCTACTGCGTTGTGTGGATAAGGCTGAAGCAGAGAAGATCATGATATAATTGCATGAAGGCACATTCGGAACACATTCCAGTGGACACACCATGGCAAAGAAAATCCTTCGGGCAGGATATTTCTGGTCCACAATGGAAGCCGACTGTTACCAACATTCTAGAATTTGTCATAAATGCCAGATCTACGCTGATAAGGTGCACATCCCTCCAGTTCCTCTGAACGTCCCGACGGCACCATGGCCTTTTGCAATGTGGGGCATCGATATGATCGGAGAGATCCGACCGACAGCAACCAACGGGCATCGCTTCATCTTGGTAGCAATCGATTACTTCACGAAGTGGGTTGAGGCAGCTTCCTACGCCATGGTAACCAGGAGCGTCGTGGCACGTTTCATCCGGCATAACCTGATCTATCGATACGGAGTCCCAGAAAGGATCATTACAGACAATGGTACCAATCTTAATAATAAGATGATCACTGAGCTCTGCGAGCAATTCAAGATACAGCACCACAACTCTTCTCCTTACCGGCCGAAGATGAATGGGGCTGTAGAAGCAGCTAACAAGAATATCAAAAAGATTGTACAGAAGATGACAGTGACCTATAAAGATTGGCACAAAATGTTACCATTCGCTCTTCATGGGTACCGTACCTCAGCAAGGACGTCAACCGGGGCAACACCCTTTTCCTTGGTCTATGGCATGGAGGCAGTCTTGCCAATTGAAGTCCGGATACCCTCTCTCCGGATAATGAAGGATGCAGATTTGAGTGAAGATGACTGGATCCAGACTCGACTTGATCAATTAAACCTGATTGACGAAAAGAGACTCACTGCTATCTGTCATGGTCAGACGTATCAAAAACGGATGATCAGGGCATTTAACAAGAAAGTCAGACCACAAGAGTATCAAGTGGGGGACCTGGTAATCAAGCGCATCATCCTTCCTCAAAGTGATCCCCGGGGAAAATGGACCCCTACATACGAAGGGCCATTTATGGTTAAACATGTGTTCTCAGGAGGAGCCATGATTCTGACCACCATGGATGGTGACGACCTTCCTCACCCCGCCAATGCAGACATAGTAAAAAGAAACTACGCATGAATAAAAGACCCGCTAGGTTGACATACCTAGGCAAAAGTAAGGGCTTCCCGACGAACCAAAAGGGTTCGGGCAAAAATAAGGGATGAAATGAAAAAAATCTGTACACCCGACAAGTCGAAAACCTGAAAAGGCGGCTTGGGCAAAAATGGGTATCCCGGTGGACTGAAAACCCGAAAGGGCGGTCCAGGCAAAAGTTAGGGATAAAGCGTAACACTATGTCTCATTGGATCACTTTGAATCCAGAATTCGGCATCAACTATCTGACTCAGACTTCGGCATCGATCAATCAAGCTTCATCTTCAACTAAGAAGCAAAGTGATGAGACGCTTGAAGACATAAAGGCGATAGCAGAGTTGGAACCCAGTGGGAATATTGTGCACATGGCTGTTTTGTTTCCTTTTCAAAATTGTATAAACTTTATGTTGTTCGACGGCGTTCTCTTACTAGGACGTCAGCCTCTTGTACAAAAACGCCTATTTTCAGGCAAATTTCAAAATCAATACAAGTTCACTTTTCCAAACAAATCGCCAGTTGTTTTTCCCTTTTTCTGTTTTGTCTTGCGAAGAACGTCCAATGTTCATTTTTGATATATGCATTTGACATTAAATCGCTAATTCATAAATACTTGCATATGAAACAAAAGACTAATTACATGTGACATCAGAAACAGGGGCAATGTAAAGTTGTCTGATGCAGTCTGGTTGCTTTGTCCGCCGAAGTACCAAGGTAGGTTCAACTGAAGAATGTGACCAAATCATCTCAACTCCCCGCAGAGTAAGACAAGATTCAGCAATACTTTCCCCAAGCAGAGTTGGTTCCCTATCATTCCTGAAAAGGCACAACATTCCCCAGCGGAGTATAGACATTCATCAACAAGCATCCCCGGCAGTCTTGGTCTAAGATTGTTCCCCGGCGGAATATCAACACCCCAGTGCAATTCCAAAAGTTTCCCCAGGAAAGTGGAAATCCATATTCCCCGCAGGTCTTGAAGCTTATCCCCAGTAGATTCTAGAAGCTTATCCCCTGCAGAGTACGGACGTCCCTCCCGAGCTTTATTCAAAGTTATTTCTCACAAGGGCTTATAACTGGGTTATCCTCAGCTAATTGCCACGGAAGATCGCCCTCGTCGAAGTTCTTCTTATCCCCAGCGGAGTTCATCAAAGCTCCCCAACATAACTTATCAACACAATCCCCAGCGGAGTTTATCCTTGTCGTCCCCAGCGGAGTTTATCATCATTATCCCCAGCGGAATCCATCATTGAAATCCTCAGCAGAGCCTCTCATCAAAACTTCAGCAAAGTATCTCTTCCACAGAATAATTCCCCTCAGAGTAATCTCTCCAACAAGTATATTCCCCAACGGAGTCATCTTCTCCTACCAGTGTATTCTTGCAACCATCCTCCCCAGCGGAAGCGAAGAACTTTACACTTCAACGTCAGCCCAGGACTTAATTCCCCGGCCGGTCGTCAAGGATTTATTTTCCTAAGACGAAGATACATTCATAAACAGTTCTCATTTCATGCATCTTGCTTACATACATGATAAAGTGCATACAACACTATCTCATGTTGAACATCATAACATCATGCATTTCATACATCATGACATTGCATACAACTGATGTTTTTCCTTTTCAGGAAAAAGACAACTACCTCCAGCTGTCACAATTCCAGATTCTATTCCTGTATCTAGCCAGGGCACATCTGTGAGTGATCAATTTCCAGACTCGATTCCTGTATCTAGCCAGGGCACGTCTGAAGAGTTCGAAGATTCGATTCCTGTATCCAGCCAGGGCATATCTAGCAACTATCACTATTTCCAGATTCGATTCCTGTATCCAGCCAGGGCATATCTGTTGACAACTATTTCCAGACTCGATTCCTGTATCTAGCCAGGGCATGTCTGAAGAGTTCGAAGATTCGATTCCTGTATCCAGCCAAGGCATATCTGCTGACGATCAATTCCAGATTCGATTCCTGTATCCAGCTAGGGCATATCTGTTGACAACTATTTCCAGACTCGATTCCTGTATCTAGCCAGGGCATGTCTGAAGAGTTCGAAGATTCGATTCCTGTATCCAGCCAGGGCATATCTGTTGGCAACTATTTCCAGACTCGATTCCTGTATCTAGCCAGGGCATGTCTGAAGAGTTCGGAGATTCGATACCTGTATCTAGCCAGGGAATGTCTGCACGAAGAAGATTGAAGATCAACACCTGTAACAAGCCAGGAAACCATCTTCCTTTCTCAAAGTACACAAGTTCTCGCTAAGGAATCTCTTATGCGATCAACACTTCCAAATGGCATCTATAAGCCCATTCCCGACAAGGTTCTGTCACGTCTCCAGATGGCATCTATAAGCCCATCTCTCTATCCACCATCTCTCCAAAAGGCATCTATAAGCCCATTCCCGCCATCACATTGCTAATACTCTACTATGCGAGTGCAAATTTCCGGGCACTCTAGTGTCCAATCTCCTTTTACCTTCAAGTCGCGAAAGGCAAACTTGCCAATCTAACTCTTCAGGTTCAAGAAGATTGAACAGGGGCAACTGTTGTACCCCAAAATTTGCCCTCTCCTTCTTCAGGAAATCATCTTGGATTTTCAAGGTCCCTCTGAAATAAATCCAAGTCCGGAACTATCATTTTTGTCCAATCAAACCACTTACAAGAGCAAGATGATCACACAAGCTCTAAAGACAATGCTTTTATCTTGAAAAAAAAATCAAATTCTAAGTACTTGGAATGTTTCTCTAAAAAATGAGTGTTTAAGAAAAATCAGCGCTTCAGAACTTCTGGACCAATTCCAGATAAAAACGGTCAGAAGTCGCAAGCTTGGCTCAGCGTAGTCAGAATTTGGCTCCTCAGCAACTACATCAGCTTAATCAGAAGTTGTAAACGTGGTTCAGTATGTAAGCCTCAGACAGAACGTGACCCTTTCAGCAGTTACGCAAGCTCAGTCAGAATTTGCTAAAGGAATGCAAAAAGAAGCAGGGAAGTCTAAAGGCTCTTTCAGAACATGCTGAAATCAGAAGATGAAAAGGTCAGAAGAGTGGGTGTTACACTGATACAGAATCTCTAAGCCCAGGAGATCCAGAAGCAAATCCAAGAAACGTATCAGAAAATCAGGAGAATCCCCAGAACTTACTAAGACAACAGGAAGCCAAGGCCAGAGCATGGTTTACAGAACTGCTGATTCAACGTTGGTTTCCATTACCAGAATATTGATGTTGATAGGTCTTATCACCATTTAATGCTCATTAATGCTTCCAACCACTCCTGAACATTCACGTGTGGCTTGGAAAACGCCTTTATGCAGATTCTGGCATGGGTCTGCACGCCACCGCCCACTTAAGAGGTCACTTCTCTCCAATCCACGCCTGCTGCTGCAGCCTAGACTGAAGGCTATCTGTTATCATAACTTCCCAGGAATTTCTGTCAAAGAACAATTCAAACTCTGTTGGCGCATTTAATGTTCAAGGCACCGACAAGAACTTCGCCTATAAATAGAGAGTCATTGTCCACTGAAAAAGGGCGTTCAAGAAATAGAAAAAATCGCTAAAGAGAGAAACAGAAACCCTTAGCAAAATTGTGTTCTGAAACTCTGCCAAAATCTCCAGTTTTGTTTCATAACTTTGAAGTTCTTACCTTCAAACTTCATCAAATACCCAGTTTTTCTTTGTGAACCAAAAACCTCTTTTCAAACTTCTGACCCTACATACGCATACACTTTCACCTGCCTTTTTTTTCCCAAAAAAAGGAATCTGTCCAGAACACCACCAGAGCCAAAAGCTAGCTTTCACCCACAAACTTTTCCAACAGCCAGGTAAGCACCTGCTGACCTTCATCACGCTGCTAAGCATCATCAGCTGTGCATACTCAAATAAACATAATGTAAATATCATGTTGTTGCTGTTTATATTCTGAGGATTTTCATACCTCAGAACGTTCTGAGCCAGTGTAGGACTTGCCTGTGGCCCTGTTGGTTCTGCCCTCTGAAACATTTTGACATTTGCTGGATCTGTTCCAAATATGTTTCCTGTTTTGTGGAATACCAACAAAATTGCAGATGTTCTGATTAGTACAGGGAAAAGCCAAGTGCTGACTTTGACGTTAGCACATCTGAAGCCTGTTTTGCTGTCAATAATATCAGAACCTCTGAGAGTTATTGCCTTTCCAGCAGAATCAGAACTTCTGGTTTCTCCACTAACAAACTTCTGTCTTGCAGCGCAGGGGGGTCAGAACTTCTGATTTCCCCACTAACAGGGTTCTGTTTTGTAGGTGCCAGAGTCAGAAGTTCTGACTCATACAGTTTAACCAAGAGGTTGATCATCTGGCAGTGGATCTGAGTCAGAACTTCTGATGACCTCTCAGCAGCGCGCTGGCTCTCTCTCTCTATATATATATATATATATCTTGTTTTTTGCTATTTTCTTTTTTGTCTATTTTTCTCGTTGAACCCCCCATGTACAAATGTGTATCCCCATCCCCTAATTGTTGTAATAGCGTAGGATCTTATATTTCCGCTTCTTATTGCTAGTAATTAGGACGTGTATGGCAAGATAAAATCAATGAAATAGAAAATCCTAATTCAAAGAAAAAAACTCTTGTATGCAATAAAACACACTTGCACACTAACACCCCTAGGGTTACCTCCACTTATTGCCTTTCAAAATTGGGCCGTATTGCATGTTAGGTCTCTTTGGGCAAAACAAACAATTCAAATGATCATAGTCCCTTGATGACGCTTTCGAAAGTTGCCTAAAAATGATCAAGTCCCTTAAAGAAAAATTGCCCAAAGATACTTGGCACCATTGCAATTATGGTCTAAACGATGACCCGCGCCTGTCCCTTTCACATCCTAACACAAGATTGTCCACCAAATACAATGGTGGAACAAAATTGTTAAAAGGGTTAAAACATAGCGATAATCTTTGAGAAAATTAGGGTAGATAGCTCTTGGTTACTTGCCAAATTGCAAAACAAAACACTTTGCCTATTTTTTTCAAAAAAACAACACATCACAACACACTTTCAAAACAAACTTTCAAAAAACAAAAACAAATGAAAACCTTTTCAAAAGACATACACCTTTGTATACATCCCAACATGGATCATTGCAAAGGTTGCCACCACATTGGCCTCTTTTCAAAAATATTTTCAAACCCACACACACAAAGCACCATTTCAAACAATTGAAAATTAAGGCAAGTTGATCTAAGCAAGTAACTAAGAGCCCATGGATAACCATGGATAGAAAGGGTGCTAATACCTTCCCTTTCTATAATCTACTCCCCGAACCCAAGAAAACATCTCAAAGGTTTTTGCTGTGCTTTTTAAACCTTTCCTTAGGATAAAATAAAAAGTCGGTGGCGACTCTTGCTCAACCGAAACATTTGCGAAAACAAACGCAAAACCATAGTCAGTTCTCCCACCGTATCACAGTCATCCTCTCACAAGCGTCCTCCTAAGGCTGAACATGCGTTCAAATTCTGAAGGGTCTAAAGCTTTGATTGGGTGCATTGAGACGCATGTCGTTGGTAATTGTTTCTTATTTCCACACCATCCCCTATTTTCAGGATTCATAATTGCTGTGTAATCATTAATATTTTTATCTTTCTTATTGATTAATTTTTCAAATTGATTATAAATACACATTCACTATCACTCTCACTTTTTCTCGCTCCTACTTCCTCTCTAGTTTTCGTATGCAAAAACCCTTTTCTCAGAAATCTCAAACAGTCAGTGTGAACAATGGCTTCATCTTCAAGCGCTAAAAATCTTCAATGTGCTCTTGGTTCATCTTCATCAACAGCAGAACAATACGAAGAACCTTCAAGAACCTTACTTACTCCAATTGATTTTATTGAGGTTCTCTGCGAGCTTATCATTGATTTTGAAATCATGAAAGAGAATGGGTTTGATCTTACTGCAGATGTAGTTATTCAAGGATGGAACATGTATTTCGATCGTCTTCTAGGTCCAATGTTCCCAATTTTGGTAAAGGAATTCTGGATTCATGCAACCTCCTCTAATCACCAAGTAACGTCTTATGTAATGGGGAAGAAAATTGCAATCATTGAATATTTGATTGCAAAGCTGATTGGTTATAATGGCAGAGGAATCCGTTGCAGCAACATGGCTGAGAAATGTTCTGATCTAAAAGCCATATCAAGAGTAATCTTCACTTCTGGGAAGCCATCTAACAAGATTAAAGATCTGAAGGACTACTTCAGAATCTGGGCAAAGATCGTTCTGGTCTGTATCAACCACAGGAAGCCAACAAGCTCTCCTGACTACATCAATATTGATAAACAGTTTCTGCTATACTTAATTGCAAAGAATACAAAAATAAACCTTCCTCACTTGATTTTCAATCATCTAAGAACAAGCGTGAAGGAAAAAAGAGAAGATGAAAGAACCAAGAGGGATTGAATACCTCTGGGCAGGTTAATTTCAAATATTCTGACTGAGAATAGGTTAATAGAGCATCTGACTGAAGCTCAGCAGATAAGCACGCTGGAGACATGTGCTGGAAAACTCCTTAATGCCAAGAACCTGAAAAAGATGAAGATTATTGACAATATTAAGAAGGATCC
The DNA here is from genome assembly GCA_948472305.1 of Vicia faba. NCBI lineage: Eukaryota > Viridiplantae > Streptophyta > Magnoliopsida > Fabales > Fabaceae > Vicia > Vicia faba. Next base: position 1,171,820,696 of record OX451738.1, read on the forward strand.
AATCATTTCTACAGAGGAAGTCATTACATCAAGGAGAATCCATCTGAAAGATTTTCCTCTATTTTCTGAAATTGATGCTTCACCAGAAATAATTGTCAGATATTTAGAAGCATGCAAGAAGGATGAAACTGCTCTAGAGCTAAACATTCATGATCTGCATCAGCAAGCTCCAGATGTTGTCCTAAAGAAGTATAGAAAAAGAAAAGCTGCAGGAGAAGGATCTTCTCAGAGGACTCCAAAAGCTGCTAAAAAGAAAGGTAACTCTTCTTTTATTTCTGTTGTAGAATCAATAGTTTTTCCAACATCTGAAACACCCTCCTCCTTAAACATTTGAAGATTTTAATATAGAGTTTGACCCCTCATTTACTCCATAAAACATATTAAACGAACCCCTCTCTCCATCCAAGACATTCCAGAAATTCCATCACCTTACCATTCCACTCCACCAAACACACCTCCATCACCAATCATCATTTCTGATTCTCATACTCCATCTCTTATTAACCCTCCAAAAGATCACCTTAGAACAGTCATAGACTTAGAAGAGTTGGATCACCTTGCCTCAACCTCTCACAAAATTGCCATTCCCACACCAAAACCAACTATCACCAAAGCAGATGTTGGTAGAAATTTATTGATTTTTGAAACAGAAATAATGGAATGGATTAACTCTTTGAAGCAAGCAAGCTTAGAAAATCTAAATCCTGCTGCTTCTGATTTTCAATGGAACCGGTTCAGAAGATGGTTCAACTTAGAATCCCAGAAACTCAAGGAATTAAGCTATGAACTGGCCCAATAAATTTTTTTTGATCAGCTGAAAGTTTTCAAGGATCAAGTTCTGAGTATCTGGGAAAGGAAATCTATTCGTCTGCTGGGCAATGCTTCCTGGAAAGAGCACCAACCTTCAGAAGTTATTGAACCGTGCTCTGAAAATATTCCACTAGCTATTATTCAAGACAAAAGCAAAGCAACTGAAGAATCCACTGAATCAGAAGCTGCTATAGAGTGTTATGAGAAACTTGCTTCTTCTAAGGATACACCAGCTTCATCTTTGGTTATGCAAACTCTGGAAGAGTTAAAGAAAGAGAATGCAATGATCAAAGAAATATTTGACAAATAAGAAGACACGAGCAAAGAAATCAAGGAAATGCTGGGAAAACAAGAGGAATCAAGCACTCATATTAATAGCTTGTTGGAAGCGTCGTTCACACGACTTCCCCTCCCCAATCTTAGTTTTTTTATAACTTGTTTTCTAAATTCATTTATCTTGTTTTATTTGGCTCTGAAAGTGTTATTGAAATCATGTTTTAATATAACTCATCTTTTTACTCTTAAATATTAGTGTTTATATTGCTTTTTGATTCCTGACAAAAAAGGGGGAGAACGTAAGATATTTTGAATAATAGTATATCGAGACAAAGTCTCAAACATTTTTAATATCATAACTTCTCATTTTTTTCTGAAAGAAAAACAGGAACTAAACTCTGATGAAGACGAAAGGAGATGCATCAAAAGCTCTGATCAGAACGAACTTCAGGGAAGTAATTCATCTCCATCTGAGTACTCAACTCAGGGGGAGATTCTCTAATGCTTTATGTTCTGTCTATTTTTAATTAAAATATCCTAGTTTTTGTCATCATCAAAAAGGGGGAGATTGTTAGAACATAGTTTGATTCTACAACCCTCGTAAGAGTTTTGATGATAACAAACACAAAGAAAAATTATGCACTCTAAAATTATATTTTGTTTGTAGAGAAGTTCTAATGGAAGTAGATCAGAAGTTAAGCTACAAGGATGTTCCTACTGTGAACATAGACTGTTCTCAGAAAGTTCTGATGAATAAAGATCAGAAGTTGCGCTAAGAGAAAGACGTTTTAACTCTGAAAGAAAGTCTAACGATGCAAACAGAAACTTATGATTCTGACCTTCCAAAGTTCTGAAGCAAGCAGCAAATCGATTCCTTAATTTTCTAAAGCATTACAATTCATCAAAGCAATAAAAAATGCAACCGCTACAAACAGACAAGGATCTTTTATTTGAGGAAAGCACATTAACTGGAATTTATCAAGTTTCTAAATACTCAAGATTGGTGTGCCTATTTAAACAAGGGATAAGGATAAATCGTTTACGATTTTTACACACTACAATTCACAATACTTCAACACTGCTACTCCTCATTCATACTGTGATACGGTGGCAGAACTGACTGTTTTGAAAATGCTGGTTTGCATTTTGCATTTGTGTTTGCAAAATGTCGCGGTAAGCAAGAGTCGCCACCGACTTTTATTTTATCCAACTGGAAAGGACAAAAGCACAAAAAAATTCCTTTTTTCGAGACTTTGAGTACAGGGGGTAGATTATAGAAAGGGAAGGTGTTAACACCCTTTCTATCCATGGTTTTCCATGGGCTCTTAGGTACTTTCTCATCTTTTAAAATTGCTTGTGTGTGTTTGTTTTGAAAAGTTCTGTTTTACATCGTTTTAACCCTTGCTTCTCTCTTCAAGAGTGTTACGAAGTGTTTTTGAAAATTTTGTTTGAAAAGAGTGTAAGTGTAAAAAGTTTGATTAGGAGCAAGTACCTACTAGCATCTACCTATTCGAAAAAAGATTATTTCCGTTCTTGTTTCCTTTAGACAACGCTATCCTACTATTGAGAAATAGGTAGCACCGTTGTTGGAGTTGTAAGGGTCAATTCGTAAGGGACGTACAATCACTAAAGCAATGTTAGGGCATCTTAGTAATAACTCTAATGTCTTAAGATCATATTTGAGGCAACATTTCCGAGGCAACATTTCTGAACGGGACTTTTGATCTTTGTTTAGACAGGAGGGCGACCACTAAAACACCCTATACTTAATGACCATTTACCGAAGGCAACCGAAGTGAGAGTATACCCTAAGAGTGTGCATGTGCGAGTGATTTGATTTCAAGTTATTATCTTTGCACATTTAGGGTTTGCTAGCCATTTTAAATTAACATACAGTCTTGTCATACAATCCTATTAACATACATCTAAAAGTTAATATTTGTGAAAATTAAAATGCGAGAAATAAAACTTAGCTACTACAAGGCTTCGGGGAGAGGGATTAATTACATAGCCAAAAAACCTGTAAACCGATAAATAAAAGGAAATCCTAATTAAACTATTACATACTGTAAGCAGTTACATTTAATTTTTGCAAAAATAATAAAGCGCGCGCGATGAATCGAATGAAAAGGAATTAGCGTTTTGACCCCATCTAAACCTAATTGAAATTTAAGAAGAAAAATCATTTTTTGTGTTGTTTTCGATTATTTCGAGAAAATAAGGTTTTAATTGAATAAATACAAACCTAATTACTAATTAATTTAAATTTAAGAAAAATAATTAAGTTAACCTACTTCTGTATTTTTATTTTATTTGAGAAAAGAAATAAAAATTAAATCACATGCTAACCCTAATTTTTCTAATTTATTTTAAATATATGAAAAAGTTAGAATTAGTCCTAAATTAAATTAAAACTAACATTAAGTTAAATTGGATAAAATAAAAACTAATTCTAAGTTTGTAAAAAAATTAATTTTATGATTTTTTTGATGAAAAAAGAAATTAATTTTGTGGTTAGAAAATAATTAAACTAATTAAATTAAATAAAGGAATTTAGAAAAGAAATAGAATGGGCCTGGTGGTATGCTAGCAAACAGGGGGTGAGACTTGCAATTCTGGGCCCAAAAGCGCATGGCCCTGTTGACTTTCTCAATCTTGTGTGCATGCTTGAATGATGCCCGTGGTGGACTCTCAGGGATAAGGCATTGGATCTGCCTTGTTGAAGATCTCTTGGTTGAATATTGATGGTGTGTGGTGGATACCTTGAATGCTAGCGCGCCTGATTATGCAAAGAAAATAAACATAAGGCAAATATGGGGACCAGGGAATCAAACCCAGGCCCTTAGGCGTTTTCCCAATGCATGATGACCATATGAGCTAGCTTGCTTAATTGTACATGGAACAACAAACAATCATTATATGGAAAAACAAAAAAATAATTATCAAAATGCGTGCAGATTTGAACGGGCCAGTCAGGGGTGCCACGTTACCCTTCTTCTTCCTCCCACTGTTGCTAAAGGTTCCTTGACTTTTACGTACGGACAAATGGGCATAGGTACATCCCTGTGTTTCTCCAAAATCTTATGCAAGCATGATAAATGCACAACAATGGTACCAATCAACTCGTGGAAACCTCACGAGCATCATGGTACCCTTATCCATGGCCAATTGTACCTGTACATAAAAACCCTAAAAACAGAGCAAGAACCCTAACTATGGCATCTTGCTGTACAGTTAATGAAAATGAAATGAAGTACCACCATTAGCTTGCAAATGACTGAAGGATTAAGAATATGCAAACAAGTCATGCCAACAGTGCCAGAATTGCGATATTTGATTTCAAGAAAGTATGGATATCGTGGGATACTTACAACGCGTTTCTGGGTGTTATAGAGCTTGTTAATGGTTGAAACACGTTCCTGGGATGTCCAGTAAGCGTTTGGGATGCTTAGAATGCTTTGAATTGGTCTGCAACTTAGAAATCAGTGTGCCACTTTTTCCAATATTTTAAAACTTGCTTTCTTGTTTTCACGCCTCTAATCCCCTCTTTTTTTGATCTGAACATCTTTCTTATGTACCCTAGAAGGAATTAGGTTACAAATTTGCTTCAAATCTTTTCCAATTAAGATCATTGATTCATGATTTGGTCATGGTACAAAATCTTTCCAAATCAAGCCAAACTCAATCTTTTTGTGTCCAAATGAAGCTTGCACGATTTGATTTCATCTCCAGCTGTATAATTGACCTAAACATGCATAAAATATCAAGCTTTGATTAGTTTTTGATATTTTCATGATTTTATTTTGATTTTATTTGATTTAATTAAAATAAAATCAAAATAAATGACAAAAATAAAATAATGACAAGTGGTAAGGATCATGGGTCGTGGGTCATGTTACAAACTTAATGCAAACATAAAAAGTTGGGCCAATTTGACAAAAATTGCAATTTGGGACACATTTGACTTTTGGCAATTTTGCAAAAAGGGTCAACTTTGCCAAGACATAACTCCCTCAATTTTGACCCTAGACATGTGTTCTTGGAATTTTTATAAAGCTTAAGATGTCCTCTAAGCAACACTTTTGGTCTCATATCAATTGAGTCTTCCATGTTCATGTATGAAGCTTTGAAAAAAAGGTGTTTTTGTTGACTTTTCAAAATGACCTATAATGTCCAAATTTATATCTTCTTGTGAGTGCATATTTTGAACTTGGGAGCTGAAGATGAATTGTATGGAATTTCATTCTCTTAAAAATGAGATTTGGATGGGTCATTTTTGATAAAGTATGAGAAAGTTATGCTTGGTCAAAGTTGAGTTGACTTTTCTTGCAAAACCCTAATTTTGCAACTTTTGGGTTTTGATGAATTGTGAGCAATCCTTGAGGAATAATGATCAAACCTTGATCAAATGATGAATAATGCTTCAAAATGAGGATGTTGGCCAAAAATCTTGAAGTTTGACTGTATGTGGGCCACAGTTGAATTTTGTCCTAACACAGTCGATTTTCAGGCCTTTGAGCAATTGACTGAGCAAACTTCCTATGCAAGGCTTGAAACTTGACATGGATGATCTTGAGAACATATTAGTACAATGGTGAGAATTTGGGATCCTTTAGACTCAAGCATCTTGATGCAAATTGAAACCCTAATTTGGGGTAGACTGCTTTAGGAGAGAGTTTGTCTAGTCAACCCTTAGACTTCCTTGAGCAATTTGAGGACCTCACTTGAAATGTATTGAGAAATATGGGAGGGAAAATTTTGGGGTACAACAGCTGCCCCTGTTCAATCTTCTTAAACCTGAGGATGTAGATTGGCTTGTCTGCCTTTCGTGATCCGAAGGTAGAAGATGATTGAACACTAAAGTGCCCAGAAATTTGTACTTGCATGAAGTGGTACTTGTCTTGCGATATCGGGAATGGGCTTATAGATGCCATTTAGAGGTTGATGCCGGAAGATGGGCTTAAAGATGCTATCAGAAGAAGTGTCGATCACATAAGAGATTCCTTTGTGAGAACCCGTATACCTGTTATTGAGGAGGACTTCGCTGGGGAACACTGTTCTTTGTCTTGAGAGAAATAGAATTTTAAGAGCTTCAATTGTCCATTATTCTACTGGAGAATCATCTCTTAGTCGAGGAGGCGAAAATGAACTGCTATCTGGTAGTGCTCCAGGCTTCACAGTGATTTGCTGAGAAAAATAAGACCGACTGTTATCTGGTCGTGCTCTAGGCTTCACAGTGACTTATTGGGGAGATGAGATTAAACTTGATATCTGGTTGTTCTCCAGGATTTACAATTTCTTAATTCTTATCTGGTCGTGCTCCAGGCTTCATAAGGAATCAAGTGGTTATCCGGTCGCATCCGGGCTTCAACTTGAATTTAAGGCAATACTAATATCCGGTTGATTCCGGGCTTCTTAGTAATTGGCCGAGTAAACTGCTATTTGGTCGAATTCCAAGCTTCGCAGTGTCTTATATTGTTATCTGGTCTTGTCCCAGGCTTCAGTATCCTTTGCCGCTATCTGGTCGTGATCCAGGCTTCACGGTGTCTTATACCATTATCTGGTCGAGTCCAGGCTTCATGGTATCTTGTATTACTATCTGGTCGATTTCCAGGCTTCACAATAACTTGCTGAGGGTTAAGCTATTTTCCGGTCAATTCCCAGGCTTCGTAGATTGTATTTAAGACATACCACTATCTGGTTGATTCCAGGATTCGTAGTATTCTGGAGATATCAAAATATTATCCGGTCGATTTCCGGGCTTCATAACTTGAATTTAAGAGATACCACTATCTGGTCGATTCCAGGCTTCATAGTATTTTGGTACTGTTATCCGGTCGTTCTCCGGGCTTCACAGTATGATGGAGAAATCAAGATATTATCCGGTAGGATCCGGGCTTCATAGATTGAACTGGAATAGAAATATTAGCATCGATTTGACTGAACTAGAGAAAACTTGTGAGAATTTGATTGTATCTTTCCTTGAAAGGTAAAGAGTTAGTCGTATGTAATGTCATGATGTATGACACGTATCGAATAATGATGTTCTCAAAATAAATGAGATTGTGTTGTATGATGCATATGCGTATGCCATGATGTATGGATATGAAATGTTTTTTTTGCTGTTCTCTAGCTGGGGAGAATAAACCCCAGACTGCTGTTGAAGAGTTCAAGGAGTTGAGTTCTTCGCGCTCGCCCGGGATAACGACCGAAGATGATTAGCCAGAGACTTGTGTTCGTTCTGTTTGAGAATATTCCGCCGGGAGAGACTCTGCTAGAGAATAAATTGGCGAGAGAATGACTCTATGGGGAAGAGAGATACTCTATTGGATGATCTGCTGATTTGGAGAAACCACTCCGCTGGAGATGAATTATCGTTGCTGGTGATAATGAACCCTGCCGGGGATTTGAATTTCAACTTGTGGAAGAAATAAACTCCATTAACAGTGAACTTCTATTGTTGGTGATAGATAAACTCTGCTTGGGGAGAATTTTGCCGACTTATTCGTGATTATGGACCTCGGCTGGGGAGAGCTAACACCACTGTTTTTGGATACTTCCTGCTCTGCGGGGAATGCATGTACCTTTAGCCATATTCTCAAGCTGGCTCTACCCCCGTACCTGGTGGGTAGAGCAATTGTAAGGTTTGGACATTTCTTGTTTTCCCCTGTTCCTGGAATTACGAGTAATCGTCTTTTGTTTCGCATGTAAATATTTATGAGCAACAATTATTGTCAAATGCATATATAAAAAATGAACCATTGGACGTTATTGCAAAACAAAACAGAAAAAGAAAAAAAACAAATTGAAATTTCTCGTAACAATGAATTATATTAATTTTGCAGTTGGCCCATAATAGGCGTTTCGTACAAAGAGGCTGACGTCCTATTAAGAGAATGTCGCCTAAAGAAACAGAATTTATACAATTTGTGAAAAAAGAAAGAAAAATAGCTATGTGAACAATCCAATTGGGTTCCAACTCTGCTATTGCCTTTATAGCTTCGAGCGTCTCATCACTTTGCTACTTGGTCGAAGGTAGATCAGATTGATTTGCACCGTCCGAGCTTGATAGTCGATACCGAAGTCTGGTTGCAAGATGATCCGATGAGACATAGTGTTACGCTTTAATCCCTAATTTTTTCCTAAACCGCCCTTACGGGTTTTCGGTCCACCGGGATACCCTTTTTTTCCCAAGATGCCTTTTCAGGTTTTTGACTTGTCGGGTGTACAGTTTTTTCATTTTCATCCCTTACTTTTCCCGAACCCTTTTGGTTCGCCGAGAAGCCCTTATTTTTGCCTAGGCCAGTCAACCTAGCGGGTCTTTGATTATGCATAGTATTTTTTCACTATGTCTGCATTGACGGGGTGAGGAAGGTCGTCACTATCCATGATGGTTAGAATCATAGCTCCTCCCGAGAAAATGTTTTTAACCACAAATGGCCCTTCATATGTGGGGGTCCATTTGCCCCTGGGATCACCTTGCGGCAGTATGATGTGTTTTATCACCAGATCCCCGACTTGATATTCTTGTCGTCTGACTTTCTTATTAAAAGCCTTGATCATCTGCTTTTGATACGTCTGACCATGACAAATAGTAGTAAGTCTCTTCTCGTCGATTAAATTCAGCTAATCAAGCCGAGTTTGGATCCAATCGTCCTTGCTCAAACCTGCATCCTTCATAATCCGGAGAGAGGGTATCTGGACCTCAATTGGTAGGACTGCCTCCATGCTATACACCAGAGAGTAGGGTGTTTCCCATGTTGACGTCCGTGCAGAGGTACGATATCCATGAAGAGCGAATGGTAACATCTCATGCCAATCTTTGTAGGTCAACATCATCTTCTGGACAATCTTCTTGATATTCTTATTAGCTGCTTCAACATCCCCATTCATCTTCGGCCGGTAGAGAGAAGAGTTATGATGCTGAATCTTAAACTGTTTGCAGAGCTCGACGATCATCGTATTATTGAGATTTATACCATTATCCGTGATGATTCTCTCCGGTACACCATATCGACAGATCAGATTGTGTCGGATAAACCGCGCCACGACGTTCTTGGTTACTGTAGCAAAGGAGGCTACCTCAACCCACTTCGTGAAGTAATCAATTGCTACCAGGATGAAACGATGCCCGTTAGACGCAATAGGTATGATCTCGCCAATCATGTCGATGCCCCACATTGAAAAAGGACAAGGAGATGTCAAAACATTCAGAGGAACTGGAGTTACATGCACCTTATCAGCATAGACTTGGCACTTATGATAGGTCCGAGAATGCTGATAACAATCGGCTTCCTTAGTAGACCAATAATATCCAGCCTGTAGGATATTCTTTGCCATGGTATGTCCACTGGAATGAGTTCCGAAGGTACCTTCATGTAACTCGGCCATAATCCTTTCTGCCCCGTACTTGTCTAGACATCGCAGTAAGGTTGAATCATGGTTACGCTTATAAAGGACACCATTACTGATGATGAACTTCGCAGCGAACCTTCTCAAGAACTTCTTATCATTAACAGATGCACCCTTGGGGTACTCTTGAGCCTCAAGATACCTCTTTACCTCATGAAACTAGGGTTTATCTGCTACCTCTTCAGTCTCGATGTCACAACAATGTGCGGGTTTGTCCAACCTCTCAATGGTAATCTGGGGAGATTCATTGTCCCACCTGACCTTGAACATAGAAGACATGGTAGCTAGCACGTCCGCTAACTGATTCTCCTCTCTTGGGAAATGTTCAAAGTTTATCTCCTCAAAATATGGGAGCAATGTCAGTACATACTCTTTGTAAGGAATAAGATTTGGGTGCTTCGTATCCCACTCGCCCTTGATCTGACTGATCACTAGAGAAGAATCTCCGAATACACTCAAGAACTTAATCCTCAAGTCGATAGCAGCTCGCAGACCCAGGATGCATGCTTCATACTCTGCCATATTGTTGGTGCAGTTAAAACATAATCGAGCGGTGAACGGAGTATGACAACCCTTAGGATATATGATCACATCGCCAATGCCATTACCTAATGCGTTTGAGGCTCCGTCAAAATACACAGACCATCAGGATCCCTCCTCGGGTCCTTCATCCGTTCCAGGTTCTTCACAGTCGGTCACCAACATGATGTTCTCATCCGGGAACTCAAAATTCATGGATTGATAGTCATCCACGGCCTGATGCGCCAAATGATCCACCAACACACTCCCCTTGATTGCTTTTTAGGTTGTGTAAACCCCTACTATCCAGGTTTCTTCTCATAACCTTACCATCCAGGTTTCTTTTCTCGTATCTCCAGACAGCAGTCCACAACACTGTAAGACCCGGACCTATCAAACACGATCGATTTCACCTTTCCCTAGTAGGTCGCGATGCAGCCTATACACGACTAGATACGCAGTTCACTTCCGCTTCCTCAAGTCGGAGTTAATTCCCCAGTAGATTAACGGACAACTGAAGCTCCTAAAATTCTATTTCTCCCAAGACAGAGACCAACATTCCTCAACAAATTCCTCCTCAACGATAGGAACAGGAATTCTCATCAAAGGAATATCTCGGGAAATCAACATCCTCTAGATGGCATCTTTAAGCCCATCTCCGGTGACCTCCCGTCATCTCCTCCAAATGGCATCTGTAAGCCCATTCCTGATACTACCTACATAGTCAAGCATCATTACATACGAGTGCAAATTTTTGAGTACTCTAGTGTTCAATCATCTTCCACCTTCAGATCACGAAAGGCAGACGAGCCAATCTAAATCTTCAGGTTTAAGAAGATTGAACAGGGGAAACTGTTGTACCCCAAAATTTGCCCTCTTTTCATACACGCATATTATTGGTTTTATGGTTATGGAATAAATGTATATTTATCAAGCTTCTTCAGGTTACAAATGACGTTTATTTCGTCAATGGATATTCTCAGAGTATTTTCTGTGCTGAAGATCGGTTCGCTGTTTTGCAACGATTCGGGGTTCAATGATTCACAAGTCCAACCCGACGCGTCATATTCAGGTTTCCTTTCGCCAAGATATCTCTGATAACGTATTCTCAAATTTAGGTTCGGCTCAAGAGTCAATTCTTTAAAGAAGGTATCCGAATGTGTGAGTTTTCTCAAAAAAATATGGGAAAAAGTGTGCTGAAAGTGCAGTTTTTACGCGCTAAAAAATTCATAACTTGAAGACCGTGGCTCGTTTTGAACGCGTTCCGGTGGCCAAAATTCCGTCTTGACGTCATCTATGTTTTCATCTCTCATGGCTGGAAGCCAATTTCGATCAGAAAGTCTTCAAAAATACGGATTTATCAAGTATTTTCGTACAGAAAATTTGTGACTGAAGTTTATTTGCATCATGTTCAGAAAATCATAACTTGGTCGATTTTCATCGTATCGAGTTGGTTCCGGCGCCAAAATTTCACAAATTGAGTTGGATAAGTTTTCATAGAAGGTATTGAGTTCGAACGATATCCAAAAGGCCTTCATTTTTTACTCAGAGTACGCGTGATGCGCCGAAAATCCTAAATGCTGGATATTATTTTATCTGGGTCGAAACTTCGAAAATTCATAACTCGGTTAAGTTTTAATGGATTGGGCTCATATTTTTACACAAGGTCACAGACTCAGAGATCTACAACTTTTCTTCATAAGTCGAGACCGAATTATGCTCCGATCAATACCAGTTTTTTATTGAAGAACGTGTCAAAGTCGACACTGGAGCCCAAAATAAGTTTGTCTGAGCTGAAACTTCAATAATTCATAACTAATTCACCGTTTATCCGATTGAGCCAATTTTTGGACAGGAGTTAGTTCTCGATGTCGGCTACATTTTGTTTTCACATTTCAACTTCAAAAATTGCACTTAAGCCCCTGCAATTTAGCCTGGAACATGACGAACTCAAGTAAACATTGGAGGCCCAATTGCGCATTCAAAGCCCATTTTTTCTCTCTAATTTCTATTACATAATCTCATTCTTTTCACACAAACAAGAAAAAAAGGACGAAAAAAAGTTTTGGCCACAAAGCTGTCAGAATATCAAATTCTTTCAAGAACCTTAAAACCTTGAAATCCTTATTACAAACTTCCATCTCACTACAAACAAGCCATCCCTATTACAAACCCACATCTCACTACTTCTCCAGTAAGGGTAAAGCTGGTTTGATCTCCATGATCAAAAGGGTATAATCATTCATACATGCCATATCGGTTTTAACATTAAATTTTTCATATATTGGCTTTATTTGTATTTCATGATATATAGTAATTTATTTACTGTGTTCATGAGATTCAACACTGCAGATTTAGACAGGATCCCATGCAGGTTCATTACAGAACGTTGAGGCCAAAACACAAATGGCCAAAACAGAACAACCAACGCATGGCACTAATGCATGACAAGGCAGACATCCTGAGAAGGTTAAGGGCGTGGGTTCGACAACCACCCCTATTGATTTTGATTTTCTTACTTTTTATTTATCCTTTTACCTATTTTTATTCTTTCTGTTTAAATTTATTTTCATAAAACTTAATATTTTTCACAAACCTTTGATTTTTTATAATAAACTCAAATAATTAATTTTAGGTCTTTCTTTAATTTAATTTTAGGTTTTAAATTAATTTTTGATTCAACAACCACCCATGACATTTGCATTATATTTATTTTCCAACCCTATTGTTCATTGATGTTTCTTCCCATATCTATTTGTTGGCAAACTTAATCTTTTTTATTAATCATTAGACATAAACTCTTTTTGAAAACCTTTTTTTTTATTATTAAAATTAATTAGGTTTTAGGATTTTTTAATTAACCATTTTTTTTCAAAACTAACCTTTTTTATAATTCAAACAAATTAGGATTAGGTTTTTGTTTTAGTTAGTAACTGAATTTTTGGCTTTTTGTCATTTATTAATAAATTAAGTTAATTAACTTTTTAAATTAAAATTAGTTAGAATTACGTTTTTTAATTAACTTCAAATTATTTTCTACAAAAAACACCAAAAACACTAACTTAGAATTTTAGGTTTTAATTTCTCCTTAATTTCTTTTTATTTATTCTTTTACATTTTAATTTCTAGGAAAATTGTATAGGTCGCATTATCAATGTAATAGTGTAGATTTATCTTTTCTGCTTTTTTTCTCTTCTAATTATGTAATTGCTTCCGGGATGTAATAGTAATTAGGATTTTAAATTTTGCATCTTTATTTTCAGTCCAAAATAATTATGTATATGCAAAAGCCTTGTAATAGCTAGGACTTTAAACTTTCCGCATTTTATTTTCGCAAACTATAAACTGTCTAGATGTATGGCTAATAGGATTGTATGGCAAGAATGTTTGGAAAATTAAAACGGTAGATCACCTAATGTGCAAAGATTAAATAACTGAAACAAATCATATGCACATACTCACTCTTAGGGTATGCCTCACTTGGTTGCCTCGGAAAATAATGGTCATGTCCCTCAAACGTAGGGATATCTTAGCAAAAGACCCTCAATCTAAAAGTCATCATAAAGATCATAGTCTGTTACTGTCCCTCGAGTTGCCTACGAATATATGATGACAGTCCCTTCGAAATGCTAAGGTATCCTTACATGTTGCCTTCAATGACCATTACGTCCCTTTCAAATTGACCCTTACAAACTCCAACGACGATGCTTCATACTTCTCAATAGTAGGATAGCGTTGTCCAAAGGAAACGAGAACAAAAACAATCCTTTTTCGAGTAGGTAGATGCTAGTAGGTACTTGCTCAAAATCAAACTTTTTACACCATACACTTACACTTTTCAAACTAAGTTTTCAAAATGCTTCGTAACACTCTTGAAGACAGAAGCAAGGGTTAAATCGAAGTAAAACAAAAAACCTTTCAAATCACACAAACACACAAAGAAGAAAATTTTAAAATGATGAGCAAGTACCTAAGATCCCGTAGAAAACTACGGATATAAAGGGTACTAATACCTTCCCTTTCTATAATCTACCCCCTGTACTCAGAAAATCTCGAAAAAGGAATTTTTCTGTGCTTTTTTCCTTTCCTGTTGGATAAAATAAAAGTCGGTGGCAACTCTTGCTTACCGCGACATTTGCGAACAAAAAACGCAAACCAGTATTAAACAGTCGGTTCTGACACTGTATCACAAGTGTGCATGTGTGAGTGATTTGATTTCAAGTTATTATCTTTGCAGATTTAGGGTTTGCTACCCGTTTTAAAATTAACATACATTATTGTCATGCAATCCTATTATCATACATCTAACAGTTAATATTTGCGAAAATTAAAGTGCCAGAAATAAAACTACGCTATTACAAGGCTTCGGGGAGGGGGATTAATTACATAGCCAAAAAACCCGTAAAAATGATAAATAAGCGAAAATTCCTAATTAAACTATTACATCCCATAAGCAGTTACATCAATATTATCAAAAAATAATAAACGCACGATGAATCGAGAATAAGAAAAATTAGGGTTTTGACCCCGTCTAACCTAATTAAAAGAAAAAAAACAATTTTTGTTGTTTTTGATTATTTTAAGAAAATAAGGTTTTAATTAATAAATACAAACCTAATTACTAATTAAATTAAAATTAGGAAAATAATTAATTTTGACCTATTTTGTATTTTGGTTATTTTGAGAAAATTAAATTAAACAAAACCCTAATTTTCTAATTTATTTTAATTTATTTACAAAAGGTTAAAATTTCCCTAAAATTAAATAAACTAATTAAATTAATTTTGACAAAATAAATAAACAAAAAAAAACCTAAGTTCTAATTTGATGAAAATTGATTTTTATGAGTTTTTGTATAAAAAAGAATTAATTTTTATGTTAGAAAATAGATTAAACAAAATTAAATAAATAAAGAAAAATATAGAAAGAAAAAGGGAGAATTGGGCCTAGTATCCAAAGCATCAGGGGGGTGTCCATAGCAATTTGAGCCCAATAGTCTGGATCCACGTTTGACTTCTCATGATTCCACGTTGCAAGTTGACTAGGGCCTTTGGTAGACCCTCATATGCCAAGCGTTGGATTTGATATGCTTTAGATCCAGTGGTTGCAAGTTGATGGTCCATGATGGATCTTAGGGGAAACCTGCGCATGGGATCAAGTATGGCAAAATAATATTGAAGCACAAGGGGACCTGGGGATCAAACACAGGTCCTTTGGCAAATTCCTTCGCCCATTAACCAACTGAGCTAGCGCACCTATTTGTCTATGGAATAAACAACAAATATTATATTTGAAATAAACAAAGCAATATTGTAAAACGCACGAATTTCAAATGGATGAATCAGGGGGTGCCACACCAGCCTTCTTCTTCCTCTCTCCGTTGGTAAAAGTCAAGGACTTTTACCTACAGACAAAAGTCTAGCTATAACCCTGCGTGATTACCAGAATCTCATATACGCTTGATAAATGAAAACTAATGTTATAGATCAATTTGTCTTGACCTTGTGAGCACCATGGCATCCCTCTTTTGGGCCAATTTCACCTGCATAAGAAACCCCTAAAACGAACCAAGAAAACCTAACAATGGCATATCTCTGTATGGTTAGCAAAAATGCAATTAATCATTACAAATAGCTTGCAAATGTTTCACTGAACGAGAATATGCAAAGTATTCATGCTACAAATGCCAAAATAATGATATTGGATTTCAAGAAAATGCCAGAGTCGTGAGTCACTTACAGTGAGTTTTCGTGCACGAAAATGCTTGCTAAGGATTGGTATGGACTCCTTGAACACCCAGGAAACGAATGAGATAGCTTGGGAGTCTTGAAAATTCCTGGAACTATGAAATCAGATTATCACTTTTTCTTGATTTTTTGAAAGTTGTTCTTCACTCTACACGCCTCCAACCCTTATGCATTTGGTCTGAATTTGTTCTATATATGTCCCTGAGTGAATTAGGTTTACAAGTTTGCATCCAATCTTTGCAATTATGAAGATTTGATCCTTGATTCACACTTGTATCCAATCTTTCCAAAACAAGAAAAAATCAATCTTTTTGTGTACAAACATGCCTTACACGACTTGATTTCATTGCTATCTATATAAGAGACCTGAAATATACACAAAATCTCAAGGTTTAAATTATTTTGATATTTCCATGATTTAATTTTGATTTAATTTGATTTAATTGAAATAAAAATCAAAATAAATGGCAAAAAATAAAATAAAGGCAAGTGGGAAGGATAATGGGTCGTGGACCATGTTACAAACTCAATACAAACACAAAACGTTGGGTCCATTTGACAAGAATTGCAATTTGAGGCACATTTGACTTTTAGCAATTTTGCAAAAAAGGTCAACTTCACCAATACATAACTCCTTCAATTTTGACTCTATGAGGGTGTTCTTGGACTTTTTAGAAAGCTTGATATGTCCTCTAAGCAACCATTTTTGTGTCATCTCAATTGAGTCTTCCATGTTAATGTATTATACTTTGACAAAAAAGGTGTTTTTGTTGACTTTTCAAAGTGACCTATAATGTCCAAATTCATAATTTCTTGTGAGTGCATATTTTGAACTTGGGATATGAAGATGTATTATAGGGAATTGCATCCTCTTAAAAATGAGCTTTGTATGGGTCATTTCTAATAAATTATGAGAAAGTTATGCTTGGTCAAAGTAGGGTTGACTTTTCCTGCAAAACCCTAATTTAGCAACTTTTGGTTCTTGATGAATTGTGAGCAATACTTGGGGAATCATGATCAAACCTTGATAAAATGATGAATAATACTTCAAAATGATGATGTTGACCAAAAATCTTGAAGTTTAACTGTATGTGGGCCACAGTTGACTTTTGCCCTAACACAGTCGATTTTCAGGCCTTTGAGCAATTGACTGAGAAAACTTTCTCTGCAAGGCTTGAAACTTGACATGTATGATCTTGAGAACATATTAGGAAAATGGTGAGCATTTGGGATCCCTTGGTCTTAAGTATCTTAATGCAACATGAAACCCTAATTTGAGGTAGACTGTCTTAGGAGAGAGTTTGTCTGGTCAACCCTTGGACTTCCTTGAGCAATTTGAGGATCTCACTTGAAACGTTTTGAGAAATATGGGAGGGAAAATTTTGGGGTACAACAGTTGCCCCTGTTCAATCTTCTTAAACATGAGGATGTAGATTGGCTTGTCTGCCTTTCGTGATCTGAGGGTGGAAGATGATTGAACACTAGAGTGCCCAAAAATTTGCACTCACATGAAGTGGTATCCGTCTTGCGATGTCGGGAATGGGCTTATAGATGCCATTTGGATATTGATGACGGAAGATGGGCTTAAAAGATGCCATCCGAAGGAGTTTCGATCTCCTAAGAGATTCCTTAGAGAGAACCCGTATACCTGTTGTTGAGGAATATTTCGCTGGGGAATGTTGGTCTCTCTCTTGAGGAATAGTTGAATTTTAGGAGCTCCGGTCGTCCGTTATTCTACTGGGGGAATCGTCTCTTGTTCGAAGAGGTAAAATGAACTACTATCTGGTTGTGATCCAGGCTTCATAGAGATAAGATCGACTGCTATCTGGTCGTGCTCCAGGCTTTACAATGACTTACTGGGGAGATGAGATTAAACTTGCTATCCGGTCGTAATCCAGGCTTTGCAATTTCTCAATTCTTATCTGGTTGTAATCCAGGCTTCAAAAGGAATTAATTTGTTATCCGGTCGCATCCAGGCTTCAGCTTAAATTTAGGGCACACCAATATCCGGTCGATTCCGGGCTTCTTAGTAACTGTCCAGGTAAACTGTTATTTGGTCAAAATCTAAGCTTCACAGTGTCTTATGTTGTTATCTGTTCATAATCCCAGGCTTCAGTGCTTTGCTGCTATCTGGTCGTAATCCAGGCTTCATGATCTCTTGTACCATTATCTGGTCGAATCCAGGCTTCATGGTGTCTTGTACTACTATCTGGTCGATTCCAGGCTTCACAATACCTTACTTCTTATCTGGTCGAATCCAGGCTTCAGAAGAAATCAAGTGGTTATCCAGTCGCATCCGGGCTTCCATTTGATTTTAAGGCCTACTAATATCGGGTCGACTCTGGGCTTCTTAGTAATTGGCCAGGTAAACTGCTATTTGGTCAAAATCCAAGCTTCACAATGTCCCTTAATGTTATCTGGTTGTAATCCAGGCTTCAGTGTCTTTTACCGCTATCTGGTCGTAATCCAGGCTTCATGGTTTTTGGAGAAATCAAGATACTATCCAGTCAAACCCGGGCTTTATAACTTGCATTAAAGATATACCACTATCTGGTTGACTCCAGGCTTCGTAGTATTCTTGGCTACTATCTGGTCGTAATCTAGGTTTCACAACGTCTTCTACCATTATTTGGTCGAGTCCAGGCTTCATGGCGTCTTATATTGCTATCTGGTCGTAATCCAGGCTTCACAATAACTTGTTAAGCTGTTATCCGGTCGATTTCTGGGCTTCACGGCTTATGTTTATAATATACCACTATCTGGTCGAATCCAGGCTTCATGGTGTCCTTGTACTGCTATCTGGTCGTAATCCAGGCTTCACAATGACTTGCTGGGGATTAAACTATTATCCGGCCGAATCTGGGCTTCATAGCTTAATGATAAACCATTATCTGGCCAATTCCGGGCTTCGCAGTATTTGATACTATTATCCGATCGTAATCCGGGATTCACAATATGATGGGGAAGTCAAGATACTATCCGGTCGGACCCGGGCTTCATAGCTTAAACTGGAATAGAAATCTTTTAGCATTGATTTGACTGAACCAGAGAAAACTTGTGAGAATTTGATTGTATTTTTTCCTTAAAGGTAAAGAGTTAGTCGTATGTAATGGCATGATGCATTTAATGTATTGAGCAATGATGTTCTCAAAATAAATGAGATTGTGTTGTATGATGCTTATGTATGTGCCATGATGTCTAGATATGCAATGTTCTTGTGATGTTTTCTAGCTGGGGAAAATAAATCCCGGACCGCTGCTGGAGAATACGAGGAGTTGAGTTCTTCATTCTCGCTGGGGATAACGACCGAAGATGATTTGGGAATAGATTGGAGGGAGAATAACTCTGTTGGAGAGCAACGCTGGTGAGAAAATGACTATGTGGGGAAGAGAGACTCTGCTAGAAGATATGCTGATTTGAAGAAATAATCTCGGTTGGGGATGAATTACCGCTGCTGGCAATAATGAACCTTTGTTGGGGATTGAGTTTCTGTCTGTGGAAGAAATAAACTCCACTGGGGATAATCTTCTGTTGCTGGTGATAGTGAACTCTGCTTGGGGAGAACTAACACCACTGTCTCCAGACCCTTCCTACTCTGCGGGGAGTGTGTGTGCCCTTAGTTGTATTCTCAAGCTGGTTCTATCCTTGTACCTGGTGGGTAGAACAATTGTAAGGTTTGGACACTTCTTGTTTGCCCCTGTTCCTGGAATTACGAGTAATTGTCTTTTGTTTCGCATGTAAATACTTATGAGCAACAATTATTTTCAAATGCATATATCAAAAATGAATGATTGGACGTTCTTGCAAAATAAAACAGGAAAAGAAAAACAACTTTGAAATTTATTGTGAAATGAATTATTTGGATTTTGAAGTTGGCCTATAATAGGCATTTTGTACAAGAGTCTGGCGTCCTAGTAAGAGAACGCCGCCGAAATATAGAAATTACACAATTTGTGAAAAACAAAGAAAAACAGCTATGTGAATAATCCCACTGGGTTCCAACTCTGCTATTTGCTTTATATCTTCGAACATCTCATCACTTTGCTACTTGGTTGAAGGTAGATCAGATTGATTAGTTCTGTCCGAGCTTGATAGTCGATACCGAAGTCTGGTTATAAGATGATCCAATGAGACATAATGTTATGCTTTAATGCCTAATTTTTGCCCGGACCGCCCTTTCAGGTTTTCAGTCCACCGGGATACCCTTTTTTTGCCCAAGCCGTCTTTTCAGGTTTTCAACTTTCCGGGTGTACATATTTTTTACATTTTCATCCCTTATTTTTGCCCGAACCCTTTTGGTTCTCCGGGAAGCCCTTATTTTTGCCTAGGCCAGTCAACATAGCGGGTCTTTGATTATGCGTAGTATTTTTTCACTATATCTGCATTGACGGGGTGTGGAAGGTCGTCACCATCCATGGTGGTTAGGATCATAGCTCCTCCCGAGAAGATGTTCTTAACCACAAATGGCCCTTTGTACGTAGGGGTCCATTTGCCCCTGGGATCACCTTGCGGTAATATGATGCGTTTGATCACCAGATCCCCAACTTGATACTCTTGTCGTCTAACTTTCTTGTTAAATTCCTTGATCATTCGCTTTTGATACGCCTGACCATGACAAATAGCAGTAAGTCTCTTTTCATCGATTAAGTTCAGTTGATTAAGTCGGGTCTGGATCCAGTCATCTTCGCTCAAACCTGCATTTTTCATAATCCAGAGAGAGGGTATCTAGACTTCAATGGGAAAGACTGCCTCCATGTCATACACCAAGGAATAGGGTGTTGCCCCTGTTGACATCCGTGCTGAGGTACGATACCCATGAAGAGCGAATGGTAACATCTCATGCCAGTCTTTGTATGTCACCGTCATATTCTGCACAATCTTCTTGATATTCTTATTAGCCTCTTCAACAGCCCCATTCATCTTTGGCCGGTAGGGAGAAGAGTTGTGATGCTGAATCTTGAACTGTTTGCAGAGTTCGGTGATCATTGTATTGTTGAGATTTGTACCATTGTCTGTAATGATCCTCTCTGGTACACCGTATCGACAGATCAAGTTGTGTTGGATAAACCGCCCACGACGTTCTTGGTTACTGTAGAAAAGGAAGCTACCTCAACCCACTTCGTGAAATAATCAATTGCTACCAGGATGAAACGATTCCCGTTGGATGCGGTAGGTCTGATCTCGCCAATCATATTGATGCCCCACATTGCAAAGGGCCAAGGAGCTGTCAAAACATTCAGAGGAACTTGAGGTATATGCACCTTATCAGCATAGACTTGGCACTTATGACAAGTCCGAGAATGCTGATAACAATCGGCTTCCATAGTAGACCAATAATATCTTGCCTGTAGGATTTTCTTTGCCATGGTATGTCCACTGGAATGAGTTCCGAAAGTACCTTCATGTAACTCTGCCATAATCCTTTCTGCCTCGTTCTTGTCCACATATCGCAGTAAGGTCGAATCATGGTTACACTTATAAAGAATCCCATTACTGATGAAGAACTTCGCAGCAAACCTCCTCAGAAACTTCTTATCATTAACAGATGCACCCTCAGGGTACTCTTGAGCCTCAAGATACCTCTTTACCTCGTGAAACCAGGGTTTATCTGCTACCTCTTCAGTCTCAATGTCACTGCAATGTTCAGTTTCGTCCAACCTATCAATGGTAATTTGGGGAGCTTCATTGTCCCACCTGACTTTGAACAAAGAAGACATGGTAGCTAGCGCGTCCGCTAACTTATTCTCCTCTCTGGGGAAATGTTCAAAGGTTATATCCTCGAAGTGTGGAAGCAACGTCAATACATACTCTTTTTAAGGAATAAGATTTGAGTGCTTCGTATCCCACTCGCCTTTGATCTGACTGATCACGAGAGCGGATTCTCCAAACACACTCAAGAACTTTATCCTTACGTCAATAGCTGCTCGCAGGCCCATGATGCATGCTTCATACTCCGACATATTGTTGGTGCAGTTAAAACATAATCGGGCGGTGAACGGAGTATGACAACCTTCAGGAGATATGATCACGGTGCCAATGGCATTACCCAACGCGTTTGAAGCTCCGTCAAAATACATAGACCATCGGGATCCCTCCTCAGGTCCTTCATCCAGTCCGGGTTTTTCACAGTCGGTTACCAACATGATGCTTTCATCTGGAAATTCAAAGTTCATAGACTGGTAATCATCCATTGCCTGACGCGCCAAATGATCTGCCAACACACTCCCCTTGATTGCTTTTTGGGTTGTGTATTGGATGTCATACTTAGTCAAGATCATCTTCCATCTTGCTATTCTTCCAGAAAAGGCAGGCTTTTCAAATATATACTTGATTGGATCCATCTTTGATATTAATTGAGTAGTGTGAGTCAGCATATATTGTCTAAGCCGGCGAGCAGCCCATGCCAAAGCGCATCAAGTTTTCTCAAGCAGTGAGTATCGGGTCTCACAGTCGGTAAACTTTTTGCTAAGGTAGTAAATAGCATGCTCTTTTCGGCCAGACTCATCATGCTGCCCATCACGCACCCCATTGAATTATCGAGTACTGTCAAGTATAAGATCAAAGGTCTTCCTTCAACTAGAGGCAGCAGAATTAGTGGCTTTTGGAGATATTCCTTGATCCTTTCGAAAGCGGTCTGACATTCTTCATTACATTTTACTACTTGATCTTTCTTCAGCAGCTTGAAGATTGGCTCACAAGTAGCAGTCAGATGTGAAATGAATCGGGCGACGTAGTTCAGACGTCCCAAAACGTCTCTGACTTCCTTTTCTGTTTGGGGAGATGGCATCTCCTGTATTGCCTTCACCTTTGCGGGATCCACTTGAATACCTTTATCGCTAACGACGAAACCCAGCAGCTTACCGGACCTTACCCTGAAGGTGCACTTGTTCGGGTTTAACCTCAACTTGTACATCTTCAACCTTTCGAACAGTTTCTGGAGATGGTCAAGGTGTTCTTCTTCAGTCTGGGACCTTGAAATCATGTCATCAACGTACACCTCAATCTCATGGTGAATCATGTCGTGGAACAAAGCGACCATGGCGCGCTGATACGTTGCCCCAGCATTCTTCAATCCGAACGGCATGAATTTGTAACAAAAGGTGCCTCACTGTGTAACGAAAGTTGTCTTCTCCATGTCCTCGGGAGCCATCTTAATCTAATTGTAACCAGAAAAACCATCCATAAAGGAGAAGACCTTATGCTGCACGGTGTTGTCGACCAGAACATCAATGTGAGGCAGCGGGAAATCATCCTTAGGGCTTGCCCTGTTCAGATCCCTATAGTCCACACACATCCGTACCTTACCATCCTTCTTAGGCACCGAAACCACGTTGGCAACCCACTGTGGGTAAGAAGTAACAGCTAGAAATCCGGCGTCAAACTTTTTCATGACCTCAACTTTGATTTTCTCAGACATCTCGGGGCGCATACGGCGAACCTTCTGTTTTACCGGAGGACAGTCTTCTTTAGTTGGCAAGCGGTGAACCATAATATCAGTGTCCAAACCAGGCATATCTTTATAAGACCAAGCGAAGATCTCAACATAGTCGCGTAGCATCTGTATCAACTGTTGCTTGACGCTAGGCTCCAGATTTGCACCTATCTTGACCTCTTTCTTGTCTTCCTCTGTACCTAAATTTACTAATTCCACTGGCTCTTCATGAGGCTGTATGGCCCTCTCTTCCTGTAGTAACAGTCTAGCAAGTTCCCCAGGCACTTCACAATCATCCTCACCTTCGTCCTCGGCTTGGTTGATCGGATTTTCGAAGTCACAACTGGCAGTAGCAGAGTCGTTATCAATGGGATCCAAAGTGGATGTGGATCTGCATTATGATATGTGAGTGTGTGTAAGACAATAGCTGTTTTGATAAAGTGCAAGATAGAAAAGAAAAACAAGGAGCGCAAAATTTGTAATGCAAGAAAACGTCCAATGCTTTATTATAATATATGAAAATGACAAATAATAAGCCCTCACAAACAAAATCAAAGTGCCTCGAGCAAGGCACCGGGCCGTAAAGTTTCAAATTGTCTGTTACAAATCTCAAAACAAAAGTCTATTACTGTGTAATAAAAGAAACGGGCACGAAGTCTTTCGCTGTCCAGTTGTTCAATCCACCGTCGGTAGTAAGGTAAATCCAGTTATCGATATCTGACTCTTCTTTGTCATCCTCAATTGCATTCACTCCCTGATTACTGATGTGTAGAGGAGGTCTTCCAATCCGCGTGCGCCGAACAACCCTTTGAGCCTCTACAGTAAAGCCCAAACCAAACTTGTCAGTCTTGTGTGTGAAATCAGGGAGCTAACTCCAATTCACACACCCACCTTTTTCAATTACAGCCCTGGCATCCTTAAAGAAGGCCATCTTCATCGGAGATTCGTCAGCAGCAACTTCAGTCGATGCTAAAGTCGGGGGAACCTCTTCAAAGTTTTGACATGGGGTTTCGATGAACTCTCCATCCATCTCCATATACCGGAAGGAGTTAAGATGACTCACCATGTACTCCTCTTCTCCTTGCACCATAACAATCTTCCCCTTCACTGGATATTTCAACATTTGATGGAGCGTAGAAGTCACTGCCCCAGCCTTATGAATCCACGGGCGACCCAGCAAGCAAGAATAAGATAGTCGGATATCCATCACATAGAAAGTAGATGCAAAAGTCTGAGAGCCAACTTTTACAGGGACGTCCACCTCCCCGTGCACCATCCTTTTTGACCCATCGAAAGCTCTAACCACAATATTACTTGGCTTCAGAACACAAACTTCACAGTCCAGATGGTGTAATGCTTTCTTTGGCAAAACGTTTAATGAGGACCCAGTATCCACCAGTATGTGGGCCAAAGTAGTGCCCGTGCACTCGATCGAGACGTGCAGAGCATCATTGTGATTTCTTCCTTTAGCATTCAGATCTGCATCTGAGAAACCCAACCCGTTGTCGACAGTCAAACTAGCTACACAGTCTTTGAATTGATCTGCGGAAGTCTCCTGTGGCACATGCACAGTTTTGAGGAAAGCAATTAAAGCCTTTGCATGGGCTTCCGAACATAATAACAAGGATAACATGGAGATTTTTGATGGGGTCTGCCCCAGGTGCTCGACTACGTTGTAGTCACTTTTCTTGATAATCTTCAGAATTTACTCTATCTCCTTCTTAGAGGTTTCTAAAATAATCTTCTTAGGTGCCTCCATCCGGGCAGGCTCACCTGTGATTTCTTTGTCCCGAGTGTCAGATGGCTCGGTGACATGGGTGATAACTGGAATATGTACTGGGACAGTAGCTGATGTACTAGCAGATGGAATAACAACAAGTTTGTGAACGGTCAGAGGGGAAATCTCAGGAGAGAAGAGTCTTCCACTTCTGGTGACCTTGCTAGCCCCGACAATATTGCTGACATCAACATCAGCTTCTTCAATCTTTAAGTCTTGCTTTATTCCATGGTAATACCCATCTGCACCGTAGTGCCAAGGGACAGCCTTATCCGAAGTATATGGGATAGGACCAGGGATAATAATGATTAACAGAGCAATTCTTGGAACAAATATAATCCTAACAGACTTTCACGAGGAAGCCTTGGAAGGATTGGCGGATATGGTTATGATGGCAACATCTTCAACTGGAATTAACGGGATCATAATCTTTTGGAACAAGATTTCTTTGTTATTCATCAGGCGCTGAACACCTGATTTCAAAAAGTGGCAACCAGCAGGCAGAATTGAACAAATGTGGCAACCTTCACCACAACCCAAAAATAAACCGGCCAACAATAGATTCTTCTTAACTTTCATCAAAGGAGTATAAATTTCTTCCGCGGAGGTCACAAATAAATCATCGTCCACAGCATTTACTCCATGACCATGTTTAGGCATGGGAACAGTCATGACATTGGGCTTCTCTGGAGCGTCAAACTCAATTTCTTTAGCTTCGATCAAATCTTGCACCTTATTCTTCAAGGCCTAACAGTTGTTCGTATCATGACCTGGGCTATCGGAGTGATAGGCGCAACGGGCGTTCGGGTTATATAGCGGAGACGTGGTGCTGGGATTCTTCAAGGCTTCCCTCATAGTTACTTGGTTCGTCTTTAATAACTGTGGTAGAATCTGAGACAAGGTCATATTAAGCCGAGTGTACTGTCTCTGCGACCTCTCCATTCTTTGCTGATTGTTGCGTTATGGGGCAATGGTGGGTCTTGCTATTACTACCGCATTTACTGCTTGACAACGCTCATGTCTACTTTGGCTCCTCAAGCCATAGACTGCACTAGCTTCTTTCCTACCGGTGAAAGGCTTCTTTTCTGCACTTGATGAAGTACCTTTCTGTATCTTACCACTTCCGATACCAGCTTCTACTCTGTCCCCAGTCAAAATCAATTCAGTAAACCCAGATGACAAACTGCCGATCAAATGATTGAAAAATGGACCAGACAACGTTCCTAGAAACATATCCACCAACTCCCTATCAGACAGAGGGGGTTGGACTCTTCCATCCAAATGTCTCCACTTCTGAGCATAGTCCTTAAAACCTTCGTTTGCACCCATAGACATACCCTAAAGCTGAGTACGAGTGAGAGCAAGGTCGGTGTTATATTGATACTTCTTGTAAAAAGAAGCACCAAGGTCCTCCCAGTTGCGGACATTAGCTCCTTCCAATTGATAAAACCATTCAAGCTGAGTCCCTGACAGACTATCTTGAAAGAAATGTACCCACAAATTTCTATCAGTAGTGTAAGGTTGGATTTTTCGGGCATACGAGCGGAGATGGAGTTTTGGACAGGATACTCCATCGTACTTGGCGAAAACCGGATCTTTGAATTTATGAGGGATCGCCACCCCAGATGCTATTCCCAGGTCTCCGAAGTCCAAACCAGGTATCTTCTGAATCTCCATAGAGCACAGATGGTCTTCAAGTTGCTTGTACCTATCCTCAGCAGGAGGATACTGTTCATCATCAAAATCAGTATCATTATCAGAAACTACAGGACTGGGGCCCTTTTCTTCCTCTTGGACCTCTTCTCCTTTGGATTAAAGAGACAGATCAGCTTCCTGTCGCAACCTATTCCCAAATCTGTTACCCATATTCAGAAGAACCACCTTCTTCTTCTTCTTCTTCTTCTTCTTCTCCTTCAGGATGAGAGTCTTCAAATCCTCTTTCCCTTTAGCCAAGTTCAAGAACATCTCTTGGAATTGGGCATTATGTGCCTGAAGAGCTTTGATGGCTTGATCGGTAGGTATTTCAGAAGATATTTCGTGATGAAATAAACAGCGAAGAAGATGAGAAACCTGTAATGGTGCCTGTAATGATGTGCATGATAATGGGATGCGTATAATAATTTCAAAGACTTTGGGAGGTTTAAATTTGCAAAACAAGAAATGAACAAACTTTATTAGATTAAACTTGTAAAAAATGTTTAACAATGCCTTTGAGGCGTTTACAAATAAGTAAATGAAAAACAAATCTAAACTAAAGAAAGAAAAATCAGAAATCCCATGGACGCTTCCCCTTGGTGTTGACGTAGTCATTGATCGTCCTTTCATTCTCAAGTTTCCTAGTGAGCTTCAAGATTTTCATTTCTTGCTCATGGTACTTCTCTCGGTAGGTATCCCTCTCCTCCTTCAGCTGAATCCAGGATCTCTTTAATGCCCCAAGATCAGTGGGCATGTAGGGATAAGTTGAAGATGTGAAAAACACAAGAAGGAGGGTTGAATTGTTAAAGCTTGAAATCAAATGCAGACAACACGATATTTTTATCCTGGTTCGTTTGCTCTCAAACTACTCCAGTCCACCCGTCAAGGTGATTTCGCCTCTCTCCAACGAGGTCTTAATCCACTATATTCAACTGAATACAAAACTGCTTTAACAACTGCTAAAGCCTTCTTGAGTCAAAACCACAGACCGGTTTCTCAAGGAAATTCTTTCACAGATAAATGAACAAATGTGTGTTTTGATGTTTCTAGAAAAACTATATATCACAACTGTGATAATACACAAAATGCAGCTTAGATAAAACTAGATTGCTAATGCTATAGAGTAAGCGGTTGAGAGCTTTAGCAAACTGATTGAGTGAGGACGAAGATGATTATTGGCTTTTTGCGTGTATATGCGTATAGACTATTGTAGAGCATTAGCCATTTCACTTCTCACTAATTTGTTTAAATACTTCTTGGAATAGATACATTGCAGTCCATAATTCTATTTCAATGCTCATTACGTTCTTTCCATTTTGAGAAGATCTTTGTCTTGGAATAAAGCCGTTGGTAATTAATCTGCCTTGAATGCAGTAACGTTGATACTTCAGAATGTTCTGCGTAATGAAGATCAGAGCGTTCTTGGCTTTAGCTTATTTTGGCGCTTCTGAGTGCTGATGACATGATTAGGAACTTGATCAGAATCAGAGTATGTTGAGCGCAAATTCTGTTAATCAGACTTCAGCGTAGCACATGTACTGATCTTCTGATGCTGATGTTGATACTGATATTCTGATGCTGACTCCAACAAAGTTTCTTGTAAATACACAACATAATTTTAAGTAGCATCTATGTCTCATATAAAACTCATAATTCATTTAATCTTGTATTTTGTTATCATCAAAACTCTAACTGACGGTTGTAGAATCAAACTATGTTCTAACAATCTCCCCCTTTTTGATGATGACAAAAACTAGATTTTTTTCAATTAAAATAAAATGATGAAAGTATCAAAGTTTAAGAATAGAGAGGAAACGGTATCAGAGATAGTCAGATAATGAGTAAAAGTAACAGAGCTAAGAGAGTAAGGAATAAAAAGTATCAGAGTAATAAAGAGAAAAACTCCCCCTGAGTTGATTATTTCCCTTTGATTCCTTGAGACCTTGAGCATCATAACTTTACTTGAACTTTCTTTGAGAATCAGAGTGTTACTTCATCAGAGTTCATCAGATTCTTGTACCTGTAAGCTTTTCAGAACATCAAGTATATAATGATGTTAGAATGTTTGAGACTTTTGTCTCAGTAAACCGTTATTGAAAAATATCATTCTTTCTCCCCCTTTTTGTCAGCGATCAAAAAGCATATATACTCAGAGTTTAAAAAGATCAGAGCAAAAACACATTTGTATTAAAACAGAAGCAATGAGAGTTTAGAACAAGTAGAAATATTACAGACAAACATGTAAAGTAAAACAAGGAAAACACAAAAAAATCTAAGAAGAAGGAGGAAGTCGTGTGAACAGAGCTTCCAACATGCTCTTGATTTGCTCGCTGGTTTCCTGTTGCTTAGATACCATGTTTGCTATAGAGTCAATCTTGATATCCTGCTTGTCCATCCTTTCGTTCATTAGCATGTATGATCTCTTCAAATCCTCCAGAGCCTACCTGTCAAGAGAGGAAGCTTGAGGATCTTCAGATACAGACTGCTTCTCAAAGCTTTCTGTAGCTTCTTCAGCTTGACCCAAATCTTCAGCTTGAATAACATGTTCTTCTGCAGCTTGAACTGTAGATGCTGGACGCTTTTCAGACCAAGGCTCAATGTCCATAGGGAGAGCTTCTTCCTTCAGCATCTTGCTCAGAACTGGGCCTTCCATTTCCTTCAACAGATTGTTGAAGTTCTGTTGAGCCTGCCCATAGCTCTGGTCTTGCAGCTTGAAGGTTTCAGCACAAACCCATCTTCTGAATTGAGTCCAGAGGAAGTCTGAGACAGCAGGATCAACCATTTCCAGACTTGCTTGTTTTAAAGAAGTGATCCACTTCTGAATATCTGTTTCAAAATTCAAAATGCTGGAACCAACATCTGGTTGTTTCGGTTTGGGAATAGCAGTTTTCTGGTTTATTGCAGCAAGGCGTTCAAGGATTGTTAGATCAATGACTGTCTTGCTGTGGTTTTCTGTATTTTTCTTAGGTGAGGGAGTAGGAGAATTAGAAATAACGATTGGACTGTATGAGGTATTAGGTGGAGTTGTTTCTGGTGAGGATGGTAGTTGAGACATGTTCACAGTTATACCATAAGGCAATTGAATGGCCAAGGGTTATGGTTCAGGAGACTCAGAGGTTTGAGCCTCAGAGTTTTGAGTCTCAGGCTATGGGGATTGTGCATGTTTAGGAGATGGTGGATTAATATCTGTTTGAGGAGAGGATGGTTGTGGAATTTCTGGTTCTGGTATTGGAGAGAGTGGAGTTTCTGGAATGGGTGAAAGTGGAATGTCAGGTTGTGGAGAAATGGGAATTTCTGGTTGTGTATTTGGATTGTTTGTTTCAGGAGCGGAAGTATGTTGGTCTATGTCAGACAGAACTTGTGCAAGTTCTGGTTTTGGTATGGTTGCAGTGTTTGGATTTTGTGGTTTGGAGCGGGATCTTCTGAGGGTTAATGACTCAGAAGGGTCAAAATCAATGTCAAAATCTTCAAAGGTTTGGGGTGTTGGGATATCAGTTGGAGTTGGAATGGGGGTAGGAATAGATGAGGAAACAACACTTGAACTTAAAACAGATACAGAAACAGGATTACCTCTTTTCTTTGGAGTCTGTTGTGATGGTCCTTCTGGAGCAGCTTTCCTCTTCTTCGTCTTCTTCAGAACTACCTCTGGTGCCTTCTTCTGAAGATCTTGAATATTCAGGTTAGGTGTTGTACCATCAGCTTTGCACACATCCAAATATCTCAGAATGATCTGAGGCTTAGAGTCAATCTCTGAGAACATAGGGAAGTCGTCCAGAGGAATTCTCCGGCTGGAGATTTCAGCAAAAGGTGTGATGCTGGGCTCCTTCTTAATGTTCTCTATCAGCTTCATCTTCTTTAGATTCTTGGCATTCAGCTGCTTGCCAACAGAAGGTTCCAGGGTGCTGATCTCATGTGCCTCTGTCAAGTGTTCAATCAGCCTATTCTCAGTAAGAATATCTGATATCAATCTACCCAAGGGTATCCAATCCCTTTTAGTGCGTTCCTCTTCCCTTGTCTCCTTGATGCTGATCTATGTTTATATAATCAGGAGAGCTTGTAGGCTTCATGTGGTTGAAACAACCCAGAATTATCTTTGCCCAAATTTTGTGCTTATCTTTCAGATCCCTTATCTTGCTAGAGGGAAGCCCCAGTGTGAAAATCTCCCTTTCTATAACAGCAACATCTGAGCATCTTTCTGCCATGTCTATACAGCGAATGCCACCACCATTGTACCCAATCAATCTTGCAATTAGGTCTTCAGTAATCACAATTTTCTTCCCTATGATATAGGAAGTGACATGGTGATTTGAGGAAGAGGCGTGAATCCAGAATTCCTTAACCAAGATAGGAAAAGTTGGACCCACCAACCTGTCAAAATATTTCTCCCATCCTTGAGCTTGAATTTCTTCAGATAAGTCAAAACCATTTTCCTTCAAACTGTTGAAATCCACTATAATCTCTGACTGAACTTCAAGGTTCTTGACTGGAGTGAGTAGCATTCTGAGAGGAACCTCATATTGCTCAGCTGATGTGTCTTTCTGGGAACCTGATGAAAGATTGCTGCTAGAAGCCATGTTCACACGAGGATTTTTGAAAAAGCTTGAAAATTTTTCTTGAGAGGGAAAGAACACAGAAAACAGAAATGCTTAGTGAAAACGAAAGTGAAGGTAAACGTGTGTGAGTGGTGTGAAGAGTGTTTAAATAGATTTCTAAAAAGTTTTTGAAAACATAAATGCTTAAGAGAGAGAAATAAATAATGATTAATAGCATTTAATGATAGCTGATTTTAGGGGATTTCAGAAAGATACTTAAACGGTTACCAGTGACATGTGTCTCAATGCATCCAATATGCGCTTTGCCTTTTCAGAAGCGTGAACGCGTGTTCAGCCTCAGGAAACAGCTGATGACTGGATTACACTTGTTTGCTTTGAGTGAACATCACTTCTATCCTTGAACTGAAGAGATCATGGCTTCATGGATAGATCTGATACAATCTGCATTTCTAAAATTCTGAAAAGAGGATTGATCAGAAGTTCACAGAGTAATAAACATAATTCTGAAGGTTAATATATAAAATTAAAACAGTTTTATTCTGGATAGAGCTTCATGCTGAGATGATTCAAAATGAAGTTGAACCTATCTTCAGAAAGTGGTTTTGTAAAGATATCAGCCCATTGATGGTCTGTATCAATAAATTTTAAGTTTAAAATGCCTTTATGAATATAGTCCCTAATAAAATAATGTTTTATTTCTATATGTTTAGCCCTAGAATGCAAAATTGGATTTCTACTTAAGCAAATGGAAGAAGTGTTATCACAGAGGATAGGAATGTTACTCTC
The DNA here is from genome assembly GCA_948472305.1 of Vicia faba. Taxonomy (NCBI): domain Eukaryota; kingdom Viridiplantae; phylum Streptophyta; class Magnoliopsida; order Fabales; family Fabaceae; genus Vicia; species Vicia faba. Next base: position 1,171,852,703 of record OX451738.1, read on the forward strand.
ATATATTTGGAAGTCCTCAAGTTGACTTTTCATCCAGAGCATTTGTGTGCTGCATCCAGCTGCTGCTATATATTCAACTTCTGCTGTTGATAGAGCAATGGTGGATTGTCTTTTGCTGGACCACAAGATCAGATTTTCTCCCAGAAACTGGCAGCTTCCAGAAGTACTTTTACGTTCAACTCTGTCTCCAGCAAAGTCAGCATCACAGTAACCTACTAAGCTGTAATCACCAGATTTTCTATAAAACAAACCCAGATTAGTAGTACCTTTCAGATACTTGAAAATTCGCTTAACAACTGTTAAGTGAGATACTCTAGGATCTGATTGGAATCTTGCACAAATGCATACACTGAATAAAATATCAGGCCTTGAAGCTGTAAGATAAAGAAGAGAACCAATCATACCTCTGTAGACCTTCTGTTCTACCTTTTTGCTTACCTCCTCTCTTTCCAAAATTCACGTGGGATGCATTGGAATCTTTGATGGCTTACATTCTGAGAGATCAAATTTCTTCAGAAGTTTTCTGACATATTTTCTCTGATGAATGTAAGTTCCTTATGGGGTTTGATTGATCTGGATGCCAAGAAAGAATTTCAGTTCCCCCATTAGGCTCATCTCAAATTCTGCCTGCATACACTTAGCAAATTCTCTTCCCAGAGAAGGTTTAGTAGATCCAAATATAATATCATCAACATAAATCTGACAAACTGAAATGTCATTCTTAATTGTCTTACAGAATAAGGTTGTGTCCACCTTCCCTCTGGTGAATTCCTTTTCTAACAGGAAGTTACTTAGTCTTTCATACCAAGCTCTGGGAGCTTGTTTCAGACCATACAGTGACTTCTTTAGTTTGAAAACATATTCTAGATTTTTTGAACTTTCAAAACCAGGGGGTTGGTGCACATATACCTCTTCTTCTATATATCCATTTAAGAATGCACTCTTGACATCCATCTGATACAGAGTGATGCCTTTATTAACAACAAAAGAAATTAAAAGTCTGATAGATTCTAACCTGGCGACTGGAGCAAAGGTTTCTGTATAGTCTATCCCCTCTTGCTGACTATAACCTTGTGCTACCAATCGTGCCTTGTTTCTGATGACTTCACCTTGTTCATTCAGTTTGTTTCTGAACACCCATTTTGTTCCAATGACGTTGAATCCTTTTGGCTTAGGAACTGAATCCCATACGTCATTCCTTGTGAATTAATTCAGCTCCTCTTGCATTGCTAGAATCCAGTCATTGTCCAGAAGTGCTTCATCAATTGAAGATGGTTCAATCAGAGAAACAAGTCCCATGAGGGATTCTTTAGAGTTTCTGAAGCTGGCTCTTGTTCTGATTGGATCTTCCTTTATTCCTAAGATAGTTTCCTCAGGATGATCCATGCTGCTTCTGGATGGTCTTTTCCGAGGTGGATCAACAGAAGATGCTGGATTGCTTGCAGTGCCTTTTTCTGATGTTGAGGGAGTGTCTCTGTTAAGAGCTTCTGATGACTTGTCTTCAGTACCTGTGAATTCAACTTCCATACCTGCAAGTAATTCATTCTGCTTTGACTTTTGAGAGTCAAGCTTGTCATCAAAACAAACACTGATTGATTCTTCCACAATCTGTGTTTCTATATTGTATACTCTGTACCCTCTTGAGCGTTCAGAGTATCCTAACATAATACACTTCTGTGCTTTAGAGTCAAACTTGTTCAAATAATTTTTAGTATTCAAAATAAAACAAGTACATCCAAATGGATGAAAATATGAAATGTTGGGCTTTCTGTTCTTCCACAATTCATATGGAGTCTTTTCCAGAATAGGTCTTATAGAGATTCTATTCTGAATGTAGCACGTTGTGTTTATTGCCTCTGCCCAGAAGATCTTAGCAACGTTAGTCTCGTTGATCATGGTTTTGGCCATTTCTTGCAATGTTCTGTTCTTTCGTTCTACAACTCCATTTTGCTGGGGAGTTCTAGGACAAGAGAAATCATGCAGAATGCCTTTGTCATTAAAAAATGATTCAAAATCTTTGTTTTCAAACTCTCCACCATGATCACTTCTGACTTTGACGATTCTAAGATCCTTTTCATTCTGAACTTGGTTACAGAAGGTGACAAACACAAAGTGTGACTCGTCCTTGTGTCTTAAGAACTTTACCCATGTCCATCTGCTATAGTCATCTACGATTACTAACCCATACTTCTTGCCACTGACTGAAGTAGTTTTAACTGGTCCAAATAAGTCAATGTGCAGAAGTTCTAATGGCTTAGAGGTGGAAACAACGTCTTTAGATTTAAAAGCTGGTTTTGCAAACTTGCCTTTCTGACATGCTTCACACAGAGCATCTGAATTGAACTTCAAGTTAGGAAGTCCTCTGACCAGATTGAGTTTGTTAATCTGATATATTCTTCTCATACTAACATGCTCCAATCTTCTGTGCCAGATCCATTGCTCGTTGTTAACAGACAGAAGACACTTTACACTCTGACTTTTCAGTTCAGAAAGTTTGATTTTGTAAATGTTGTTTCTCCTCTTTCCATTAAATAGGATAGTCCCATCTTTCTGACTAACAGCTTTACAAGAATTTTGATTAAAGATTATATCATAACCGTTATCACTTAATTGACTTATGGATAACAGGTTATGCATTAATCCATCTACTAATAAAACATTACTTATAGAGGGAAGATTTCCATTACCTACTGTTCCAGAGCCAATGATCTTTCCCATCTGATTGCCTCCAAAGCCTACGTGGCCTCTAGCCTTAAGTTCCAGGCTTTGGAACATATGCCTTCTTCCCGTCATGTGTCGTGAGCAGCCAGAGTCCAGGTACCATGACTGGTGTTTCTGCTTTGCTGCTAAAGAGATCTGTGTTGTACCCCAAAATTTGCCCTCCCATATTTCTCAAAACATTTCAAGAAAAATTCACAAGTCCAACCCGGCGCGTCATATTCAGGTGTTCTTTTGCCAAGATATCTCTGATAACATATTCTCAAATTCAGGTTCGGCTCAAGAGTCAATTCTTTAAAGAAGGTATCCGAATGTGTGAGTTTTCTCGAAGAAATATGGTGAAGAAGTATGCTGAAAGTGCAGTTTTTACGCGCTAAAAAAATTCATAACTTGAAGATCGTGGCTCGTTTTGAACCCGTTCCGGTGGCCAAAATTCCGTCTTGACATTATCTACGTTTTCATCTCTCACGACTGGAAGCCAATTTCGATCAGAAGATCTTCAAAAATGTGGATTTATCAAGTATTTTCGTACAGAAAATTTGTGACAGAAGTTTATTTGCGTCATGTTCAGAAAATCATAACTTGGTCGATTTTCATCGTATCGAGCTGGTTCTGGCGCCAAAATTTTACAAATTGAGTTGGCTACATTTTCACATAAGGTATTGAGTTCAAACGGTATTCAAAAGGCCTTCGTTTTTTGCTCAGAGTGCGTGACACGCTGAAAATCCTGAATGCTGAATATTATTTCATCTGGGCCGAAACTTCGAAAATTCATAACTCGGTCAATTTTTATCGGATTGGGCTCATATTTTTACACAAGGTCACTGACTCATAGATCTACAACTTTGCTTCAAAAGTCGAGACCGGATTATGCTCCGATCAATACCAGTTTTTTATTGAAGAACGTGACAGAGTCGACACTGGAGCCAAAAATAAGTTTGTCTGAACTGAAACTTCAAAAATTCATAACTAATTCACCGTTTATCCGATTGAGCCGATTTTCGGACAGGAGTTAGTTCTCGATATAGGCTACATTTTGTTTTCAAATTTCAACTTCAAAAATTGCACTTAAGTCCCTGCGATTTAGCCTGGAAAGTGACGAACTCAAGTGAACATTGGAGGCTCAATTGCACATTCAAAGCCCATTTTCTTTACCCTAATTTCCATTATATAATCACCTTCTTTTCACACAAACCAGGGGAGGAGAAAAAAAGAGAAAAAACCTTGCCACAACACTGTTAGAATATCAAACTCTTTCAAGAACCCTAAAACCTTGAAATCCTTATTACAAATCTCTCTCTCTCACTACAAACAAGCCATCACAGTTACAAACCAACACCTCACTACTTCTTCAGTAAGGATGAGGCTGGCTTGATCTACATGATTCAAAGGGCATAAAAGCATTCAGGTCACTAATTTTCCAGTAAGGGTAAGATTGATTTGATCTCCATGATCAAAAGGGTATAATCATTCATACATGCCATATTGTGCATAAACATTAAATTTCTTCATATATTGGCTTTATTTGCATTTTATGATTTTATTTAATGTGTTCGTGAGATTCAACACTGTAGATTTAGACAGGATCCCATGCAGGTTCATTAAGGAACGTTGAGGCCAAAAGCCAAATGGCCAAAAGCCAAAAGCCAAATGGCCAAAAGCCAAAAGCCAAAAGCCAAAAGCCAAATGGCCAAAAGAACAACTTATGCATGACGAGACAGACATCCTGAGAAGATTAAGGAACACTGAGGCCAGAACACAAATGGCCATGAAACCCAATCCAATGGCCAAAGAATGCAGACCACGGTACTCAGGAGTCAATGAACACGCACGTGATGCCAGAAAGTCAAACAAGGTTTTTTGTCTAATGGGCCAGATTTCTCACAAAAAACCTCCCTTTGGGTCTGAATACCCCCCATGGTTTGCACATTTTTATTTTTTTATTTGATTTTCCTTTTTATTCTTTTAATTATCTTCAATTGTTTTCTTTAATTTCATAAATTAATTTTTATAAGATAAAAAAATCAAAAACTAAAATATATTTAATTATTATTATTTCACTATTAATTAATTTTGTAAATAAACTTTAATAATTAGTTTAGTAAATTAGGTTTTAAAACTTTAATCTTTTTCTCAATAAATTAAAATATGTAGAAATTAGGTTTTTTAACTTTTTATCATTTTTCTTAATAAATAATTTTTTCTTATTATCATTATTATTAATTACTAATTTATTTTGTAAATACCCATGTAATTAATTAATTAGTGTAAATTAGGTTAAACTTGAATATTTTTCATAAATAATTAAAAACAACTTAGAGCTAGGGTTTCATTTAACTTCTAATTTTAATTTTAATTTCTTTATGTCATTAAATACAAAAAACCTAAAAAACATTTCTTTCTTTAATTTAATAATTAATTAACTTTTAATTTCAATTTAATTGCAAAAGGGTCCAACGCCCTCGAACGTTCCATTTTTTTATTCTTTTTGCACATTTATTCTTATTTTCCTTTTTTAATATTATGTAATTGTTCAAGCCTTGTAATAGTAATTAGGAATTTATTTACTTTCCGCATTTTTATTCAAAACGGGTCTTTGTTAATTTGGCGATGTATAGACTCGCGCCTTGTAATAGCGTAGGACTTTATTTTCCGCATTTAAATTTCCGCACTTTTAAACTGCTAAACTTTGCATGAAAGAATGTATGGCCTAAATTAAAAACAAGCGTAGATCACTATGATGCATGTACAAGATAAAACATAACATGAAAATAACACAAAAATTCACACACCACTCTTAGGGTACGCCTCACTGTTGCCTTGCCTTCGAAACGTGGTCGTCGAGTATAGGACGTTTTAGTAAGTCCTTATGTCCATGATCCATGGCATAAGGGTAGCTTCTAAGGTGTCCTACTGTTGCTCTGGTGACCACACTGTCCCTACAAACGAATTGACCCGAACACCTCCAACGGTGGTGCTACTTATCTCTCATTGGTGGGATGGAACTACCTTAAGGACTTCTACACAGCCTAATTCCTTAGGGTAGGTAGACAACTCCTGGGTACTTGCTCTCTTCAAAAAATAAACAAAACAAACTTTTCACACAGACACTTTCTAAAGGATTTCAAAACAAACGCTTCACAACACTCTTGAGGACTGATACAAGAGTCGAATTGAAGTTTTCAATGAAACTTTTTCAAACTCACACAATTGAAAGGCAAACACTTTTGAAAACACAAATGAACAAGTATCTAAGAGGCCATGGATAACCATGGATAGAAAGGGTGCTAACACCTTCCCTTTCTATAAATCTACCTCCCAAACCGAGAAACTATCTCATAAGGAATTTTGCTGTGCTTTTGTCCTGTCCATGTTGGAGAAAATAAAAGACGATGGCGACTCTTGCTTCCACGACGTTTCATGAACCAGCGTTAAACTGTCAGTTCCAGATCCACCGATCACAGAACTGGCGACTCTGCTGGGGAATATTATAAAGTGAGGTGTACCTTAGGACTAAGATCACTTGTGTTTTCAATTGTCTGAATTGTTTGCTTTATTATTGTGGGTACTGTCTTGGGAGTTCTATAGATCCTAACCCGGATCTGGGGGATACCTTCTTAGAAAGTAGCAACAAGGTTGTGAGGGAACTGTGCAGGATATACCGACATGGTTGAAGCAGTCTGCTACGTTGATGTGACACTTTGGTGAGTACCGGTAACCTTTGAGTCCAGTCAAGGAGAGTACGGGGCCACCGCATGGTGTTGTGAAGCATCAACTGACCTTAGGAACCTTAATTGAACCATCTTGGCCTCTTTAGGGTAGTGAGATAACTGACTTTGGTGCAGTCCAAGGTTGGTTGATACTCGATACTACACTCAATTGAGGGTTGTTTTCTTGGAATATTTCGGTCGCCAGTTCAGTGGCTAAATCGAAACGATGAACAATGAAAACAATCCAATGATATTGGGACCCTTAGAACCCGGTTACTTCTGATAGGACAGGTTTTGAGCCCACCAACTTCAAGAGGGTAGTACCACAGACCCCATGCTGGCCTAAACTCTAAGGGCTCTCTTGTGTGACTTGTGTGCCTTCAAACTTGACTACTTGCATACTTGTTATCTGACACACAAGTTTATTGCAGGTTTTGTTCACATTCCTTAATTGGGACTCATTACAGGGCCTACTTACATCACTCCATGCATAGCATAACATCATACCATTGCATACATCCTGCATAAGGACTAACCCATTTCAAGGTTCTCAAGGGCTTGTGATGCAGGTCATGATGAACCGGAATGTCTAGCAAGGGGCAAAGGGGATTTATTTTCCTCTAACAAGGTTGATGACTTGAGTCAGGGGCTATGACCCACTGGATATGGTGAGCCTTTGACCCTTGAAGAAGGACTCTCAATAATATGCAGTTCCTTCAATCAAGCTACCCAAATTCAAATGCTAACAATTTTCTTGTTTACCCCGCGAGATCCTTGAAAACATCGCATGCATATCATACACATCATTGCATAACAGGTACCCTTGTTGCAAGTCACTTACCCTCTTCTCTGTTTATTTCAGCAATGGCTTTCCAACCAGACAACCAGGATCTCTGTACTCAAGAGACTTAGTTCGGGGAGATCTTCCTAAGCCTATCCAAGGGGCAAGAAGAGCTGAGAACACTCCTCATGGGGACTATGGTCAAGAACAGTCCAGAAGACAGTAAGGACGAATGGCTGAAACGTCTGCAAGCTGAGGTGGATGCAATGTGAACCCAGATGCTGTGGAAAATGGCTCTCATCCAAGGCTTAGCTCGGGAGCAAGAAGAGTTAAGGACCATGATCAGTCAGCTCCACCAAGAGAGATACAACATGAAGCAACTAGTCCAAGTCAGGGACCAGGTCATTGATCAGCTTCCAAGAGGACAAGAGTCTGGCATGGTGAAAAATAGACCTCTCCAAGCTGCCACTACTTCACAGGTCCAACAACGACTTCACCAAGAACAAGGGGTTGATCAGAGCAAGCCAGACAAGCCCAGGAGGCAATTCACCCAGCTTAACATGTCGCTGTTTCAAGCTTTACAACGCCTGTTGAGATTGAATCTGATCACATTAAGGGCTCCTCCCCGGAATCCCAACACATCAGCTCCTACCTATCATCCCAATAAAAGGTGTGCCTACCACTCTGCCAGTCCAGGACATGACACAAATGATTGTTGGGCTCTGAAGAACAAGATCCAGGACCTGATTGATGAAGGAGCATTGAAGTTCACACAAGATGGTCAGGCTGAGTTTTTCTACCATCCCTCCAAGGTTCACCATTTGAAGTGACAAGTCCTGAGACTAGAAAACTTTTGTTCGTTCGAATGTTCAAGTTGTATTTTTCTTTGATTGTTTAAACATTTATTCATGTCAAACGTTGTTACTTTCATTAATGCATTACACATTTCTGTTTTGAAGTAATTATTTCATATTCACTATATTACAAATTGCTTTCATATTTTTGTGATGATCAACGCTCGGTTAAAATTTCTAAGCCTCTTGAGGGAGGATGACAAAAACGATACCACGATCTCTACAGTATGCTTTTGAACAGACCCCGCTGATGAAGTACAGGCATTGTTTCAAATCCCTAAACACTGGAGTTATAAGGAAGATAATCCCTCGTCAACCCCTCTGAGCCAAAGAAGTAGGAGTTTTCTTTTCGAAAATTAAAACCCTTAATCATAACCTGGGGCAACGTAGTTCTCTCAGCTGATCCAGGTGCACAACGAATGACATCAAAAGAAGTCCTTCTGAAACAAAAGACAGTGATGGTTCCAAATAACCATAAAAACCGGCAGTCATTACCAAAATCAAAAAGCCCATTAAGTCAAAACCTATGAAGGAGACTTACAAAACTGGGGCATCCCGCTGACTGTAATCACAAAAGAACAGTTCAGGCAAAAAAATAGGGATAATCAAATCAAAAAGAAAGAGGTCCTGCAAACCCTCAACAAAAAAGGAAATGACTGCCTATTCAAAATAAATTGTCAATATCCGAATCATCACTGGTATATCAAAGCAAAGACTCAAACAAGGTCTAACGCACGATCAGCTGAGTTTAGGTTTGAAGAACATCACGGAGAGCGGGTGGGTACAAATAAAATTTGAGCCTTTATCCTTTGTTTCTTAAACCGTGAACCAGGCCACGTTACAACCCTTAAAAGTCCTAGCTGAAGCATGGGTTAGTTCGAAAGCATACTGTTACGAAAGGTATCCTGACTCCTTAAGGCCTATGGTAAATACGGAGTTGACATCACGTTTTACAAACATTCACTTGTTTTAGGAAAAAGAATGCATTTTCAAAATCTTCAAGACAGACATAAGCTTTGCATTTTTGATATAACATTGTTTGCATATAACTATTTGTTTGAACAGTAGGAAAATTCGCACGATGAATACCTAGTGAACAAAAGCACTTCCAATCAAGGGGCAGACGTGATTATTGTCCATCATTTGGGGAAATTCAGTCAAGATTCGGAGAATCTCTCAAAATGCCAAGATAACCAGGGGCAAATCTCCGCCTAAGTCACTTGGGGCATTGGACAGTAATTCCAGCAACAAATCTTGCACGATCAGACATCTTCTGGTAATATGGCAACACAATGCTACTGACAGGGGCACCTCCCTACATCCTGAGAGTGTGGACATAGTCGAAAAAATACTACGCACAATCAAAGACCCGCTAGGTTGACACACCTAGGCAAAAATAAGGGCTTCCCGGCGAACCAAAAGGGTTCGGGCAAAATAAGGGATGAAAATGAAAAATCTGTACACCCGGCAAGTCAAAAACCTGAAAAGGCGGCTTGGACAAAAATGGGTATCCCGGTGGACTGAAAACCTGAAAGGGCGGTCCAGGAAAAAATTAGGGATCAGAGCGTACGACTATGTCCTGTCATCTCGTCACTTGCCTACCAGAAGAAGATTTGTCAAATCGGCAGTCATCAAGCACCTCCACAGGTATCTTCCTCTCCCACATCAGAAACAGGGGCAATAATGAGTTGTCTAAGCGATCTAATTGCTCTGTCCACCAAGGTACAAAGGTAGGTTTGGTTGAAAAACATGACCAATATATCTTAATTCCCCAGAGAGTGAGCCAGCAAGTCAGCGATACTCTCCCCAAGCAGAGTTAGTCCACTATCAACCTCAAGGAAGTTGGATTATCCCCCGCGGATCTCAACATTCCCCAGTGGAGTATACAAACATTCTTAACAAGCATCCCCGGCAGTCTTGATCTAAGATTGTTCCCCGGCGGAATACCAGACATTCGGTGGAGCCACTTCCCCAGTACATCTCAAAAAAATTTCCCCAGGAGAGTCCAGTCCAAAAGTTTCCCCAGGAAAGTGGAATCCATATCCCCAGCAGGTCTTAAAGCTTATCCCCAGTAGATTCTGGAAGCTTGTCATCCGTATAGTACGAACGCTCCCCCGACTTTATTCAAAGTTTATTTCCCCACCAGGATATAACTGGGTTATCCTCATCCAATTGCCACGGAGAGATCGTCCCCGGCGAAGTCTTCCTATCCCCAGCGGAGTTCATCAGATCTCCCAACATGACTTACCAATGGAATCCCCAGCGGAGTTATCATCAACCTCAACGAAGTATTCCTCTCCCCACAGAGCATTCCCCGCAGAGTAATCTATTCTCCAAGTTTGTTCCCCAATGGAGTCATCTTCTCCTACCGGTATTCTTGCAACCATCACCCCCAGCGGAAACAGAGCTCTACTCTTCCATATCAGCCCAGGATTCAACTTCCCGGCACCCGTCAAGGATTTATTTTCCTAGACGAAAATACATTCATAAACATCACCTTGTCATACATTATGATACATGCATACACGCATCGTATCACCCCAATCTCATTTATTTTTGAGAACATCATGACATCATGCATGTCATACATTATGACATTGCATACAACTAACTCGTTACTTTTTTAGGAAAAGAACGATCAACAGATAAAAGTCTTTACCTTTTGAAGTAGAAGACGTCCAAGATTCCTTCATCATTCTGTTGAGGTAGTAATCGTCAAAGGTTCTCTCATCGTCCCGTTGAGGTAGTAATCGTCCAAGGTTCTCTCATCGTCCCGTTGAGGTAGTAATCGCCCAAAGGTTCTCTCATCGTCCCGTTGAGGTAGTAATCGTCCAAGGTTCTCTCATCGTCCCGTTGAGGTAGTAATCGCCAAGGTTCTCTCATCGTCCCATTGAGGTAGTAATCGCCCAAAGGCTCTCTCATCGTCCCGTTGAGGTAGTAATCGCCCAAAGGTTCTCTCATCATCCCGTTGAGGTAGTAATCGTCCAAGGTCCTCTCATCGTCCCGTTGAGGTAGTAATCATCCAAGGTTCTATCATCGTCCCGTTGAGGTAGTAATCATCCAAGGTTCTCTCATCGTCCCGTTGAGGTAGTAATCGTCCAAGGTTCTCTCATCGTCCCGTTGAGGTAGTAATCGCCCAAAGGTTCTCTCATCGTCCCGTTGAGGTAGTAATCGTCCAAGGTTCTCTCATCGTCCCGTTGAGGTAGTAATCGCCCAAAGGTTCTCTCGTCGTCCCGTTGAGGTAGTAATCGCCCAAAGGTTCTCTCATCATCCCGTTGAGGTAGTAATCGTCCAAGGTTCTCTCATCGTCCCGTTGAGGTAGTAATCGCCCAAAGGTTCTCTCATCATCCCGTTGAGGTATTAATCGCCCAAAGGTTCTCTCATCGTCCCGTTGAGGTAGTAATCACCCAAAGATTCTCTCATCATTCTGTTGAGGTAGTAATCGTCCCTGATTCCTTCATCATCTTGCTGAGGTAGTAATCGTCCCTGATTCCTTCATCATCCTGCTGAGGTAGTAATCGTCCCTGATTCCTTCATCATCTTGCTGAGGTAGTAATCGTCCCTGATTCCTTCATCATCCTGCTGAGGTAGTAATCGTTCCTGATTCCTTCATCATCCTGCTGAGGTAGTAATCGTCCCTGATTCCTTCATCATCCTGCTGAGGTAGTAATCGTCCCTGATTCCTTCATCATCCTGCTGAGGTAGTAATCGTCCCTGATTCCTTCATCATCCTGCTGAGGTAGTAATCGTCCCTGATTCCTTCATCATCCTGCTGAGGTAGTAATCGTCCCTGATTCCTTCATCATCCTGCTGAGGTAGTAATCGTCCCTGATTCCTTCATCATCCTGCTGAGGTAGTAATCGTTCCTGATTCCTTCATCGTCCTGCTGAGGTAGTAATCGTCCCTGATTCCTTCATCGTCCTGCTGAGATAGTAATCGTCCCTAATTCCTTCATCATCCTGCCGAGGTAGTAATCGTCCCTGATTCCTTCATCACCCTGCTGAGGTAGTAATCGTCCCTGATTCCTTCATCACCCTGCTGAGGTAGTAATCGTCCAAGATTCCTTCATCATCTATTCGGAATAGCAATCGTCTCAGATTCCTTCATCACATCATTATCAAGAAAACCGTTTGAAGTTCCAGATTCGATACCTGTATCCAGTCAGGGCATATCTGTTGACGACTAATTCCAGATTCGATACCTGTATCCAGCCAGGGCACATCTACATAAAGAGTTTGAAGATCAACTCCTGTAATAGGCCAGGTAACTATTTTTTCTTTCTCAGGTACGCAAGTTCTTGCTAAGGAATCTCTTACGCGATCGACACCTAGATGGCATCTATAAGCCCATCTCCACAATTACCACTACGGTCTCCAAATGGCATCTATAAGCCCATTCCCGACAAGGTGCTGTCACACTTCCAAATGGCATCTGTAAGCCCATTCCCTACATCACACTGCTGATACTCTACTATGTGAGTGCAAATTTCTGGGCACTCTAGTGTTCAATCATCTTCCACCCTCGGATTACGAAAGGCACGCCAGCCAATCTACATCCTCAGGTCTAAGAAGATTGAACAGGGGCAACTGTTGTACCCCAAAATTTGCCCTCCCATATTTCTCAAAACATTTCAAGAAAAATTCACAAGTCCAACCCGGCGCGTCATATTCAGGTGTTCTTTCGCCAAGATATCTCTGATAACATATTCTCAAATTCAGATTCAGCTCAAGAGTCAATTCTTTAAAGAAGGTATTCGAATGTGTGAGTTTTCTCGAAGAAATATGGTAAAGAATGTGCTGAAAGTGCAGTTTTTACGCGCTAAAAAAATTCATAACTTGAAGATCGTGGCTCGTTTTGAACTCGTTCTGGTGGCCAAAATTCCGTCTTGACATTATCTACGTTTTCATCTCTCACGGATGGAAGCCAATTTCGATCAGAAGGTCTTCAAAAATGTGGATTTATCAAGTATTTTCGTACAGAAAATTTGTGACAGAAGTTTATTTGCGTCATGTTCAGAAAATCATAACTTGGTCGATTTTCATCGTATCGAGCTGGTTCTGGCGCCAAAATTTCACAAATTGAGTTGGCTACATTTTCACAGAAGGTATTGAGTTCAAACAGTATTCAAAAGGCCTTCGTTTTTTGCTCAGAGTGCGTGACACGCTGAAAATCCTGAATGCTGAATATTATTTCATCTGGGCCGAAACTTCGAAAATTCATAACTCGGTCAATTTTTATCGGATTGGGCTCATATTTTTACACAAGGTCACTGACTCATAGATCTACAACTTTGCTTCAAAAGTCGAGACCGGATTATGCTCCGATCAATACCAGTTTTTTATTGAAGAACGTGACAGAGTCGACACTGGAGCCAAAAATAAGTTTGTCTGAGCTGAAACTTCAAAAATTCATAACTAATTCACCGTTTATCCGATTGAGCCAATTTTCAGACAGGAGTTAGTTCTCGATATAGGCTACATTTTGTTTTCACATTTCAACTTCAAAAATTGCACTTAAGTCCCTGCGATTTAGCCTGGAAAGTGACGAACTCAAGTGAACATTGGAGGCTCAATTGCACATTCAAAGCCCATTTTCTTTACCCTAATTTCCATTATATAATCACCTTCTTTTCATACAAACCAGGGGAGGAGAAAAAGAGAGAAAAAACCTTGCCACAACACTGTTAGAATATCAAACTCTTTCAAGAACCCTAAAACCTTGAAATCCTTATTACAAATCCCTCTCTCACTACAAACAAGCCATCACAGTTACAAACCAACACCTCACTACTTCTTCAGTAAGGATGAGGCTGGCTTGATCTACATGATCCAAAGGGCATAAAAGCATTCGGGTCACTAATTTTCCAGTAAGGGTAAGATTGATTTGATCTCCATGATCAAAAGGGTATAATCATTCATACATGCCATATTGTGCCTAAACATTAAATTTCTTCATATATTATCTTTATTTGCATTTTATGATTTTATTTAATGTGTTCGTGAGATTCAACACTGCAGATTTAGACAGGATCCCATGCAGGTTCATTAAGGAACGTTGAGGCCAAAAGTCAAATGGCCAAAAGCCAAAAGCCAAATGGCCAAAAGCCAAAAGCCAAAAGCCAAAAGCCAAATGGCCAAAAGAACAACTTATGCATGACGAGACAGACATCCTGAGAAGATTAAGGAACGTTGAGGCCAGAACACAAATGGCCATGAAACCCAATCCAATGGCCAAAGAATGCAGACCACGGTACTCAGGAGTCAATGAACACGCACGTGATGCCAGAAAGTCAAACAAGGCTTTTTGTCTAATGGGCCAGATTTCTCACAAAAAACCTCCCTTTGGGTCTGAATACCCCCCATGGTTTGCACATTTTTATTTTTTTATTTGATTTTCCTTTTTATTCTTTTAATTATCTTCAATTGTTTTCTTTAATTTCATAAATTAATTTTCATAAGATAAAAAAATCAGAAACTAAAATATATTTAATTATTATTATTTCACTATTAATTAATTTTGTAAATAAACTTTAATAATTAGTTTAGTAAATTAGGTTTTAAAACTTTAATTTTTTTCTCAATAAATTAAAATATATAGAAATTAGGTTTTTTAACTTTTTATCATTTTTCTTAATAAATAATTTTTTCTTATTATCATTATTATTAATTACTAATTTATTTTGTAAATACCCATGTAATTAATTAATTAGTGTAAATTAGGTTAAACTTGAATATTTTTCATAAATAATTAAAAACAACTTAGAGCTAGGGTTTCATTTAACTTCTAATTTTAATTTTAATTTCTTTATGTCATTAAATACAAAAAACCTAAAAAACATTTCTTTTCTTTAATTTAATAATTAATTAACTTTTAATTTCAATTTAATTGCAAAAGGGTCCAACGCCCTCGAACGTTCCATTTTTTTATTCTTTTCGCACATTTATTCTTATTTTCCTTTTTTAATATTATGTAATTGTTCAAGCCTTGTAATAGTAATTAGGAATTTATTTACTTTCCGCATTTTTATTCAAAATGGATCTTTGTTAATTTGGCGATGTATAGACCCGCGCCTTGTAATAGCGTAGGACTTTATTTTCCGCATTTAAATTTCCGCACTTTTAAACTGCTAAACTTTGCATGAAAGAATGTATGGCCTAAATTAAAAACAAGCGTAGATCACCATGATGCATGTACAAGATAAAACATAACATGAAAATAACACACAAATTCACACACCACTCTTAGGGTACGCCTCACTGTTGCCTTGCCTTCGAAACGTGGTCGTCGAGTATAGGACGTTTTAGTAAGTCCTTATGTCCATGATCCATGGCATAAGGGTAGCTTCTAAGGTGTCCTACTGTTGCTCGGGTGACCACACTGTCCCTACAAACGAATTGACCCGAACACCTCCAACGGTGGTGCTACCTATCTCTCAATGGTGGGATGGCACTACCTTAAGGACTTCTACACAGCCTAATTCCTTAGGGTAGGTAGACAACTCCTGGGTACTTGCTCTCTTCAAAAAACAAACAAAACAAACTTTTCACACGGACACTTTTTAAAGGATTTCAAAACAAACGCTTCACAACACTCTTGAGGACTGATACAAGAGTCGAATTGAAGTTTTCAATGAAACTTTTTCAAACTCACACAATTGAAAGGCAAACACTTTTGAAAACACAAATGAGCAAGTATCTGAGAGCCCATGGATAACCATGGATAGAAAGGGTGCTAACACCTTCCCTTTCTATAAATCTACCTCCCGAACCGAGAAACTATCTCATAAGGAATTTTGCTGTGCTTTTGTCCTGTCCATGTTGGAGAAAATAAAAGACGGTGGAGACTCTTGCTTCCGCGACATTTCGTGAACCAACATTAAACAGTCAGTTCCAGATCCACCGATCACAATCTGCAACATGTATTATTTTATCCTTAGGTACCCATATTTTCTTGGGTCCTGATTTGTTAGTTTTACCAAAACTCTGGTTGAATTTTGGTTTGACAGAATACTTACTACTGGTATATTTAATGTCGTGTGTGTGCCCATATACAAAGTGTGAATTAAGAGGAGTTCGTTCAATAACTAAATCCATGGAATTCTTTGGTGTAGGTACCTTACCTTGGTATCCTATTCCCTTTCTTCCATTTCTGCTAACTCCATAGATCATTGAAGCTATCTTGCTTCTATCTATGCTTTTAGCTAGAAACTTCTGGAAGCTGTGATTATACTCCTTGATGATCTCATCAGCACTACTGGGAGTTTCAGGAATTGTTTCCTTCTGAGAGTTTTGTAATAGATTTTCTAATTTTGAAAGTTTATTTTTCAACTCAGAATTCTCCATTTTGAGACTCTCAGTTTTATCAGAGTCAGAAGCAAGATCCCTTTTCAGGTTTATGAATTTGACTCTGATTTGCTGATATCGTTCCAGAATCTCATTGAGGCTTTCAGCTAGTTCAGCCTTAGTAAAATTAATAGCAAAGTCAGGAAATACCTCTTATGTGTCTGATTCAGAGTCTGATTCAGAAGCTTCAATGTCTTCTGTTATGTTCGCCATGAGAGCTATGTTTGCTCTCTCATCATCTGATTCTGAGTCAGCTTCAGATGTGTCAGAGTCATCCCAAGTAGCCATGAGACTTTTCTTCTTTTCCTTGCCAAACTTTCTTCTGGGCTTTTCCTTCTGAAGCTTTGGGCATTCACTCTTGTAGTGTTCTTGCTCATTACATTCATAGCAGATGATGTCTTTGTTGTTTGGCTTTCTGCTTCCTGAAGAGCCTTCAGATCTTCTGTGTCCAGAGGAGGGTTCTGACCTTCTGTATCTGGAGGAGGATTCGTTCTGGTTCTCAGATCTTCTGGGATTCCTGAACTTTCTTTGCCTCTGCTTCCACAGTTGGTTCACCCTTCTGGAGAGGAGATATAGTTCATCTTCTTCTGATGAGGACCCATCAGAGGTTTCTTCAACAGCCTGCAAAATCTTGGAGTCAGATTTTCTATTAGATTTTAAAGCTAATGGCTTACCTTGCTTTTGAGGTTCATCAGCTTCTAGCTCTATCTCGTGACTTCTGAGGGAGCTGACGAGTTCCTCCAGAGAGATTTTATTGAGATCCTTAGCTAGCTTCAGCGCCGTGACCATTGGCCTCCACTGTTTTGGCAAGCTTTTGATGATCTTCTTAACATGATCAGCAGTAGAATACCCTTTATCCAGAACTTTGAGACCAGCAACCAGAATCTGAAATCTTGAGAACATTGTTTCAATAGATTCACTTTCTTCCATCTTGAATGCCTCATACTTCTGAATGAGCGCAAGAGATTTAGTTTCTTTAACTTGAAGGTTGCCTTCATGCGTCATTCTCAGAGAATCAAATATGTTCTTTGCAGTGTCTCTGTTTGACATCTTTTCATATTCAGAGTAAGAGATGGCGCTGAGAAGAATAGTTCTTGCTTTGTGATGATTTCTGAAATCACGCTTTTGTTGATCAGACATTACTTTCCTATCAATCTTCTGACCACTTGCATTCACTGGGTGCGTGTATCCATCTGTCACCATATCCCATAGATCAACATCATGGGCTAGAAAGAAGCTTTCAATTTTGTCTTTCCAGTAATCAAAGTTCTCTCCATCAAAGACTGGAGGTTTTCCACTGAATTTGTCTCTTTCTTCATTGTTGTCATTGCTGATGTTTTGATGTGTTCTTGCCATAGTGTTTTTCAACACTGGATCTTGTACTGACACAGTTAAGTGTTATAAGCTCAGAACCAGGCGCTCTGATGCCAATTGAAGATGTGAAAAACACAAGAAGGGGGGTTGAATTGTTAAAACTTGAAATCAAATGCAGACAACACGATATTTTTATCCTGGTTCGTTTTCTCTCAAACTACTCCAGTCCACCCGTCAAGGTGATTTCGCCTCTCTCCAACGAGGTCTTAATCCACTATATTCAACTGAATACAAAACTGCTTTAACAACTGCTAAAGCCTTCTTGAGTCAAAACCACAGACCGGTTTCTCAAGGAAATTCTTTCACAGATAAATGAACAAATGTGTGTTTTGATGTTTCTAGAAAAACTATATATCACAACTGTGATAATACACAAAATGCAGCTTAGATAAAACTAGATTGCTAATGCTATAGAGTAAGCGGTTGAGAGCTTTAGCAAACTGATTGAGTGAGGACGAAGATGATTATTGGCTTTTTGCGTGTATATGCGTATAGACTATTGTAGAGCATTAGCCATTTCACTTCTCACTGATTTGTTTAAATACTTCTTGGAATAGATACGTTGCAGTCCATAATTCTATTTCAATGCTCATTACGTTCTTTCCATTTTGAGAAGATCTTTGTCTTGGAATAAAGCCGTTGGTAATTAATCTGCCTTGAATGCAGTAACATTGATACTTCAGAATGTTCTGCGTAATGAAGATCAGAGCGTTCTTGGCTTTAGCTTATTCTGGCGCTTCTGAGTGCTGATGACATGATTAGGAACTTGATCAGAATCAGAGTATGTTGAGTGCAGATTCTGTTAATCAGACTTCAGCGTAGCACATGTACTGATCTTCTGATGCTGATGTTGATACTGATATTCTGATGTTGATTCCATCAGAGTTTCCTGTAAATACACAACATAATTTTAAGTAGCATCTATGTCTCATATAAAACTCATAATTCATTTAATCTTGTATTTTGTTATCATCAAAACTCTATCTGAGGGTTGTAGAATCAAACTATGTTCTAACAATCTCCCCCTTTTTGATGATGACAAAAACTAGATTTTTTCAATTAAAATAAAATGATGAAAGTATCAGAGTTTAAGAATAGTGAGGAAATGGTATCAGAGATAGTCAGATAATGAGTAAAAGTAACAGAGCTAAGAGAGTAAGGAATAAAAAGTATCAGAGTAATGAAGAGAAAAACTCCCCCTGAGTTAATTATTTCCCTTTGATTCCTTGAGACCTTGAGCATCAGAACTTTACTTGAACTTTCTTTGAGCATCAGAGTGTTACTTCATCAGAGTTCATAAGATTCTTGTACCTGTATGCTTTTCAGAACAACAAGTATATAATGATGTTAGAATGTTTGAGACTTTTGTCTCAGTAAACCGTTATTGAAAAATATCATTCTTTCTCCCCCTTTTTGTCAGCGATCAAAAAGCATATATACTCAGAGTTTAAAAAGATCAGAGCAAAAACACATTTGTATTAAAACAGAAGCAATGAGAGTTTAGAACAAGTAGAAATATTACAGACAAACATGTAAAGTAAAACAAGGAAAACACAAAAAAATCTAAGAAGAAGGAGGAAGTCGTGTGAACAGCACTTCCAACATGCTCTTGATTTGCTCGCTGGTTTCCTGTTGCTTAGATACCATGTTTGCTATAGAGTCAATCTTGATATCCTGCTTGTCCATCCTTTCATTCATCAGCATGTCTGATCTCTTCAAATCCTCCAGAGCCTACCTGTCAAGAGAGGAAGCTTGAGGATCTTCAGATACAGACTACTTCTCAGAGCTTTCTGTAGCTTCTTCTGCTTGACCCAAATCTTCAGCTTGAATAACCTGTTCTTCTGCAGCTTGAACTGTAGATGCTGGACGCTTTTCATACCAAGGCTCAATGTCTAGAGGGAGAGCTTCTTCCTTCAGCAGCTTGCTCAGAACTGGGCCTTCCATTTCCTTCAGCAGATTGCTGAAGTTCTGTTGAGCCTGCCCATAGCCCTGGTCTTGCAGCTTGAAGGTTTCAGCATAAACCCATCTTCTGAATTGAGTCCAGAGGAAGTCTGAGACAGCAGGATCAACCACTTCCAGACTTGCTTGTTTTAAAGAAGTGATCCACTTCTGCATATCTGTTTCAAAATTCAAAATGCTGGAACCAACATCTGGTTGTTTCAGTTTCGGAATAGCAGTTTTCTAGTTTATTGCATCAAGGCATTCAAGGATTGTTAGATCAATGACTGTCTTGTTGTGGTTTTCTGTATTTTTCTTAGGTGAGGGAGTAGGAGAATCAGAAATAATGATTGGACTGGATGGGGTATTAGGTGGAGTTGTTTCTGGTGAGGATGGTAGTTGAGACATGTTCACAGTTGTACCACAAGGCAATTGAATGGCCAAGGGTTGTGGTTCAGAAGACTCAGAGGTTTGAGCCTCAGATTTTTGAGTCTCAGGCTGTGGGGATTGCGCATGTTTAGGAGATGGTGGATTAATATCTGGTTGAGGAGAGGATGGTTGTGGAATTTCTGGTTCTGGTATTGGAGAGAGTGGAGTTTCTGGAATGGGTGAAAGTGGAATGTCAGGTTGTAGAGAAATGGGAATTTCTGGTTGTGTATTTGGATTGTTTGTTTCAGGAGCGGAAGTATGTTGGTCTATGTCAGACAGAACTTGTGCAAGTTCTGGTTCTGGTATGGTTGCAGTGTTTGGATTTTGTGGTTTTGAGCGGGATCTTCTGAGGGTTAATGACTCAGAAGGGTCAAAATCAATGTCAAAATCTTCAAAGGTTTGGGGTGTTGGGATATCAGCTGGAGTTGGAATGGGGGTAGGAATAGATGAGGAAATAGAACTTGAACTTAAAACAGATACAGGAACATGATTACTTCTTTTCTTTGGAGTCTGTTGTGATGGTCCTTCTGGAGCAACTTTCCTCTTCTTCGGCTTCTTCAGAACTACCTCTGGTGCCTTCTTCTGAAGATCTTGAATATTCAGGTTAGGTGCTGTACCATCAGCTTTGCATGCATCCAAATATCTCAGAATGATCTGAGACTTGGAGTCAATCTCTGAGAACATAGGGAAGTCGTCCAGAGGGATTCTCCTGCTGGAGATTTCAGCAAAAGGTGTGATGCTGGGCTCCTTCTTAATGTTCTCTATCAGCTTCATCTTCTTTAGATTCTTGGCATTCAGCTGCTTGCCAACAGAAGGTTCCAGGGTGTTGATCTCTTGTGCCTCTGTCAAGTGTTCAATCAGCCTATTCTCAGTCAGAATATCTGATATCAATCTACCCAAGGGTATCCAATCCCTTTTAGTGTGTTCCTCTTCCCTTGTCTCCTTGACGCTGATCTATGTTTATATAATCAGGAGAGCTTGTAGGCTTCCTGTGGTTGAAACAGCCCAGAATTATCTTTGCCCAAATTTTGTGCTTATCTTTCAGATCCCTTATCTTGCTGGAGGGAACCCCCAGCGTGAAAATCTCCCTTTCTATAACAGCAACATCTGAGCATCTTTCTGCCATGTCTATACAGCAAATGCCACCACCATTGTACCCAATCAATCTTGCAATTAGGTCTTCAGTAATCACAATTTTCTTCCCCATGATGTAGGAAGTGACTTGGTGATTTGAGGAAGAGGCGTGAATCCAGAATTCCTTAACCAAGATAGGAAAAGTTGGACCCACCAACCTGTCAAAATATTTCTCCCATCCTTGAGCTTGAATTTCTTCTGATAAGTCAAAACCATTTTCCTTCAAACTGTTGAAATCCACTATAATCTCTGACAAAACTTCAAGGTTCTTAACTGGAGTGAGTAGCATTCTGAGAGGAACCTCATATTTCCCAGTTTGATACTTCCTCAGCCCTTTTCAAATGTAAGGATGAAGCAATGTCTTCTGGCCTAGGAGCCTCTTCCAAACCTGTGGAAGGCATCTGCTCAAGGATGGATATGCCTAATAAGTGAGCAAACTCTTCCATAGTGGGAACTAGCTGATAATCCGGGAAAGTGAAGCAATGAGGCACCGGATCGAAGAACTGGAAAAGCACAAACATCATATGCTCATCAAAATTTGAGGTAACCAAGCTAAGAAATTGACCATATCTCTTAATGAATGAAGAAGTATCAGAAACTCTCAAGGCTAAATCTTTGAGTTGAGCAGGTATTTGCACAAAGTTAACCCGGATGGTGTTTCTGCGCATGGAAGCCATAATCTGCAAAACAGAACAAAGATAAATCCCCTCGGTCTTTGAAATTGTTAGTATAATGAAGTATGCATGCTATGTTATGATGCATGATGTCATGGTAAAACACACAACAAGTATAGCAGATAACGGACATGGTAAAGGCAAACAAGTCACACAAGAGCCCTTAAGTTTCAGGCTTGCATGGGGTCTAGGTATTACCCTCTTGAAGTTCAGTTGGTTTCAAACTATCCTAATAATAGTAATAGGGTTCTAAAGGTTCTCAATATCACTGACCATCCTCCATCGGTCATGGTTTCAACTCACACAATCTTTTCTTGCGGCCGGAACTATCTCGAGAGTATGGTCTCAATGAGTGTAGCATCGAGTATCAACGAGTTCCTAGATTTACACCAAGACCGGCTATCTCACTACTTCCTATGGCCAAGTTGGTCAATTATAGGTTCTAAGGTCAGTTGATGTTTAACGAACCATGTAGCAACCCTGTATTCTCCTCGTTTCTCCACAAGGGATACTGGTACCAACCAATGTGCCACATCAACGTAGCTACTGCTTCAACCGTATCAGTCTATGTTGTACAGTTCCCTCACAGTTTATTGCTACTTACCTAACAGGTGTCCCCCAGATCTGGGTTAGGATCTATAGTAACTCCCAATACAAAACCCTTTAAAAGTAAAGCAATCAAATCAAACAAAAGAAGCAATTTATGATGAACTAATCCTAAGGTATACCCCACTTATTTACTCCTCAGCAGAGTCGCCAGTTCTATGATATGGTGGCAGAACCGACTGTTAATACTAGTTTGCATTTTGCGTTTTTTTTCCACAAAATGTCGCGGTAAGCAAGAGTCGCCACCGACTTTTATTTTATCCAACTGGAAAGGACAAAAGCTTAGAAAAATTCCTTTTTTGAGATTTTGAGTACGAGGGTAGATTATAGAAAGGGAAGGTATTAGCACCCTTTCTATCCGTAGTTTTCTACGGGCTCTTAGGTACTTTCTCATCATTTTTAAAAATTGCTTCCGTGTTTGTGTGTTTTGAAATTTTTTTGTTTTGCTTCGTTTTAACCCTTGTATCAGTCCTCAAGAGTGTTACGAAGTGTTTTTGAAAACTTTGTTTGAAAAGAGTGTAAGTGTGGAAAAGTTAATTTTGAGCAAGTACCTACTAGCGTCTACCTACTCGAAAAAAGAATGTTTTTGTTCTTGTTTCCTTTAGACAGCGCTATCCCACTATTAGTGAGTAGGTAGCACCGTCGTTTGAGTTGTAAGGGTCAATTCGAAAGGTACGTACGATCACTAAAGCAATGTTAGGACGTCTTAGTAATAACTCTAATGTCTTAAGATCATATTCGAGGCAACATTTCCGAGGCAACCTTTCCGAGGCAACATTTCCGAACAGGACATTTGATCTTTGTTTAGACAAGAGAGCGACCACTAAAATACCCTATACTTAATGATCGTTTACCGAAGGCAACCTAAGTGAGAGTATACCCTAGGAGTGCGCATGTGCGAGTGATTTGATTTCAAGTTATTATCTTTGCACATTTAGGGTTTTCTAACCGTTTGAAAATTAACATACATTCTTATCATGCAATCCTATTATCATACATCTAACAGTTAATATTTGCGAAAATTAAAGTGCGGGAAACAAAACTACGCTATTACAAGGCTTCGGGGAGGAGGATTAATTACATAGCCAAAAAACCCGTAAAAACAAAAAATAAGCAAAAAGTCCTAATTAAACTATTACATCCCATAAGCAGTTACATCAATATTGTCAAAAAATAATAAACGCACGATGAATCGAGAATAAGAAAAATTAGGATTTTGACCCCGTCTAACCTAATTAAAAGAAAAAAACATTTTTTGTTGTTTTTGATTATTTTAAGAAAATAAGGTTTTAATTAATAAATAGAAACCTAATTACTAATTAAATTAAAATTAAGGGAAATAATTAATTTTGACCTATTTTGTATTTTGGTTATTTTGAGAAAATAAAATAAAAATTAAATTAAACAAAACCCTAATTTTCTAATTTATTTTAATTTATTTACAAAAGGTTAAAATTGCCCTAAAATTAAATAAACAAATTAAATTAATTTTGACAAAATAAATAAACAAAAAAAACCTAAGTTCTAATTTGATGAAAATTAATTTTTATGAGTTTTTGTATAAAAAAGAATTAATTTTTATGTTAGAAAATAGATTAAACAAAATTAAATAAAGAAAGAAAAATATAGAAAGAAAAAGGGAGAATTGGGCCTGGTATCCAAAGCATCTGGGGGGTGTCCATAGCAATCTGAGCCCAATAGTCTAGATCCACGTTTGACTTCTCATGATTCCACGTTGCAAGTTGACTAGGGCCTTTGGTAGACCTTCACATGCCAAGCGTTGGATTTGATTTGCTTTAGATCCAGTGGTTGCAAGCTGATAGTCCATGATAGATCTTAGGGGAAACCTGCACATGGGATCAAATATGGAAAAATAATATTGAAGCACAAGGGGACCTGGGGATCGAACCCAGGTCCTTTGGCAAATTCCTTCGCCCATTAACCAACTGAGTTAGCGCACCTATTTGTCTATGGAATAAATAACAAATATTATATTGGAAATAAACAAAGCAATATTGTAAAACACACAAATTTCAAATGGATGAATCAGGGGGTGCCACGCCACCCTTCTTCTTCCTCTCTCCATTGGTAAAACTCAAGGACTTTTACCTACAGACAAAAGTCTGTAGCTATAACCCTGCGTGATTTCCAGAATCTCATATACGCTTGATAAATGAATATCAATGCTATAGATCAATTCGTCTTGACCTTGTGAGCACCATGGCATCCCTCTTTTGGGCCAATTTCACCTGCATAAGAAACCCCTAAAACGAACCAAGAAAACCTAACAATGGCATATCTCTGTATGGTTAGAAAAAATGCAATTAATCATTACCAATAGCTTGCAAATGTTTCACTGAACGGGAATATGCAAAGTATTCATGCTACAAATGCCAAAATAATGATATTGGATTTCAAGAAAATGCCAGAGTCGTAAGTCACTTACAGTGAGTTTTCGTGCACGAAAATGCTTGCTAAGGATTGGTATGGACTCCTTGAACACCCAGGAAACGAATGAGATGGCTTGGGGATCTTGAAAATGCCTGGAACTATGAAATCAGATTATCACTTTTTCTTGATTTTTTTAAAGTTGTTCTTCACTCTACACGCCTCCAACCCTTATGCATTTGGTCTGAATTTGTTCTATATATGTCCCTGGGTGAATTAGGTTTACAAGTTTGCATCCAATCTTTGCAATTATAAAGATTTGATCCTTGATTCACACTTGTATCCAATCTTTCCAAAACAAGAAAAAATCAATCTTTTTGTGTACAAACATGCCTTGCACGATTTGATTTCATTGCTAGTTGTATAAGAGACCTGAAATATGCACAAAATCTCAAGGTTTACATGATTTTGATATTTCCATGATTTTATTTTGATTTAATTTAATTTAATTGAAATAAAAATCAAAATAAATGGAAAAAATAAATAAAGGCAAGTGGGAAGGATCATGGGTCGTGTACCATGTTACAAACTCAATACAAACACAAAAAGTTGGGCCCATTTGACAAAAATTGCAATTTGAGGTACATTTGACTTTTAGCAATTTTGCAAAAAAGCTCAACTTCACCAATGCATAACTCCTTCAATTTTGACCCTATGAGGGTGTTCTTGGACTTTTTAGAAATCTTGAGATGTCCTCTAAGTAACCCTTTTGGTTTCATCTCAATTGAGTATTCCATTTTCATGTATGAAGCTTTGACAAAAAAGGTTTTTTTGTTGACTTTTCAAAGTGACCTATAATGTCCAAATTCATAACTTCTTGTGAGTGCATATTTTGAACTTGGGAGCTGAAGATGGATTGTAGGGAATTGTATCCTATTAAAAATTAGCTTTGGATGGGTAATTTCTAATAAAGTATGAGAAAGTTATGCTTGGTCAAAGTTGGGTTGACTTTTCCTACAAAATCCTAATTTAGCAACTTTTGGTTCTTGATGAATTATGAGCAATCCTTGGGGAATCATGATCAACCCTTGATTAAATGATTAATAATACTTAAAAATTAGGATGTTAACCAAAAATATTGAATTTTGACTGTATGTGGGCCATAGTTGACTTTTGCCCTAGCACAGTCGATTTTCAGGCCTTTGAGCAATTGACTGAGCAAACTTTCTCTGCAAGGCTTGAACCTTGACATGAATGATCTTGAGAACATATTAGGACAATGGTGAGAATTTGGGATCCCTTGGACTCAAGTATCTTGATGCAACATGAAACCCTAATTTGAGGTAGACTGCCTTAGGAGAGAGTTTGTCTGGTCAACCCTTGGACTTCCTTGAGCAATTTGAGGATCTCACTTGAAATGTTTTGAGAAATATGGGAGGGCAAATTTTGGGGTACAACAGGATTCAAGATCTTTGTAGAAGGAA
The DNA here is from genome assembly GCA_948472305.1 of Vicia faba. NCBI lineage: Eukaryota > Viridiplantae > Streptophyta > Magnoliopsida > Fabales > Fabaceae > Vicia > Vicia faba. The sequence continues at coordinate 1,171,879,135 of OX451738.1, forward strand.
TCAAGTTGAAGACATAATTTTAAAGAACATAACAAAATCCTTATGCTATGCTGTATAATATTGTGTTGCAGGCCTCCTTGCTTGCAAATCCCATCATAATTTAATGCTTACACTCATTTTTGAGCTATTACCCAAGTGTTTAAGCATTTGTCCAAAAGATCTTTATATTTATGGCATAAAGTTATCATTGCTATTCTTGGAAAGAAAACTTTTTGGTACAAGTTTGTCTTGAGCCCATATTTTGTTTGCTTCTGATTTTTTCCCCACCATAAATTATAGAAAGCAACCCCTCTAAACCAGTAACTTTAGTACTTCATCTTGGGATCATGGAAAACTTGACATAACTTGATATTTGCATTCCAACCAAACCATAATTTTTTATCTTTCCAATCTGATTACTTCAACTTCAAAAACCTTTTCTCTATAAATAGAGAGACCATTTACAAGCTAAAGGGACCAGATTCTTGTGTGTTTAAAAATCCTCAAACACTCCCAAACTCTCAAAAAACTCAGAACCTGCACACAAGCACAAAACTTGGTACATCCTGACTTTACACACAACAATCTCAAATCCCTTGGTGCATTAGTGATCCTTTCGATTCATTCCCAGCTTCCATATACCATCCTTTCAATTCAGTGACTTTTAAAGCAAAAAAGTGATCCCACTAGCTCAAGGAAGGTCCCTGCAAGCTTAATCTATCATCGAACCGTTTTTAGAAGTCATATAGAGGTCATTCAATTTGCACTTTAAGAGGTAAGATTTCTTAACTGTTGTTGTACCCCAAAATTTTCCCTCTTATTTTATCAACATTTCTCATCACAAGGCTCTTGGAACTCAAGATCAAGCTAGGGTTTGCTCTGCTCCAGACACCTCCTTGCACTGTTGACCTAAATTAGGGTTTGGGTTTGCACAAGGATATTTTGACCTACAATGCCCAAAGTGACTTTCATACTTCATGTTGGACTCATAAGTTGGTCCATACCAAGTTTCAAGCCTTGGATCAAATTTTTGCCCAATCAATTGGACAATTGACCTAGAAATCAACTGTATTGGGGAAAAAGTCAACTGTGGCCAATTTATAGTCAAACCTCATGAATTTTGACCCACATAAACATTATGAACTCATATGAAACATTTTATCAAGTTTGGATCACAATTCCACAAGAAATTTGATCAGATCACCAAAAGGGTAAAATGGTCATTTTTAGGGTTTTGACTGTACAAAGGCAATTTTTGACTGTTTGACCTAGACAATGGCAAATCAAGCTCAACCATGGACTCAAGGACTCAATGGCATTATCTTGACCTATTCAACAAGGTCAAAAGGTCTCAAATGCATAGGATTGGCAGATGAATTTTTCAGTCAACTGATAAAAATTTGACTGTACACTGAAAATTCAAACTTTGACTTTTTGGTCAAAATCAAGTGTCAAGGGTCATTTTTCATCAATATATGTCAAATTATGAAACTTGTTCATAAAGAAACCCAAAATTGCAAATTAGGGTTTGAAATTGAAAAAATTTCATAACTTAGAAATTTTCTAAGTTATGAAATTTTCTTAATTTTTCCTAACTTTGTCCCACATTTTCACCATGATGCAAATGGATTCAAACAAAACTTACAACATGAAAGTTGTAGTCCTCCACAAATTTTACAACTTTGATTCAAAAATTTTTCTCAAAAGAAGCTTGGATCTCAAGTTATGATTTTTGGAACAAGGGTCCCTAAAACTTTTAACTTAGAGAAATTTTGCCCTAGTTTAGGCAGGATTTTGCCCTATCTTCATGGCCATTTTTCACATAGTTCCACTTGGAGTCTCAATTTTCATTTCAAATATGGATTATAGTTCTTGTTGCTAGCTTTCCAAATTGTCAAAGAAATCCTCAAACACATTTGTGGTTAGGGAGAATTGAATGCTTGAAGTTGGCAAAAACTCACTTTGTATCCATAGCCAATACATGTTCACTCAAGTGGCATTTTCAAACCAGCATGCTTTGTACTAGTTTGCAGGCCTCTAAACCATTTTACACTCCTTAATTGAATGCAAATCCACTGAGCTAATGCATTATCTTGGCCATTTGGACATTGCACACAAAACTAAGCCTTAATTAGAAAAAGGTGCATTTTTGTTTTGGAAAAGGTATGCTTTATGTCAAAACATGATCTTTGAAGCATAGGGCCAAGATCTCAGAAGCCAAATCAAATCCACAAATTGCAAGTATCAAGAGGATTGTATGCAGCATGTTATATGGCTGGTACAGGCTTGTGATACCAAGTTACACATCTTTGCTTCAAAAACAAGAAATTGTCCAAAATCCTCCCAACTTGAAAACCAGCCATTGTTAGCTTACACAAACATTACAAACATATTTCACACAACCCTTTGAGCAAGAAACACGGGAACTTGAGCCTCAAAACCTCCCATAGACAGAAATCACTCTTCTTTGGCAAAACAGGGCAGGTGCTGCAACTTGAGTTCTCCAGCTCATTTGGCTCGTGCGTTTTCCCCCTTTTTGCTTCAAACACCTTCCATTCAACTCACTCAAGCTATCCCAAACCTCCATTGCCAACTGTAACTCCATTTACAGTGTTCACCATTTTCATTTCAAGCTTGTGCAGGTTGAGTTCTAGAGGTTGATTCAGGGACTTTCAAGGCAAGCTAGCTATTGGAAAAGATCAAGTGAAGTTCAGGAAGCTACCAGACACCTCAAAACTTGTTGAGAAGCACTGCATTTCCCTACTCGAATCCAACTGAAACAGGTTTTTCATCACTTTCTATCTCTCTATTTAGGAAAATTTAGCCTTAGTTTTGTGAATGAAAAATGTAGTATTCAATGCCATGAAGCCATACATATGCTCCGCTTTCATTTATATTAAGTGTGCTAGGAGAATTTGATCCATGAACATGCTGAAAAAACTAGGTCAGATTTTAGAGCCAGAGAAATTCTCTCTGGTCTTTGAGAGTTAGGATTAATGTTTTATATGGTTAGAATCGTATTGAAATTCTCTACAAGTTTGATGTTATGAGTTTTGGCAAAAGATCACGTTTCCAGGATGTAGCAGTATGAACCAGGCGCGCGCGCGTTTGACAAGTCTGGAGGAAGAAGATGAAGTTGATGGGTTGGGCTTGGCCTGCTTGCTTCTAACACCCCTCTTTTCAATTTCACACCCCCTGACCCAATTTCTTATATTTTTGCATTTTTGAATTTTTGTTTTCTTTTCTGACTTTGTTATTTTATTTCCAAATATAATAAATGCTCAAAAAATATTTTCATAATTTTTTTAATTTATTTGGCATTTTATTCTAATTTTTTCTAACATTAAAAGTATTTAAATATTCTTTTACATTATTAAAACTAGAAAAAAATATTTACATTTTATACTTTTATTTTTGTTCTTTACTTTTATTTATATTAAAAATATCTTCTTGAATATATTTTATTTTTTACATATTTTATTTTATTTTTTGTACATATTTAATTTGATTAATATACACATAATAAACACATATATACTTTTATTTTATTAAATACTTAGAATAAAAATGCAAAAATATTACATTTTTATTTTATTATTATCTATACTAAAAATACCTTTTTTAGATATATTTCACTTTTTTACACATATTAATATATTTTTGTACATAAATAATATATTATATTTATTTAAAGAAATTAGGGTTTCATCCCTTAAACAATTAAATAAATCTTTTAATTATTTCTTTATACCTTTTTACATTAAAAATACTTTTGCATACATAAACAAACAAAAATTCTTTTTTTGCATAATACATTTTATTTAATATTTATTTATCTTGTTTAATTAAATATTGCCCATTTATTTATTTGCACAAAGAATTCAATTTGGATGTAATAGATAAATTAGGGTTTATATTTCTTGTCAAAAACCCCCCATTCAAAATTGTACCCCCATCCCCATAATCTTGTTGTAATAGCTTAGAATTTAAATTCTCGCATTTTTACGCTTTCAAATATGCCATGATTAGAGAATTAGGGTTTGTATGCAAAAATCAAATCAACAAATAGTTTGACCTAATCAAAGACAAAAATGCATGAAAATCAAACACAATACACACTTGCACCCCTAGGGTTACAATCCACTTGTTGCCTTCAAAAATGGGCCATGGTATGCATGTTGGGTATTTTGGCAAAAAAAAAAAAGGATCATAGTCCCTCGACGACGCTATTTGAGTTGCCTAAACAAAAATGATCAAGTCCCTCAAGAAAATTGCCAAAGATACCTAACACAATTGCTATCATGGTCCGCGCCTGTCCCGTTTAACATCCTAACACAAGGTTGTTCACCAAATGCAATGGTGAAACAACACTGTCAAAAGGGTTAAAAACATAAGAAAGATCTTTGAGTAAAATAGGGTAGACAACTCTTAGTTACCTGATCAAAAGCTTGCAAAACATCCTTGTTATTTTCAAACACACTTCACAATACAATTTCAAAACATTTCTTAAAAACAAACTTTCAAAACATTGAAATCTTTTCAAAAGACCAAAACACCTTTGTATACATTCAAACAAGAATCATTACAAAGGTTGCCACAACGATGGCCTCTTTTTCAAACATCTTTCAAAACCACACACAAAGCACCATTTCAAACAATTGAAAAGCACCATTTCAAACAATTGGAAAAGCAAAGCAAGTGATCTAAACAAGTAACTAAGAGCCCATGGATAACCATGGATGAAAAGGGTGCTTGCACCTTCCCTTTTCATAATCTACTCCCCGAACCCAAGAAAACATATCAAAGGTCTTTCTTGTGCTTTTTGACCTTTCCTTAGGATAAAATAAAAAGTCGGTGGCGACTCTTGCTAAATCGAAACATTTGCGAACACAAATGAAAAACCTCAAGTCAATTCTCCCACCGTATCACAGAACTGGCGACTCTACTGGGGAATATTCTAAAAGTGGAGTAACCTTAGGGTTTAAGTCACTGTTGCATGCTTATCTTGTTTGCTTTGATTGCTTTACATTTGGTTCTCTTGTTTGGGCTTGAAATCCTCTACCCAGATATGGGAAACATTCATAGGTAAATAGAAATACGTTGTGGAAACTGTGTGGGGTATACCAACATGGTTGAAGCAATAGCTATATTAGTGCGACATATTTGTGAGTATCTGTAGCCTTTGAGTCAATCAAAGAGAATACGGGGCTGCTGAGTGATGTCATGAAGCACTAATGAACTCTTAGAACCTTACTTGACCATCTTGTCGTTTTTAGGGGTAGTGAGATGACCGGCTTTGATGCAGTCCGAAGTTGGTGGATACTCGATGCTACACTCATTGAGGGTTGTTTTCTTGGAATATTTTGGTCGCCAGTTAAGTTGCTAAACCAAAACAATGAACACAGAAAATAATCCAGTGATATTGAGCTCCTTAGAACCCGATTACTATTTATAGAACAGGTTGAGCCAAATAACTTCAAGAGGGTACTTACCTATGGAACCTCATGCAAGCCTAAAACTAAGGATCTTGTGTGACTTGTTTGTACATATGCTTGTGCATACATCATGAACATCATAAAGCATCATATGCATCCACTAACCATTTCAAGGGTTTGGATCTTCATCTTTGTTCTTGTTTTGTAGGTCATGGAATCTCTTCGCAGGAAAACAATTCAGGTCAACCTTGTGAGAATCCCTCCTCAACTCAAGGAGCTTACTTCCAAGATTCCATAGAATTCTCTCTTCAGTGAAAGACATGGTAGACTTCTCAACTTGGTCAACTCCAACATTGAAGAAGACATGGTGAAAGTTCTCTTCCAGTTCTTTGATCCCCTACACCATTGTTTCACATTCCCTAATTACCAACTAGTACCTACTTTGGAGGAATTATCTCAACTCCTGAGGATTCCTATTCTTCATCAACTACCCTACAACGGTACGGAAAAAGAACCAAAGCCTGAAGATGTTGCTCAAGCCTTACACTTGAAACCATCTGATATCAAAGGTCATTGGGAAACCAGAAGTGGTGTCAAGGGTTTATTGGTAAAGTTCCTGTTTGAGAAGGCACAAAACTGCTGGAATTCTCTAGATCTACAAGATTTTGAAGAGATTGTGGAACTCCTCATCAATGGGTTGGTCTTGCTCCCAAACCCTGATCAACTTATAGATGTGAATGCTGTCAAGATTTTCATATCTCGGAATCCTGTGCCTACATTGCTTGGGGACATCCTACACTCATTTTACACACGAACAATGAGGAAAAGAGGTGTTCTCATGTGCTGTACTCCTCTTCTAGCAAGGTGGTTTATTTCTCACCTTCCCCGATCAGTTTTGAAAAATGAGCAGGGTTTAAGGTGGTCACAACGGTTGATGACCCTCACACATTCTGATGTTCATTGGTGTTCTCGGTCCAGAGAAAATGTCATCATCATTGATCGTTGTGGAGAATTCCCTAATGTCCCACTACTTGGCATTAGGGGAGGCATCACCTATAACCCCTGTTTAGCTCTAAGACAGTTTGGATATGCTCAGAGGGATGGCCCTCATGATATACTGATCCCTGACCTGGTTTTTGACTTCAACAACAACGCTCAAGGACTTCGACAAAGGTTCATCAGAGCTTGGAGGATGCCCAACAAAGTGGATAGTAAGACATTGGGGCACACAAATTCCATCCCCCTTGAGCCTTACCTCAATTGGGTACGAACCCACGCCCAGAGTCTTATGATGCCATACCCTCACATTCTCCCCGTGATCAAAGAGCCTGTTATGGAAGGAGAGGTTCCATACACCCTCCTACATCCAGACATGCCGACATCATTGGAAGAATTACAAAAGAGTTAGATCCAGCTCAAGGAAGAACGGAATACTTTTGAAGCCAGCTTCTATGCCAGTGAGAAGAAGGTTTTAGAGCTTACCCGCCGACTTCATAAGGAGGAAACTCTCAACACTTACATCGCACCAAAGAGGATGCGCAATGTCTTTTTACATTAAGAATTTTGTAATATTTTTCCCATGGGGCATTTATGTACTAACAAATTTCTTCTTAATATGACGTGTGTTCTTTTTGTTTGCAACAAATTTGAATTTTCTGAATCCTTGAATGCATTACATGAATAACATATCATTCATCATATGCATAAACAGGTCTTCACACCAGGTTTCCTTATCTTTCTGCTGTTTATTTCAGTAAGATGGATTTGGAGCAGACAGTTGAGGATCTGCAAGCACAAAATTCTCAATTCCAACAACTCCTCATGACCTTAGCAAAGGGTCAAGAGGATCTCAAAGCACTGTTAGAAAAAGAGAAGGAACCGGAAAGGAAGAAAAAGAAAAGAGTCGGGGTAGCCACTATGGGAAGAAGGTTTGAGCATCAGGCCAGGAGAGTTCTAGAGTTCCCCTCGACGTCTGACGAAAGGGTTGGTAAAGGAAAAGGCGATGCAATGCCTTCTAAATCTGAAGCTGAAGAAGAGAAAGAGGAAGAGGACGAAGATTACTCAGAGCAGCAATATCCCCCGGCGGATGATAAATATAAAAATCTCGAGGATCGATTGGCAGCCATGGAGTTGCAAAGGGTACCTGGTTTAGATTTTGAAGAACTAGGGTTGGTCGCTGGGATCTTCATTCCTCCCAAGTTCAAAGTTCCTACATTTGCTAAGTATGACGGTTTGTCCTGTCCAAAGATGCATATGAGGTCCTATGTTAGAAAGATCCAACCCCACTCCTCTGATAAGGATCTTTGGGTCCATTTTTTCCAAGATAGTTTGTCAGGCACGCAGTTGGACTGATTCTATCAACTTGAAAGATCGGATGTTCATAACTGGGAAGACTTAGCTGTTGCTTTCTACCGCCAATACCAATACAATGCAGATTTAGCGCCTACTCGTACTCAGCTACAGAATATGAGTATGGCCTCTAATGAGGGATTTAAAGAGTATGCCTAGAAGTGGCGGGACTTGGCTGGAAGGGTGCAGCCACCTTTGTCGGATAGAGAGCTGGTTGACATGTTTTTAGGGACCCTGCCTGGCCCTTTCTTCAATCATTTAATCGGGAGTTCCTCTGCAGGATTCACCGAATTAATTCTGACCGGTGAAAGGGTCGAGGCTGGCATTAAAAGTGGTAAAATTCAGAAAGATGCCTCCGCTTCCACTGCTATTAAGAAGACCTTCCTAGCTAAGAAGGAAGTTTCTGTTGTTCACAGCCAGAGGAACCAAGGAAGAACAGAGCGCCGACCAACGGTGGGGACTGTGATGATCCAAAACTCTTCAACTGATCAACCTCGCATCAATCAACCAAGAGCAAATCAACAAAGGGTAGAAAGGCCACAATGACAATTCACCCGAATCAACATGACACTGACTCAAGTCCTCCCTCATCTGTTAAAGCTGAATCTCACCAACTTGAAGGAAGCGCCGAAGAACCCCAATACCTCCTCTCCTTATTATCACTCCAATGCGAAATGTGCATACCACTCTGACAGTGTAGGGCATGATACCAACAACTGTTGGACTCTAAAGAACAAGATCCAAGACCTAATAGACGCCAAGGAGGTAGAATTCGATGCGCCCAAAAAGCCGAATGTGATTTCTGCCCCAATGCCCAAGCACGGTCATTATGTTCATGCCGTTATGGAAGACCTTCATGTTACCAATGTTGCTGACCTTTTGACTCTGTTACCGGTGATTAAAGTGAATTTGATGAGAGCCAGGATATTCCCAGGCTGTGGAAAAGACTATTACTTTTGTTCAAACTTACAAGCTGACTGCCCACTGTTGAAATCAGACATCCAACGCCTGATGGATACCCAAGAGATCCTCTTTCAAAAGACTCATGTTGATACTATCACTCGTGTTACTCCGACTACCTTTGATACTACAACCAATGACATTGCCATAATAACCATCTTCGACGATCTTTCAGAGACCTGCAAAAGGCCTATTAAGATCACGCCTGATCCTAAGTTTGTGCCGTTGAAAATCACCATGCCGGGGCCTGTCCCCTATAAATCTAACAAGATGATACCATGGAACTGCGAGGGAGAAATCTTCTACCATGGTATCAAGCAGATTGAATCAGTCTAAGAGAATTTCGATGAAGAAACCCCTGATATAGGGAATATTGCAGGAACGAGCAAGATAACTCGCAGCGGAAGGATATTCTCTCCGGAGATTGCTCCTCCACGAGCAGTCTTCGTACCCTTGAGAGTTTTTGTGCCTGTTAAGCCATATGTGCAAAGCACGGTAATTGAAGAACTTGATACTCCCGAAGCTGGACCTTCTGATGTTGCTACCAAAGGTAAAGGGGTACTAGAAGTGCCTGTCAGGACGAAGGCTCAAACTGTGGTAATCCCCAAGACCACCCAGAAAGAGATGGAAGAAATCTTAAAGATAATCAAGAAGAGTGACTACGATGTTGTGGAGCAGCTAGGGCAGACCCCTTCCAAAATCTCCATGCTGGCTCTCCTACTCTGCTCTGAGGCTCATGCTAAGGCCTTAATCAAATTTCTAAAGAAGGCACACGTACCTCAAGAAACTTCGGCTGACCAGTTTCAAGAGTGCGTGGCTAGCCTTACTGCTGATAATGGTCTTGGTTTTTCCGATGCTGATTTGACTCCTAAGGGAAGGAAGCACAACGACGCGCTGCATGTCTCAGTAGAGTGCAGGGGAACCACACTTGCCCATGTTCTGGTTGACACCGGTTCATCTTTAAATGTGCTGCCAAAGAAGGCGTTGGATAGATTGGACTGCGAAGGATTGACCCTAAAGCCCAGTAACATTGTTGTTAGAGCCTTCGACGGTTCTAAGAGGATGGTTCACGGAGAAGTGGACATCCAAATCAAAGTGGGCACATAAATTTTCAACTCTACCTTTTATGTGATGGGCATCCGTCCTTCATATTCATGCTTGTTGGGAAGGTCGTGGATCCACAATGCTGGGGCAGTCACTTCCTCTCTGCACCAAATGCTAAAATATCCAGTTCAGGGAAAGATCATAATGGTTCACGGTGAGGAAGAGTACATAATAAGTCACCTCAACTCCTTCCGCTATGTGGAGTTGGATGGCGAGTTCATAGAAACGCCTTTCCAACATTTTGAAGAGGTTCCTTCCGAAGTCACAGTGGAAAAGACAATGACTGATGTGCCTATCATTTTCAAGCCTGTGTCTAGGATGGCATCCCTCAAGGTGCAGAGGCTGTAATCAAAGAAGGAGGGAGTACAGTGTGGGGGCAACTGCCTGATTTTTCTCACAAGACGGACAAGTTCGGACTAGGGTTTACTGCTACTGGCCAGAAAGCTGTGCGTCGCTCCAGGGCTGGAGGACCACCCGTAAAAATCACTCACCATGGAATTAATGCCTTAGAAGATGATGATGAAGAAGATAACTTTGAATATTGGATCTTTCCGACCGTCGAAGGAGGATTAAGCAACTGGGAAGCGAAAGACTTTGTTCCCATCACTTTCATCAACCAGTAATTTATCTTTGAACAATTTCCTATTTTGGTATGTAATAATTAAACAATTCATACACTATTTTCACCTTATGCCTTACCCGGGGCATATAGGTCCATTTGTAAGGGCTCGATTTCTTCATTATCATATGCCATGTTTAATGAATCATTGGACGTTTTCATCTATAAACTATTGTGTTCATTTTCTTTCCTTTTGCATTTTGTTTTGTTTAAGGATGGCTATACCTTACACACACCCACACTCACAAAATGCAGGTACCCATCCACTCAGGATTCTATGGGTGACTATTCTGCTTTAGCCTTCGGTTACTTTGAAGATTTGGTCAATCATGCTGAGTACGAAGGTGACGAAGACCGTGAAGTGCCGAGAGAGTTAGCCAGACTTTTGCAACAAGAAGAGAGGTCTATTCTGCCCCATGAAGAGTTGCTAGAGACCATCAACTTGGGAACAGAGGAAGACAAGAAAGAGGTTAAGGTGGGTGCCAACCTGGAGCCAAGTGTCAAAGAGCGTCTAGTTCAGCTGCTGAATGAATATGTTGAGATCTTTGCATGGTCCTATGAAGACATGCCGGGACTAGATACAGATATTGTGGTCCACCGCCTCCCTACAAGAGAAGACTATCCATCAATCAAACAAAAGGCCCGCCGGATAAGGCTCTACATTTCTGAAAAGATCAAAGCTGAAGTGATGAAGCAGTTCAATACTGGCTTTCTGGCTGTTACTTCCTATCCACAATGGGTTGCTAACATTGTGCCCGTGCCTAAGAAGGACGACAAAGTCAGAATGTGTGTGGACTATAGGGACCTAAACAGGGCTAGCCTTAAAGATGATTTTCCACTGCCACACATCGACATCTTGATTGACAACACAGCTCAACACAAGGTATTTTCCTTCATGGATGGATTCTCGGGGTACAACCAGATCAAAATGGCCCCCGAAGACATGGAGAAGACTACTTTCGTTACGTAGTGGGGGATCTTCTGCTACAAAGTGATGCCATTCAGACTGAAGAATGTCGGGGCAACCTATCAGCGAGCCATGGTAGCTTTGTTTCATGATATGATACATCATGAGATCGAAGTCTACGTAGATGACATGATAGCCCGTTCACAAACAGAAGAAGAACACCTTGATCATCTGTAAAAGCTGTTTGTCAGATTGAAGGAATATAAGCTCAGACTGAACCCTAGCAAGTGCACTTTTGGAGTCAGGTCTGGTAAACTGTTAGGATTTATCGTCAGAAACAAAGGCATTGAGGTTGATCCTGCTAAAGTCAAAGCTATACAAGAAATACCTTCCCCCCGCACTGAAAAGGAGGTTAGAGGTTTCTTGGGACGCTTAAACTATATTGCAAGGTTCATCTCTCACCTAACATCTACCTGTGAGCCAATCTTCAAGCTGTTGAAGAAAGATCAGGTTGTTGAATGGAACAATGATTGTCAAGTTGCTTTTGATAAGATCAAGGAGTATTTGCTGGAACCTCCTATCTTGATGCCACCTGTGATACGGTGGGAGAACTGACTTGGGTTTTGCGTTTGTTTTCCCAAATGTTTCGGTTTAGCAAGAGTCGCCACCGACTTTTTATTTTATCCTAAGGAAAGGTTAAAAAGCACAGCAAAAACCTTTGAGATGTTTTCTTGGGTTCGGGGAGTAGATTATAAAAAGGGAAGGTATTAGCACCCTTTTTATCCATGGTTATCCATGGGCTCTTAGTTACTTGCTTAGATTACTTGCCTTGCATTTTCAATTGTTTGAAATGGTGCTTTCAATTGTTTGAAAAGGTGCTTTGTGTGTGTTTGAAAATGTTTTGAAAAGAGGCCATTTGTTATGACAACCTTTGTAATGATCCATGTTTGAATGTATACAAAGGTGTATTTGTCTTTTGAAAAGTTTTCAATGTTTTTGAAAGTTGTTTTTGAAAGTGTGTTGTGATGTGTGTTTTGAAAAAATGGCAAGGATTGTTTTGCAAGATTGGTCAAGTAACCAGGAGCTATCTACCCTAAATTTCTCAAAGATCTTTCCTATGTTTTAACCCTTTTAACAGTATTGTTCCACCATTGTATTTGGTGGACAATCTTGTGTTAGGATGTTAACGGGACGGGCGCGGGTCATCGTTTAGACCATGAATGCAATAGTGCAAAGTGTCTTTGGCAATATTCCTTCAAGGGACTTGATCATTTTTAGGCAACTTTCGAAAGCGTCATCGAGGGACTATGATCATTTGATTTGTTTTGTTTTGCCAAAGAAACTCAACATGCAACATGGCCCGTTATTGAAGGCAACAAGTGGAGTAACCCTAAGGGGTGCAAGTGTGATTGGTGTTGTCCATTTTCATGCTTTTTGTCTTTTGTTTAGTCAAGCTATTTGTTTGGTTGATTTTTGCATACAAACCCTAAGTCTATCATGGCATAATTAGAAAGCTTAAAATGCGAAATTTAAAGTCCTAAGTTATTACAACATATTCATGGGGATGGGGGTACAAATGTTCAAATGGGGAATATTTAGCAAGAAATTAAATCTAAATTATTACATCCATATTGAATATACAAATATTCGAATTGCCCAATAATTAAATAAATACAATAAATATGCAAAAATGTGTTAAGCACAAAAATGGTTTTTTATATGTATGTAAAAGTGTTTTTCATGTGATATATAAATAAAAATAAAAAATGTTAATTTTTGGATATTTTCATGGTTTAGGGCAAAACCCTAATTTTCTAAATAAATAGTATTTATTATTTATATTATATACAATATTTATTAATTATACATAAAAATAAATAAAAGAGAAGTATATTATAAAAAAGTAATTTTGAGGTCAAATATTAATAAAAAAATAAAAATGTATTATTTTTATATTTTTATCCTAAGTATTCTAATAAATATATAAGTATTTATATTAGGTATTAAATATATTAAATATATACAAAAATAAAAATATTAATTATTTACAAAAAAAAAAAGTATATTTTTTTAGAAAATGTTTTCAGAAAATGCAAACAAAAATAATAACTAAAAGTATATCCTTTCACATTATTTTTAATGTTTTAAATAAAAGTATTATATTTATTTATATGTACAAGTGTAAATAAAGCAAATAAATTCAAAATAAATGCAAAAATGTATGGAAAAATATTTTTAATATTTTTTATGTTATGACAAAAAATAATAAGTCAGAAGAAAAAATAAAAAGTCAAAAATGATTAAAAAAACACACAATGGGACAAGGGGGTGTAAGTGTAAAAAGGTGGTGTAAACAGAAAAACAAATCAGGCTCAGCCCAAAGAGGCTTGTCTTCAACCTCCAGCCAATTTCAAACACAAAAACGCGCGCTTCCTTCCATCTCTGTCATCTCTTGATTCTTTGATTTTTAACAAAAACTTATAACATCAAAAATGTAGAGCATCAAACCACGAATTCATACATATAAAGAACTTGATCTAACTCTCAGAAATGTGAGAGAATTTCTTCTCCCCCAATTCCTGACCTAACTTTTTTCCAATGTTCAGGTTCAAAATTCTATCAGTACACACAACATAAATGAAAAGTAAGGATATGGGTAGCTTCAGGGCCATGAGTAGGACATACTTTCTTCACAAACCTAAGCCTAGATATGCTTGGATAGAGAGATAGAAGTTCAAACTTTTACCTGTTCAGCTTGAGTCGTGTACAACAATGGAGGTACTTTCAAGGAAGTTTGAGGATTTGTACAGCTTGCCTGAGGTCCAAGGATGCTTCCTCTATGCTTGGCTTGCTTTGAATCTTACTGAATCGAGCTATGGAAGTCAACCTGCAACAATGAAAAGTGAAAATGGAAAACTTGGTTAGGGGTGTTACAGTCTGTATCTAAGGCTTGGGATAGCTTCAATGGATGGTAGGGAATGTGTTTGAACAAGCTTTGTCCAAAATGAACGAGGGAAATGAACTGTGGAAGTCAATCTGCAACAGGGACTCTGTTTTGCAGAAAAAATGTGCTTTGATGGATGAGGAGGTATTGGGGGTCAAGGGCTCGTGTTCTAGGCCAGTTGGGAAGTATCAAATGTATTCACAAAGTTTTCTTGAGTTGGTTCTTGCAGGAATGTGAGTTGTGGTACAAAATGCAAGTTTTCTTCTTATCTAAGCAAAAGTTGTCAAGTTAGATTGTAGGCTCATACAGGCCCCTCAAGCATGCTGCAAAATTTTTCTTGATCAGTGGGATATGTCCATAATCTTGTGCCCAAAAGATCTGGCCTGTACCTCTTTGATTTGTGTTTTGACATAAAGTGCTTCTTTTCAAAAATGGCTAAAATGCTTTTTTCCAAATATGGCTTAATCTTGCAAGTAATGGTTAAACACACAAAATAAGGCTTGAACACAAAGGATTGGCATTAAATTATTGAGTGTTAATGAGATTAAAGGCCTGTAATCTAGCTTGGAACATGCTGACTTAAAAATGGTAATGTTATGAACATGTAATTGGCTTATGAACAAAGTGACTTTTGCCCATCTTTACAAATTCGATTCTCCCTAACCACAAGGGTGTTTGAGAAGTTCTTGGACAATTTGGAAAGCTTGGAATGTGTACTACAATCCATCTTTATAATGCAAGTTGAAATTCCAAGTGGAAGCATGTGAAAAGTGGCCATGAAGTTGGGCAATAATCCTGCCTAAAATAGGTCAAAAAATTTCGAAGTTAAGAATGTTTTGCACCCTTGTTCCAAAAATCATAACTTGAGCTACAAGCTTCTTTTGAGGAAACTTTGTGAATCAAAGTTGTAGATTTTGCAATGGACAACAACTTTCATGTTTTGAGTTTTGTTTGAATCCAAATGTATCTTGATGAAAAAGGGGGACAAATTTAGGAAAAAATAAGGAAGTTTTATAACTTAGAAAATTTCTAAGTTATGAAATTTCTTCATTTTAAACCCTAATTTGTAAATTTGGATTTCTTGATGAACAAGTTTCATAATTTGACATGTCTTGCTGAAAAATTAATCTTGGCACTTGATTTTGACCAAAAAGCCAAAGTTTGACTTTTCAGTATACAGTCAAATTTTGATCAGTTGATTGGAAAATTCATCTGTCAATCCTGTGCATTTGGGATCTTTTGAACTTGTTGAATGTGTCAAGACTATGCCATTGAGTCCTTGAATCCATATATGAGCTTGGTTTGCCATTGATTAGGTCAAACAGTCAAAAATTGCCTTTGTGCAGTCAAAACCCTAAAAATGACCATTTTGCCCTTTTGTGATCTGATCAAATTTCTTGTGGAATTGTGATCCAAACTTGACCAAATGGTTCATATGAGTTCATAATGTTGATGTGGATCAAAAATCATGAGGTTTGACTGTCAATTGACCATAGTTGACTTTTTCCCCAATACAACTGATTTCTAGGTCAATTGTCCAATTGACTGGGTAAAGATTGGAATCAAGGCTTGAAACTTGGTATGGATAAACTTGTGAGTCCCATATGAAGCATGCAAGTCATCTTAGGCATTTTTAGGTCAGAACATATTTGTGCAAACTCAAACCCTAATTTGGGTCAACAGTGCAAGGAAGAGTCTTGAGCAGAGCAAACCCTAACTTGATCTTGAGTTCCAAAGGTCTTGTGGTGAGAAAATGTTGAATAAATGAGAGGGAAAATTTTGGGGTACAACAGTTGCCCCTGTTCAATCTTCTTTCACCTGAAGAGTTAGATTGGCAGGTTTTCCTTTCGCGTCTTGAAGGTAAAAGGAGATTGGACACTAGAGTGCCCTTAAATTTGCACTCGTCAGAACAATGGATGCGGGAATGGGCTTAGGGATGCCATTTGGAGATGGGCTTAAAGATGCCATCTGGAGGGGTGACAAAATCTTATCGGGAATGGGCTTAAAGATGCCATCTGAAGTGTTTGTTGAACTGTAATGTGATAGGTCAGAAAGAATGAGGATCAAAATGGTATCCGTGTCTGGAATGCATTTGAACTGTATCTGGAGACTGAGTTTGTATGAGCAAAAGAATGGCCTCCGTATCTGGGGCGTATCTGAGCTGTAACTGTGCTTGAAGAAAGAATGAATATCAGAATGACTGCCGTGTCTGGAGTGTATATGTATTGTATCTGGGTAACAGAGAAATATCTGTATGGAGTAACCGCGTGCTAGGGACAAATTCTGAATGAGTGACAGAATGGCAATCGTGTCTGGAGCGTATCTAGACTGTATCTGAAGTTGAGATTTGTATGAGTAGCAGAATGACTTCCGTGTCTGGAGTGTATCTGAAACTGTAACTGGGATTGAGATCCGTATGAGTAATAGAATGACTTCCGCGTTTGAAGTGTATCTGAAACTGTAACTGGGATCTAAATAAATGACAGAATGACTTCTGTGGTGAATGCACTGGGGAGAATCAAACTGCTGTTGTAAGGGTAAGGATGGTATCCGTGCTTGGAATACATTGAACCTTGAGGTGGATAAGTGAATCTGAATGAGAGATAGAATGGCTGCCGTGTCTAGAGCGTATCTAGTCTGTATCTGATTGCTGTAGTCTGAATGAGTAGTAGAATGACCGCCGTATCTGGGGTGTATCCATACTGTATCTGACTTGAAATTCTGAATGAGTAATAGAATGACCGCCGTGTCTGGGGTGTATCCATACTGTATCTAAATAATTGTTTAATGATAGCCTTTTAATCTTATCCTGAAAAGGATGAAATGTTAGCTAAAACACAAAGTTATGTTGCATGATATGTATGATGCAATATATATGTTATATCAATGTTTATGATATGAATGCGCATGTAAACTGATGAGCCATCTTGCTGAGGATAGAAGAATCCTGGATGGCTGGAGATAAATAATCTTGACTGCTGCCAGGGAAAGTGAGTCCTTGACTGCTGCAGGGGATTGCAAGAATCTTTGGTTGCTGAAGAGGAGACATCCTTGTTGACTATTTTTGGAGAATCAGGAGCTTGGGTTGTATGCCAACCTACCGGGGATTCCTGTCCTGAGGAGATCTTCACTGGGGAACATCTGAATAACCGAGAATGAGAGTCTTCATTCTTCTTGGAAAATGTAAGATCTTCCATCGTTGAGGGATCTTAGGAACACTGCGGGGAATTGGAATTCCTTGGTGACTTGCAGGGTAAGAGAATTCTGATGATCTCTACTGGGGAGTCCAGAATCTGGTAGGCTTATGCTGGAGAAGTAAGATTGAGAATCCTCAGTTTGGTGGGAAGTAACTCTGTGGAGAGAAGGTTCATTAGTCTGGTTCTGTTGGGGATTGATGGTTGGAAATTTTAGTTCCGCTAGAGATTGGATTTTCAGATTTTTAAGGCTCCACTGGAGATACTGAAACTTAACTCTGGGGGGAATTGAGTTCAGGAAGGCTCTCTGGCTGGGGAAATTAGTTTTGAGAAAGCTTCTGTCCTGCTGAGGAGATCTAAAGTTTAACTCTGTTTGGGGAATTACATTCTGGATTGAGGAATTCGGAGTTTTAAATTTGCTGGCGATTTCTTCTGAAAGGGCATTGAGATATCTACCTGTACTTTCAACCTATCAGTAATCATCTTTCTTGATTTGTAAGGAAAATGATTATGTTCAAATGCATATGCCTATTTAACAAAACATTGGACGTTTCTCAAATAAAACATAAGTGTAGAAAAGCAAAAGGAAGACAAAGCAAATTTCTGTATTTGGAAAAGTATTTGTATTAACTTTTATGAGTATCTTTGTACAAAGGAGACAGGCATCTTAGTAAGAGGATGTCGTCGTAAAAGCTGAAAAAATTATACAAAAGAAAGATGGCTATGTGAAACAATTCCATGGGATTCCATTCTGCTATAGCCTTCACAACTCTGAATATCTGTCCATTCAATGCTTCGTCTGCCGATGACTGGATTGATCAGAAGCTTGGAGCTGGTTGATGGAGAGATTGTCCTTAAAGTGATCTGACGAGACATAGTCATACGCTTTAATTCCCTAAATTTTGCCTGAATCGCCCTTTCGGGTTTTCGATCCACCGGGAAACCCCTTTTTTCCCAAGCCGCCCTTTCAGGTTTTCGACTTGCCGGGTGTACAGATTTTTTTGTTTTATCCCTAATTTTTGCCTGAACCGCCCTTTCGGGTTTTCGATTCACCGGGATGCCCATTTTTGCCCAAGCCGCCCTTTCGGGTTTTTGACTTGTCGGGTTATTTTATGCGTAGTATCTTTTGACTATATCTACGTTCGCAGGGTGTGGCAGATCGTCGCCGTCCATGGTGGTCAGAATCATTGCACCACCATAAAATATACTCTTGATCACAAATGGTCCTTCGTAAGTAGGAGTCCATTTGCCCCTGGGATCACTTTGCGGTAAGATAATCCGCTTGATTACGAGATCTCCGACTTGATATACTTGACGTCTGAATTTCTTGTTGAAAGCCTTGATCATCCGTTTTTGATACGTCTGACCATGGAAAACAGCAACGAGTCACTTCTCGTCGATCAAATTGAGTTGATCAAGTCGGGTTTGAATCCAATCATCTTCATTCAAACCTGCATCCTTCATAATCCTTAGAGAAGGAATCTGAACTTCCATGGGCAGGACAGCTTCCATGCCATATACCAAAGAAAATGGGGTTGCCCCGGTTGAAGTACGTGCCGTTGTACGGTATTCATGCAGAGCAAACGGTAACATCTCATGCCAGTCCTTGTAGGTGACTGTCATTTTCTGAATGATCTTCTTGATGTTTTTGTTTGCAGCTTCAACAACACCGTTCATCTTCGGCCGATAGGGAGATGAATTGTGATGATAAATCTTGAACTATTTGCACAATGCGGTGATCATAGTATTATTCAGATTTGTACCGTTGTCTGTGATGATCCTGTCGGGAACACCATACCAGCATATGAGGTTCTGCTTGATGAAGCGGGCAACCACATTTTTAGTAACAGAGGCGAAGAAGCTTCTTCGACCCATTTGGTGAAATAGTCAATGGCGACCAGGATGAAGCGATGTCCATTGGATGTTGTGGGCTTGATCTCTCCAATCATGTCAATGCCCCACATTGCAAATGGCCAAGGAGCTGTCAGAACGTTGAGAGGAACCGGAGGAATATGAATCTTGTCAGCGTAGACCTGACATTTGTGGCAAGTACGGGAATGCTGATGGCAATTTGCTTCCATGGTAGACCAGTAATAGCCTGCCCTTAGAATCTTCTTAGCCATTGTATGCCCGCTCAAGTGGGTTCCAAATGTACCGCTGTGTATCTCAGTCATGATTAACTCTGCTTCAGCTTTATCCACACATCGGAGTAAAACACAATCATGGTTTCGTTTGTAGAGGATGTCGTTACTCAGGAAGAACTTGGAAGCAAATTTCCTTAGGAACTTCTTGTCATTTACGGAAGCTCCTTCGGGATATTCTCTAGTCTGGAGATACCTTTTGATTTCATGGAACCAGGGTTGTTCCACTACTTCTTCAGTATTAATCTCGTGACAATGCGCATGTTCATCCATCCGCTCGATGGTGATTTGGGGAGCCTCGTTATCCCAGTTGAGTTTAAACATGGAAGACATGGTAGCCAGAGCATCTGCTAGCTGATTCTCTTCTCGCGGGAAATGATCGAAGGTGATTTGCTCGAAATGAGGCAACAATGTCAGGACATGTTCTTTGTATGGGATAAGATTAGGATGTTTGGTATCCCACTCTCCTTTGATTTGACTGATAACCAAAGCCGAGTCTCCAAATACGACCAAAGATTTGATCCCCAAGTCTATAGCAGCCTTGAGACCAAAGATGCAAGCTTCATATTCAGCCATGTTGTTTGTGCAGCTGAAGCAAAGTCGGGCTGTGAAAGGTGTGTGGCAACCTTCCGGGGAAATGAGTACCGCACCGATACCGATTCCAAGTGCATTTGAAGCACCATCAAAGTATAGGGTCCATCGGGATCCTTTTTCAGGTCCGTCATATGGTCCGTTATCTTCAATGTTGTCCAAATTCATGATGTCCTCGTCTGGGAAGTCGAATCTCATGGGTTAATAATCTTCGATAGCTTGATGAGCTAGATGGTCAGCTAGTACACTCCCTTTTATAGCTTTTTGGGTGGTGTACTGGATGTCATACTCAGTTAGGATCATTTTCCATCTAGCTATTCTTCCAGATAAAGCAGGCTTCTCGAAGATATACTTGATAGGATCCATTTTGGAAATCAACGGAGTGGTATAAGTTAACATATACTGCCTTAGTCGGCGAGCAGCCCATACCAAAGCGCATCAAGTTTTCTCGAGCAGTGAATAGCGAGTCTCACAGTCGGTAAACTTTTTGCTAAGGTAATAAATGGCATGCTCTTTTCGACCAGACTCATCATGCTGGCCCAACACGCAACCCATTGAGTTATCCAAGACGGTTAGATACATGATCAGTGGCCTTCCTTCGACGGGCGGCATCAGAATAGGAGGTTCTAGCAAATACTCCTTGATCTTATCAAAAGCAGCTTGGCAATCGTCGTTCCATTCGACTACCTGATCTTTCTTCAATAGTTTAAAAATTGGCTCACAGGTAGACGTCAGATGAGAGATGAATCTGGCAATATAGTTCAAGCGCCCCAAGAACCCTCTAACCTCCTTTTCAGTACGGGGAGCAGGCATCTCTTGTATTGCCTTTACTTTTGCTGGGTCGACCTCAATACCTTTGTTGCTGACAATAAATCCTAGAAGTTTACCAGACCTAACTCCAAAAGTACATTTACTTGGATTTAGCCTGAGTTTGTACTCTTTCAACCTGGCAAACAGCTTCTGCAAATTCTCAAGGTGTTCCTCCTCTGTTTTTGATCGAGCTATCATATCGTCTACGTAAACTTCGATCTCATGATGTATCATATCATGAAATAAAGCTACCATGGCGCGTTGATAAGTTGCCCCTGTGTTCTTCAGTCCGAACGACATCACCTTGTAGCAGAAGGTACCCCATTGTGTAACAAAGGTTGTTTTATCCATGTCCTCGGGGGCCATTTTAATCTGTTTGTAGCCCGAGAATCCATCCATGAAAGGAAAACACCTTGTGCTGAGTTGTGTTGTCAATCAAAATGTCGATGTGCGGTAGCGGAAAATCATCCTTAGGGCTGGCCCTATTCAAATCCCGGTAATCCACACACATTCTAACCTTGCCGTCTTTTTTAGGTACTGGCACGATGTTAGCAACCCATTGTGGATAGGATGTAACAGCCAGAAAGCCAGTGTTGAATTGCTTCATTACTTCTGCTTTAATCTTCTCAGACATGTCGGGCCTCATTCGGCGGACTTTTTGCTTGATCGGTGGAAAATCCTCTCTTGTGGGGAGACGGTGAACCACGATGTCTGTGTCTAAACCCGGCATGTCTTCATAAGACCAGGAGAAGATTTCAACATATTCATTTAACAGATGTATCAGGCGCTCCTTGACACTTGGTTCCAGATTGGCACCCACTTGTACTTCTTTCCGGTCTTCCTCTGTTCCTAAATTGACAGTTTCCAACAATTCTTCGTGAGGCAAGATGGCCCTTTCCTCTTGTTGTAGAAGTCTGGCTAGCTCCCCCGGTACTTCACAGTCTTCGTCGTCTTCATACTCAGCTTGATTGACCAGATCTTCAGAGTTATTGAAGGGCATAGCAGAATGGTCACCCATAGAATCCAGAGTGGATGGGTACCTGCATTTGTGAGTGTGGGCATGTGTAAGGGATAGTCATCCTTAAACAAAAAATGCAAAAGGAAAGAAAATGAACACAGCAGTTTATCAATGAAAAACGTCCAATGAATCATTAAACATGGCATATGGATATGAAGATAATCAAAACCCTTACAAATGGACCTACATGCCTCGGGCAAGGCATGAGGTGAAAAAGTAGTGTATGGATTATTCAAAAGTAATTATTACAGACCATAGGAAATGTTTGATAGATAATTACTGATTAATAAAAGTAATGGGGACAAAGTCTTTTGCCTCCCAGTTGCGTAGTCCCCCTTCGATAGTTGGGTAGATCCAATCTTCAATATTGGCCTCTTCGTCTTCACCCTCCAAAGCGTTGATTCCATAAGGATAAATCTTGATGGGCGTTCTTTCAACCTTTGAGCGGCGCATAGCTTTCTGTCCCGCAGCAGTGAAACCTAATCCAAACTTGTCTGTTTTGTGCGGAATGTCAAGCAACTGCCCCCATGTTGAACTCTTCCCTTCCTTCATTGCGGCCTTCGCGTCCTTTAGAGATGCCATCCTGGCCGTCTGCTTTGGTACTTCGGCTACCACTTTTGTTACTGCCACTTCAGGAGAGACTTCCTCGAAGTGCTGGAATGGGGTCTCAATGAATTCACCCTCCACCTCTACATATCGAAAGGAGTTCAAGTGGCTGATCATATATTCCTCTTCACCATGCACGGTTATGATCTTTCCCTTGACAGGGTACTTCAACATTTGATGTAAGGAGGAGGTAACCGCCCCAGCATTGTGTATCCATGGCCTCCCCAGTAAGCAAGAGTATGACGGACGGATGTCCATCACATAGAAAGTTGAGGGGAACACTTCTGTGCCTACTTTTATGGGAATGTCTACTTCCCCATGTACCATTCTTTTTGACCCGCCAAATGCCCTTACAATGATATTACTTGGCCTTAACTCCAAGCCTTCACAGTCTAATTGGTCGAGATCCTTCTTAGGCAGCACGTTCAGAGAAGAACCAGTGTCGACCAGAACATGGGCCAGAGTAGTTCCTTGGCATTCTACTGACACATGTAATGCGTCGTTGTGTTTTCTTCCTTTTGAGGTCAGGTCAGCATCAGAGAAACCTAAACCGTTGTCTGCTGTAAGACTGGCTACACAGTCTTGGAATTGGTCGGCAGAGGTTTCCTGGGGCACATGGGTTGTCTTCAGGAATTTTATCAATGCTTTGGCGTGCGCCCCAGAGCAAAGCAGTAATGCTAACATGGAGATCTTCAAGGGGGTTTGCCCCAGTTGCTCTACCACGTCATAATCACTCTTTTTAATTATCTTCAGGATCTCCTCCATCTCTTTCTTAGAGGTTTCTGGGATGACCAAAGGTTGAGCCCTCGTCCTGACGAGCTCATCTTGGGTCCCTTTACCTTTATCAGCAGAAGTAGGAGGGACAACAACAGGAATAACAGTTTCTTCAATCAACGGAGTTTTTGCGGAAAGTCTTATCGGTGCAGGAATAACTTTGGCAGCAGATGAGGGTCCAAAGATTTCCTTTGGGGGGGCAATCTCTGGAGAAAATATTCTCCCACTTCAGGTGATCTTGCTTGTACCAACAATGTTTCCAATGCTGGCATCTTCTTCATCATAGCTTCCTTCGGTTATCTCAACTTGTTTAATACCATGGTAGTAGATTTCTCCACCGTAATTCCATGGTATTGATTTTTCAGACATGTAGGGGACAGGCCCTGGCATAGTTATCTTCAGAGGAACAGACTTTGTAGCGGGTGTAATCTTAACAGGCTTTTTGACGGCCTTGGAAAGATTGGCGTAAATGGTGATAATTGAAACGTCTTTGATAGGGGTTGGAATAGCAGGAACCTTTTCAAACAGAATTTGTTGACTGTCCATCAGGCCTTGGATGCCTTTCTTCACCAATGGACAGTCGATTGACAGAGAGTAACAACAGTAGCAATCTTCTTTACATCCCGGGAAAATCCCGGCTTTCAACAG
Source organism: Vicia faba (assembly GCA_948472305.1). NCBI lineage: Eukaryota > Viridiplantae > Streptophyta > Magnoliopsida > Fabales > Fabaceae > Vicia > Vicia faba. The sequence continues at coordinate 1,171,903,214 of OX451738.1, forward strand.
ATTTAACTTGATTGTTAACAGCGGAGTCATCAGGTCATTGACATCAGAAACATACAAATCTTCTTCAATAGCATGGACATTTCGACCATGCTTCGGCATCGGGGCAGATATTACGTTTGGCTTCTCTAGAGCATCGAACTCCACCTCTTTTGCATCTATCAAGTCTTGAATTTTATTCTTTAGCGCCCAACAATTATTGGTGTCATGTCCGGCGCTATCAGAATGGTAGGCGCATTTAGCATTCGGATTGTAAGCTGGTGAGGTTGTGTTCACATTTTTCGGTGCTTCTTTGATATTTGTGAGATTAAGCTTCAACAGATGCGAAAGAACTTGCGCAGGTGTCATATTAATGCGGGTGAACTGCCGTTGTGGCCGTTCTCCCCATGGCTGTTTAGGTCCAGACTGGTTATTGCGAGGTTGATCCTTTGATGGATTTTGGATCATCACGGCCCCCACATTCGGCCAACGCTCATTCCTTCCTGCTCCTCTCTGAGAGTACACAACAGCTGTTTCCTTCTTCGCCGGAAATGATTTCTTAACAGTTGTAGATGCAGAGGCATCCTTCTGAATCTTCCCATTCTTGATACCGGCTTCTACCCGCTCGCCAGTCAGAATTAATTCAGTAAACCCCGCAGAAGAGCTACCGATCAGATGGTTAAAGAATGGATCATACAGGGTCCCCAGGAACATATCAACAAGTTCTCTATCAGAAAGAGGTGGTTGCACTCTTCCGGCCAGATCGCGCCATTTCTGGGCGTATTCCTTGAATCCCTCACCCGAGGCCATCCCCATACTCTGTAGCTGAGTACGGGTTGGTGCCAGGTCAGAGTTATATTGATATTAGCGATAAAAAGCAGCTGCCAGATCCTCCCAACTATGTACTTCTGATCTCTCAAGATTGTAGAACCAATCCAGCTGTGTACCAGACAGGCTATCCTGAAAGAAGTGCACCCAAAGGTTTCTGTCGAAAGTATGAGGTTGGATTCTTCGGACATACGACCTTAGGTGCATCTTCGGGCAAGACAGCCCGTCATATCTTGCAAAAATTGGCACTTTAAACTTCGGGGGAATCACAATTCCAGCAATTAATCCCAAATCTTCAAAATCTAAGTCGGGAACTCTCTGCAGCTCCATAGCTGCTAACCTGTCTTCCAAGTTTTTGTACTTTTCATCAGCCGGCGGGTATTGTTGCTCTGAGTAGTCTTCATCTTCTTCAGCCTCTTCCTCTTCAGCTTCAGATTCAGAAGGTACCGCGGCCCCTTTTCCTTTACTGGTTCCCTCTTCAGATGTAGGGGGAAATTCAAGAACTCTTCTGGCTTCACCCTCAAACCTTCTTCCCAGGGTAGCCACCCCGACTCTTTTCTTCTTCTTTTTCACTTGCTCTTTGTTCCCAAGCAGGGCTTTTAGATCCTCCTGACCCTTTGCCAAGGTCATCAGGAGATGTTGAAACTGTGAGTTTTGAGACTGCAAGTCTTTGACCGTCTGTTTGAGATCCATCTTACTGAAATAAACAGCAGAAAGATAAGGAAACCTGGTGTGGAGACCTACTTATGCACATGATGAATGATATGTTTTTTTATGCAATGCATTCAAGGATTTAGAAAATTCAAAATTGTTGCAGACAAAAAGAACACACGTCATATTAATAAGAAGAAATTTTATCAGTACATAAATGCCCCATGGGCCAAATATTACAAAAGACTTCTCAAGGTAAAAAGACGTTGCGCATCCTCTTTGGTGCGATGTAGGTGTTGAGGGTTTCTTCCTCATGGAGTCGGCGGGTAAGCTCCAAAACCTTCTTCTCATTGGCGTAGAAGCTGGCTTCAAAAGTATTCTGTTCCTCCTTGAGTTAAATCCAACTCTTCTGCATCTCCTCCCATGATGTTGGCATGTCAGGATATAGGATGGTGTAGGGAACCTCTCCTTCCTTAACGGGATCTTTAATCACCGGGAGAATATGAGGGTAGGGCATCATAAGATTCTGGGCTCGGGTTCGTACCTACTTGAGATAAGGCTCAAGAGGGATGGAATTCTTGTGCCCCAGTGTCTTGCTATCTACCTTATTAGGCATCCTCCAAGCTCTGATAAATCTTTGGCGAAGTCCTTGCGCATCGTTGTCGAAGTCAAAAAATAGGTCAGGAATCAGCATGTCATAAGGGCCATCCCTCCGTGCATATCCAAATTGTCTTAAAGCTAGACAAGGGTTGTAGGTAATGCCTCCTCTAATGCCAAGTAATGGGACATTAGGGAACTCTCCACAACGATCGACGATGATGACATTTTCTCTGGACCGAGAACACCAATGTACATCAGAGTGTGTAAGAGTCATCAATCGTTGTGACCACCTTAAGCCTTGGTCATTCTTCAAAACAGATTGTGGAAGGTGCGAAATAAACCACCTTGCAAGGAGAGGAGTACAGCACATGAGAACACCCCTCTTTCTCATTGTTCGTGTGTAAAATGAGTGGAGGATGTCCCCAAGTAATGTTGGTACTGGATTCCTGGATAAGAAGATCTTGACGGTGTTGACATCTATAAGCTGGTCAGGATTTGGGAACAAGACCAACCCATAAATGAGGAGTGCCACAATTTCTTCAAAGGCTTGTAGATCCAATGAATTCCAACACTCTTGTGCCTTCTCAAACAAGAATTTTGCTAAGAAGCCTTTGACACCACTTCTAGTTTCCCAATGACCCTTGATGTCAGATGGTTGCAAGTGTAGGGCTTGAGCAACATCTTCAGGCTTTGGTTCTTTTTCCGTACCGTTGTAGGGTAGTTGATTAAGAATAGGAATTATCAGGAGTTGAGAAAATTTCTCCAAAGTGGGCACCAATTGGTAGTCGGGGAATGTGAAACAGTGGTGAAGGGGGTCAAAGAACTGGAACAACACCTTCACCATGTCTTCTTCAATGCTGGTGTTGACTAGGCTGAGCAGTCTACCATGTCTTTAACTGAAGGGAGAGCTTTCGGGAATTCTGGATGTGAGCTCCTTGAGTTGAGGAGGGATTCTCACAAGGTTGACTTGGATAGTTTTCTTGCGAAGAATTTCCATGACCTACAAAACAAGAACAAAGATGAAGATCCAAACCCTTGAAATGGTTATTGGATGCATATGATGCTTTATGATGTTCATGATGTATGCACAAACATATGTACAAGCAATCCACACAAAACCCTAGTTTCAGGCTTGCATGAGGTTTCATAGGTAAGTACCCTCTTGAGTGTAGTTGGCTTAAAAACCTGTCCTATAAATAGTAACCGGGTTCTAAGGAGCTCAATATCATTGGATTGTTTTCCATGTTCATTGTTTTGGTTTAGCCACTTAACTAGCGACCAAAATATTCCAAGAAAACAACCCTTAATGAGTGTAGTATCGAGTATCTACCAACTTCGGACTGCACCAAAGCCGGTCATCTCACTACCCCTAATAAAAGGCCAAGATGGTCAAGTAAGGTTCTAGGTCATTAGTGCTTAGTGACATCACTCAGCGGCCCCGTACTCTCCTTGATTGAACTCAAGGGTTACCGGTACTCACAAATATGTCGCACTAATATAGCTATTGCTTCAACCGTGTCGGTATACCCTGCACAGTTTCCACAACGTATTACTATCTATGAATGTTTCCCCAAATCCGGGTGTAGGATTTCAAACCCAAACAAGAGAACCAAGATGTAAAGCACTCAAAGCAAACAATTAGTCATGCAAAAGGGTGATATAAGCCCTAAGGTTACTCCACTTTTAAATTAATTCCCCAGCAGAGTCGCCAGTTCTGTGATACGGTGGGAGAACTGACTTGGGTTTTGCGTTCATTTTCGCAAATGTTTCAGTTTAGCAAGAGTCGCCACCGACTTTTTATTTTATCCCAAGGAAAGGTTAAAAAGCACAGCAAAAACCTTTGAGATGTTTTCTTGGGTTCGGGGAGTAGATTATAAAAAGGGAAGGTATTAGCACCCTTTCTATCCATGGTTATCCATGGGCTCTTAGTTACTTGCTTAGATCACTTGCCTTGCATTTTCAATTGTTTGAAATGGTGCTTTCAATTGTTTGAAAAGGTGCTTTGTGTGTGTGTTTGAAAATGTTTTGAAAAGAGGCCATTTGTTATGGCAACCTTTGTAATGATCCATGTTTGAATGTATACAAAGGTGTATTTGTCTTTTGAAAAGTTTTCAATGTTTTTGAAAGTTGTTTTTGAAAGTGTGTTGTGATGTGTGTTTTGAAAAAATGGCAAGGATTGTTTTGCAAGATTGGTCAAGTAACCAGGAGCTATCTACCCTAAATTTCTCAAAGATCTTTCCTATGTTTTAACCCTTTTAACAGTATTGTTCCACCATTGTATTTGGTGGACAATCTTGTGTTAGGATGTTAACGGGACGGGCGCGGGTCATCGTTTAGACCATGAATGCAATAGTGCCAAGTGTCTTTGGCAATTTTCCTTCAAGGGACATGATCATTTTTAGGCAACTTTCGAAAGCGTCATCGAGGGACTATGGTAATTTGATTTGTTTTGTTTTGCCAAAGAAACTCAACATGCAACATGGCCCATTATTGAAGGCAACAAGTGGAGTAACCCTAAGGGGTGCAAGTGTGATTGGTGTTGTCCATTTTCATGCTTTTTGTCTTTTTGTTTAGTCAAGCTATTTGTTTGGTTGATTTTTGCATACAAACCCTAAGTCTATCATGGCATAATTAGAAAGCTTAAAATGAGAAATTTAAAGTCCTAAGTTATTACAACATATTCATGGGGATGGGGGTACAAATGTTCAAATGGGGGATATTTAGCAAGAAATTAAATCTAAATTATTACATCCATATTGAATATACAAATATTAGAATTGCCCAATAATTAAATAAATACAATAAATATGCAAAAATGTATTAAGCACAAAAATGGTTTTTTATATGTATGTAAAAGTGTTTTTCATGTGATATATAAATAAAAATAAAAAAGGTTAATTTTTGGATATTTTCATGGTTTAGGGCAAAACCCTAATTTTCTAAATAAATAGTATTTATTATTTATATTATATACAATATTTATTAATTATACACAAAAATAAATAAAAGAGAAGTATATTATAAAAAAGTAATTTTGAGGTCAAATATTAATAAAAAAATAAAAATGTATTATTTTTATATTTTTATCCTAAGTATTCTAATAAATATATAAGTATTTATATTAGGTATTAAATATATACAAAAATAAAAATATTAATTATTTACAAAAAAAAAAGTATATTTTTTTAGAAAATGTTTTCAGAAAATGCAAACAAAAATAATAACTAAAAGTATATCCTTTCACATTATTTTTAATGTTTTAAATAAAAGTATTATATTTATTTATATGTACAAGTGTAAATAAAGAAAATAAAGTCAAAATAAATGCAAAAATGTATGGAAAAATATTTTTAATATTTTTTATGTTTTGAAAAAAAATAATAAGTCAGAAGAAAAAATAAAAAGTCAAAAATAATTAAAAAAACACACAATGGGCCAAGGGGGTGTAAGTGTAAAAAGGTGGTGTAAACAGAAAAACAAATCAGGCCCAGCCCAAAGAGGCTTGTCTTCAACCTCCAGCCAGTTTCAAACACAAAAACGCGCGCTTCCTTCCATCTCTGTCATCTCTTGATTCTTTGATTTTTAACAAAAACTTATAACATCAAAAATGTAGAGCATCAAACCACGAATTCATACATATAAAGAACTTGATCTAACTCTCAGAAATGTGAGAGAATTTCTTCTCCCCCAATTCCTGACCTAACTTTTTTCCAATGTTCAGGTTCAAAATTCTATCAGTACACACAACATAAATGAAAAGTAAGGATATGGGTAGCTTCAGGGCCATGAGTAGGACATACTTTCTTCACAAACCTAAGCCTAGATATGCTTGGATAGAGAGATAGAAGTTCAAACTTTTACCTGTTCAGCTTGAGTCGTGTACAACAATGGAGGTACTTTCAAGGAAGTTTGAGGATTTGTACAGCTTGCCTGAGGTCCAAGGATGCTTCCTCTATGCTTGGCTTGCTTTGAATCTTACTGAATCGAGCTATGGAAGTCAACCTGCAACAATGAAAAGTGAAAATGGCAAACTTGGTTAGGGGTGTTACAGTCTGTATCTAAGGCTTGGGATAGCTTCAATGGATGGTAGGGAATGTGAATGAACAAGCTTTGTCCAAAATGAACGAGGGAAATGAACTGTGGAAGTCAATCTGCAACAGGGACTCTGTTTTGCAGAAAAAATGTGCTTTGATGGATGAGGAGGTATTGGGGGTCAAGGGCTCGTGTTCTAGGCCAGTTGGGAAGTATCAAATGTGTTCACAAAGTTTTCTTGAGTTGGTTCTTGCAGGAATGTGAGTTGTGGTACAAAATGCAAGTTTTCTTCATATCTAACCAAAAGTTGTCAAGTTAGATTGTAGGCTCATACAGGCCCCTCAAGCATGCTGCAAATTTTGTCTTGATCAGTGGGATATGTCCATAATCTTGTGCCCAAAAGATCTGGCCTGTACCTCTTTGATTTGTGTTTTGACATAAAGTGCTTCTTTTCAAAAATGGCTAAAATGCTTTTTTCCAAATATGGCTTAATCTTGCAATTAATGGTTAAACACATAAAATAAGGCTTGAACACAAAGGATTGGCATTAAATTATTGAGTGTGAATGAGATTAAAGGCCTGTAATCTAGCTTGGAACATGCTGACTTGAAAATGGCAATGTTATGAACATGTAATTGGCTTATGAACAAAGTGACTTTTGCCCATCTTTACAAATTCGATTCTCCCTGACCACAAGGGTGTTTGAGAAGTTATTGGACAATTTGGAAAGCTTGGAATGTGTAATACAATCCATATTTGTAATGCAAGTTGAAATTCCAAGTGGAAGCATGTGAAAAGTGGCCATGAAGTTGGGCAAAAGTCCTGCCTAAAATAGGTCAAAAAATTTCTAAGTTAAGAATGTTTTGCACCCTTGTTCCAAAAATAATAACTTGAGCTACAACCTTCTTTTGAGGAAACTTTGTGAATAAAAGTTGTAGATTTTGCAATGGACTACAACTTTCATGTTTTGAGTTTTGTTTGAATCCAAATGTATCTTGATGAAAAAGGGGGACAAAGTTTGGAAAAAATAAGGAAATTTTATAACTTAGAAAATTTCTAAGTTATGAAATTTCTTCATTTTAAACCCTAATTTGTAAATTTGGATTTCTTGATGAACAAGTTTCATAATTTGACATGTCTTGATGAAAAATTAATCTTGGCACTTGATTTTGACCAAAATGCCAAAGTTTGACTTTTCAGTATACAGTCAAATTTTGATCAGTTGACTGGAAAATTCATTTGTCAATCCTGTGCATTTGGGATCTTTTGAACTTGTTGAATGTGTCAAGACTATGCCATTGAGTCCTTGAATCCATATATGAGCTTGGTTTGCCATTGATTAGGTCAAACAGTCAAAAATTGCCTTTGTGCAGTCAAAACCCTAAAAATGACCATTTTGCCCTTTTTGTGATCTGATCAAATTTCTTGTGGAATTGTGATCCAAACTTGACCAAATGGTTCATATGAGTTCATAATGTTGATGTGGGTCAAAAATCATGAGGTTTGACTGTCAATTGACCATAGTTGACTTTTTCCCCAATACAGTTGATTTCTAGGTCAACTGTCCAATTGACTGGGCAAAGATTGGAATCAAGGCTTGAAACTTGGTATGGATAAACTTGTGAGTCTCATATGAAGCATGAAAGTCATCTTATGCATTTTTAGGTCAGAACATCTTTGTGCAAACTCAAACCCTAATTTGGGTCAACAATGCATGGAAGAGTCTTGAGCAAAGCAAACCCTAACTTGATCTTGAGTTCCAAAGGTCTTGTGGTGAGAAAATGTTGAATAAATGAGAGGGCAAATTTTGGGGTACAACACCACCCATCGAAGGAAGGCCGTTAATCATGTATCTGACTGTTTTGGATAACTCAATAGGGTGCGTATTGGGCTAACATGACGAGTCTGGTCGAAAAGAGCATGCCATTTATTACCTTAGCAAAAAGTTTACCGACTGTGAGACTCGCTACTCACTGCTCGAGAAAACTTGTTGCGCTTTGGTATGGGATGCTCGCCGGCTAAGGTAGTATATGTTGACACATACCACTTTGCTGATTTCTAAAATGGATCTGATTAAGTATATCTTCGAGAAGTCTGCTTTATCTGGAAGAATCGCTAGACGGAAAATGATCCTGACTGAGTATGATATCCAGTATACTACCCAAAAAGCTATAAAGGGGAGTGTACTAGTTGACCATCTAGCTCATCAAGCCGTCGAAGATTACCAATCTATGAGATTCAACTTCCCTGACGAGGACATCATGACGTTGACAATATTGAAGGTAACGGACCGTATGATGGACCTGAACAAGGATCCCGATGGACCCTGTACTTTGGCAACGACATCAGTGTAGTACTTATTTCTCCAGAAGGTTGCCATACACCCTTCACGGCCCGACTTTGCTTCAGCTGCACCAACAACATGGCTGGATATGAAGCTTGTATCTTTGGTCTCAAGGCTGCTATTGACTTGGGAATCAAATCTTTGATCATATTTGGGGACTCAGCTTTGGTTATCAGTCAAATCAAAGGAGAGTGGGACACTAGACATCCTAATCTTATCCCATACAAAGAACATGTCCTAACATTGTTGCCCTATTTCGAGCAGATCACCTTTGAGCACTTCCCGCGAGAAGAAAATCAGCTAGCGGATGCTCTGGCTACAATGTCTTCCATGTTTAAACTCAACTGGGATAATGAGGCTCCCCAAATCACCATTGAACGAATGGACGAACCTGCGCACTGTCGTGAGATTAATACCGAAGAAGTAGTGGAACAACCCTGGTTTCATGAAATCAAAAGGTATCTCCAGACTAGAGAATACCCTGAAGGAGCTTCAGTCAATGACAAAAAGTTCTTAAGGAGATTTGCTGCCAAGTTCTTCCTGAGCAATAGTATCCTTTATAAGCGCAGCCATGATTGTGTTCTACTTCATTGTATGGACAAGGTTGAAGCAGAGTTGATCATGACCGAAATACATAGTGGCACCTTTGGCACCCACTTGAGCGAACATATGATGGCTAAAAAGATCCTAAGGGAAGGCTACTACTGGTCTACCATGGAAGCTGATTGTCATCAACATTCCCGTACTTGTCACAAATTCAAAGTCTATGCCGACAAGGTGCATATTCCTCCTATTCCTCTCAACGTTCTAACAGCTCCTTGGCCATTCACAATGTGGGGAATCGACATGATTGGAGAGATCAAGCCTACGACATCCAATGGACATTGCTTCATCCTGGTGGCTATTGATTACTTTACCAAGTGGGTCGAAGCAGCTTCCTACGCCTCCGTTACAAAGAATGTGGTTGCCCACTTCATCAAGCAGAATCTCATATGCCGGTATGGTATCCCTGACAGGATTATCACGGACAACGGTACAAACCTGAATAACACTATGATCACCGCTCTGTGTGAGCAGTTAAAGATTCAACATCATAGTTCATCTCCCTATCGACCAAAGATGAACGGTGTTGTTGAAGCCGCGAACAAAAATATTAAGAAGACCATTCAAAAGATGACAGTCACTTACAAGGACTGGCATGAGATGTTACCATTTTCTCTACACGGATACCGTACCACGGCGCGTACTTCAACCGGGGCAACCCCCTTTTCTTTGGTATATGGCATGGAAGCTGTTTTACCTATGGAAGTTCAGATTCCTTCCTTGAGGATTATGAAGGATACTGGTTTGAGTGAAGACATTGGATTCAGACCCGGCTTGATCAACTTAATTTGATCGACGAGAAGCGACTTACTGCTGTTTGTCATGGTCAGACGTATCAGAAACGGATGATCAAGGCTTTCAACAAGAAAGTCAAGCGTCAGGTGTATCAAGTCAGAGATCTTGTAATCAAGCAGATCATCTTGCTGCAAAGTGATCCCAGGGGCAAGTGTACTCCTACTTACGAAGGACCATTTGTGATCAAGAACATCTTCTCTGGTGGGGCAATAATTCTGACCATCATGGACGGTGACGACTTGCCGCACCCTGCGAACACAGACATAGTCAAAAGATACTACGCATAAAACAACCCGACAAGTTGAAAACCCAAAAGAGCGACTTGAGCAAAAATGGGCATCCCGGTGAATCGAAAACCCGAAAGGACGGTTCAGGCAAAAATTAGGGATAAACAAAAAAATATGTACACCCGGCAAGTTGAAAACCCAAAAGGGCGACTTGGGCAAAAAAGGGTTTCCCAGTGGACCGAAAACCCGAAAGGGCGGTCCAGGCAAAAGTTAGGGAATTAAAGCGTATGACTATGTCTCGTCGGATCACTTTAAGGACAATCTCTTTACGAACAAGCTCCAAGCTTCTGATCAATCCAATCATCTGCGGACGAAGCAACGAATGGACAAGATACTCAGAGTTGTGAAGTCTATAGCAGAATGGGAACCCCATGGAATTATTACACATAGCCATCTTTCTTTTGTATAAATTTTTTCTCAAATTTACGAAAACATTCTCTTACTAGGATGTCTGTCTCCTTTGTACAAAGATACTTACAAAAGTTAATACAAAAATACTTCAAAGTGCAGAAATTTGCTTGCCTTTCTTTTCTTTTTACACTTATGTTTTATTTGAAAACGTCCAATAATTTGTTAAATGAGCATATGCATTTTGAATATAATCACTGCTTACAAATAAAAGGAAATGAGAAAGGATAATTACTGGTAGGTCGAAGGTATGGGAAAGTGTCTTTAGGCTATTCCAGAAGAAATCCCCTGCAGTATGACATTTAGATCCTCAACAAAGCTAAAACCTTGGAGTATATATCACCCAGCGGAGTTAAGTTTCAAAATTCTCATCAGAGTTAAATTTCAAAACTCCCGATCCCCAGTGGAGCCCGAAAACCCTGAAATACATATCCCCAGTGGAGATAGAATACTCTAAAAACCTTCTTCCCCAGTGGAGTCAAATTTCCAACTATCAATCCCCAGCGGGAACTATTCAGCTTTCCCCAACTTCCCCAGCAGGTTATCTTAAGAGTCTGAAAATAAATCAGATAACAGTTAACTTTTTGTCTTATTCCCAACTAGGAATCCCCAGTGGATTGGCATACAACCCAAGTTCCTGATTTCCTAAGCAGAGTAAACACTCTCCCCACAGAATTATCTCCCAACAGAATGAAGATTCTAGTTCCTGTTTCTCCATTTGAAGCCTTCCAGGTTTTAATTCCCCAGTAGAGATCGTCGGATTTTTCCTTATTTCCCCAGGAAAGTCATGAAGAGTTCTCACATCCCCACAGGAGTTGTCAAGCTCTTGTTAATCCCCACAAGTCACCAAGGATTTTCAGTCCCCAGCAGTGGTCCCAGGATTTCTCATCTTCAACAATCAAAGATTTTTGGAATCCCCAGCATCGGTCAACGATTTACTTTCTCCGACAGCAGTCAAAGATTTCATTATCTCCAGCTATCAAGGATTTATCTTCCTCAGCAAGACAACTAATCAGCTTACATGCACATCCATTACATCCATATATCATAAACCTTGATGGAACACATTTTATTTCATCATACATATCATGCAACATAACTTTGTGTTTTTAGCTAACATTCTACCCTTTTCAGGATAAGATTAAAAGCTATCATTTACAACTATTCATAGATTTCAGATACAGTATGGATACACCCCCAGACACGGCGGTTATTCTATTACTTATTCAGAATTTCAAGTCAAGATACAGTATGGATACACCCCAAACACGGCGGTCATTCTACTACTCATTCAGACTTCATCAATCAGATACAGACTAGATACGCTCCAGACACGGTGGCCATTCTATTTCTCATTCAGATTCAACTATCAACTTCAAGTTCAGATACACTCCAGACACGGAAGTCATTCTGTCACTTGTCCGGATCCTAGATCCTAGTTACAGTACAGATACACTCCAGACATGGAAGTCATTCTGCTACTCATACAGATCTCAAATTCAAATACAGTCCAGATACGCTCCAGACACGGTTGCCATTCTGTCACTCATTCGGAATTTATCCCCAGCACATAGATGCTCCATACACAGATGTTTCTCTTTCACCCATTCAAAATACAGATACACTCTAGATACGACAGTCATTCTGATGTTCATTCAAGAATCAAATACAGTTACAACTTAGATACGCTCTAGACACAGACGCTATTCCCTTGCTTATACAAACCCAGTCTCCAGATACAACTCAGATACGTCCCAAATACGGATACCATTTTGATGTTCATTATACTGATTTTCAACAAACAATTTTGGATGGCATCTTTAAGCCCATCTCCAACAAGATTCTACCATTTCCAAATGGCATCTTTAAGCCCATTCCCTCAGCTACATTTTGACGAGTGCAAATTTACGGGCACTCTAGTGTCCAATCCTCTTTTACCTTTGAGTCACGAAGGGCAAACTTGCCAATCTAACTCTTCAGGTTCAAGAAGATTGAACGGGGGCAACTGTTGTACCCCAAAATTTTCCCTCTCATTTTATCAACATTTCTCATCACAAGGCTCTTGGAACTCAAGATCAAGCTAGGGTTTGCTCTGCTCAAGACACCTCCTTGCATTGTTGACCTATATTAGGGTTTGAGTTTGCATAGGGATATTTTCACCTACAATGCCCAAAGTGAATTTCATACCTCATGTTGGACTCATCAGTTGGTCCATACCAAGTTTCAAGCCTTGGATCAAATTTTTGCCCAGTCAATTGGACAATTGACCTAAAAATCCGATGTATTGGGGAAAAGTCAACTGTTGCCAATTTATAGTCAAACCTCATGAATTTTAACCCACATCAACATTATGAACTCATATGAACCAATTTATCAAGTTTGGATCACAATTCCACAAGAAATTTGATCAGATCACCAAAAGGGCAAAATGGTCATTTTTAGGGTTTTGACTGTACAAAGGTAATTTTTGAATGTTTGACCTAGCAAATGGAAAATCAAGCTCAACCATGGACTCAAGGACTCAATGGAATTATCTTGACCTATTCAACAAGGTCAAAAGTTCTCAAATGCATGGGATTGGCAGATGAATTTTTCAGTCAACTGATCAAAATTTGACTGTACACTGAAAAGTCAAACTTTGACTTTTTGGTCAAAACCAAGTGTCAAGGGTCATTTTTCATCAAGATATGTCAAATTATGAAACTTGTTCATCAAGAAACCCAAAATTGCAAATTAGGGTTTGAAATTGAAAAAATTTCATAACTTAGAAATTTTCTAAGTTATGAAATTTTCTTAATTTTTCCTAACTTTGTCCCACATTTTCACCATGATGCAAATGGATTCAAACAAAACTTACAACATGAAAGTTGTAGTCCTCCACAAATTCTACAACTTTTATTCACAAAGTTTTCTCAAAAGAAGATTGGATCTCAAGTTATGATTTTTGGAACAAGGGTCCCTAAAACTTTTTACTTAGAGAAATTTTGCCCTAATTTAGGCAGGATTTTGCCCTATCTTCTTGGCCATTTTTAACATAGTTCCACTTGGAGTCTCAAGTTTAATTTCAAATATGGATTATAGTTCTTGTTGCAAGCTTTCCAAATTGTCCAAGAACTCCTCAAACACATTTGTGGTTAGGGAGAATCGAATGCTTGAAGTTGGCAAAAACTTACTTTGTATCCATGGCCAATACGTGTTCACTCAAGTGGCATTTTCAAACCATCATGCTTTGTACTGATTTGAAGGCCTCTAAACCATTTTACACTCCTTAATTGAATGCAAATCCACTGAGCTAATGCATTATCTTGGCCATTTGGACATTGCACACAAAACTAATCCTTAATTAGAAAAAGGTACATTTCTATTTTGGAAAAGGTATGCTTTATGTCAAAACATGATCTTTGAAGCATAGGGCCAAGATCTCAGAAGCAAAATCAAATCCACAAATTGCAAGTATCAAGAGGATTGTATGCAGCATGTTATATGGCTGGTACAGGCCTGTGATACTAACTTACACATCTTTGCTTCAAAAATAAGAAATTGTCCAAAATCCTCCCAACTTGAAAACCAACCATTGTTAGCTTACACAAACATCACAAACATATTTCACACAACCCTTTGAGCAAGAAACACGGTCACTTGAGCCTCAAAACCTCCCATATCCAGAAATCACTCTTCTTTGGCAAAACAGGGCAGGTGCTGCAACTTGAGTTCTCCAGCTCATTTGGCTCGTGCATTTTGCCCCTTTTTGCTTCAAACACCTTCCATTCAACTCACTCAAGCTATCCCAAACCTCAATTGCCAACTGTAACTCCATTTACAGTGTTCACCATTTTCATTTCAAGCTTGTGTAGGTTAAGTTCTAGAGGTTGATTCAGGGACTTTCAAGGCAAGCTAGCTATTGAAAAAGATCAAGTGAAGTTCAGGCAAGCTACCAGACACCTCAAAACTTGTTGAGAAGCATTGCATTTCCCTACTCGAATCCAACTGAAACAGGTTTTTCATCACTTTCTATCTCTCTATTTAGGAACATTTAGCCTTAGGTTTGTGAATGAAAAATGTAGTATTCAATGCCATTAAGCCATACATATGCTCAACTTTCATTTATATTAAGTGTGTTAGGAGAATTTCATCCATGAACATGCTGAAAAAACTAGGTCAGATTTTAGGGCCAGAGAAATTCTCTCTGGTCTTTGAGAGGTAGGATTAATGTTTTATATGGTTAGAATCGTATTGAAATTCTCTACAAGTTTGATGTTATGAGTTTTGGCAAAAGATCACGTTTCCAGGATGTAGCAGTTTGAACCAAGCGCGCGCGTCTGACAAGTCTGGAGGAAGAAGATGAAGTTGATGGGCTGGGCTTGGCCTGTTTGCTTTTAACACCCCTCTTTTCAATTTCACGCCCCCTGGTACAATTTCTTATATTTTTGCATTTTTGAATTTTTTTTTCTTTTCTGACTTTGTTATTTTATTTCCAAATATAATAAATGCTCAAAAAATATTTTCATAATTTTTTTAATTTATTTGGCATTTTATTCTAATTTTTTCTAACATTAAAAGTATTTAAATATTCTTTTACATTATTAAAACCTGAAAAAATATTTACATTTTATACTTTTATTTTTGTTCTTTACTTTTATTTATATTAAAAATATTTTCTTGAATATATTTTATTTTGTACATATTTTATTTTATTTTGTACATATTTAATTTGATTAATATACACATAATAAACATATATACTTTTATTTTATTAAATACTTAGAATAAAAATGCAAAAATATTACATTTTTACTTTATTATTATTTATACAAAAAATACCTTTTTTTAGATATATTTCACTTTTTTACACATATTGATATATTTTTGTACATAAATAATATATTATATTTATTTAAAGAAATTAGGGTTTCATCCCTTAAACAATTAAATAAACCTTTTAATTATTTCTTTATACCTTTTTACATTAAAAATACTTTTGCATACATAAACAAACAAAAATTCCTTTTTTGCATAATACATTTTATTTAATATTTATTTATCTTGTTTAATTAAATATTGCCCATTTATTTATTTGCACAAAGAATTCAATTTGGATGTAATAGATAAATTAGGGTTTATATTTCTTGTCAAAAACCCCCATTCAAAATTGTACCCCCATCCCCATAATCTTGTTGTAATAGCTTAGAATTTAAATTCTCGCATTTTTACGCTTTCAAATATGCCATGATTAGAGAATTAGGGTTTGTATGCAAAAATCAAATCAACAAATAGTTTGACCTAATCAAAGACAAAAATGCATGAAAATCAAACACAATACACACTTGCACCCCTAGGGTTACAATCCACTTGTTGCCTTCAAAAATGGGCCATGGTATGCCTGTTGGGTATTTTGGCAAAACAAAACAAAAGAAAGGATCATAGTCCCTCGATGACGCTATTTGAGTTGCCTAAACAAAAATGATCAAGTCCCTCAAGAAAATTGCCAAAGATACCTAACACAATTGCTATCATGGTCTATACGATGACCCGCGCCTGTCCCGTTTAACATCCTAACACAAGGTTGTTCACCAAATACAATGGTGAAACAACACTGTCAAAAGGGTTAAAAACATAAAAAAGATCTTTGAGTAAAATAGGGTAGACAACTCTTAGTTACTTGATCAAAAGCTTGCAAAACATCCTTGCTATTTTCAAACACACTTCACAACACAATTTCAAAACATTTCCCAAAAACAAACTTTCAAAACATTGAAATCTTTTCAAAAGACCAAAACACCTTTGTATACATTCAAACAAGAATCATTATAAAGGTTTCCACAATGATGGCCTCTTTTCAAAACATCTTTCAAAACCACACACAAAGCACCATTTCAAACAATTGAAAAGCACCATTTCAAACAATTGGAAAAGAAAAGCAAGTGATCTAAACAAGTAACTAAGAGCCCATGGATAACCATGGATGAAAAGGGTGCTTGCACCTTCCCTTTTCATAATCTACTCCCCGAACCCAAGAAAACATCGCAAAGGTCTTTCCTGTGCTTTTTGACCTTTCCTTAGGATAAAATAAAAAGTAGGTGGCGACTCTTGCTAAACCGAAACATTTGCGAACACAAACGCAAAACCTCAAGTCAGTTCTCCCACCGTATCACAACTGTGATATCTTGATACAAGCATTTTCAGGAGACACAAATAAAATAAAATATGTAGATATCATATCTAGGAAGCTAACCATGTCCATAGTTTTGATTATCATTGCTTATACATTGAGAATTTCATATCTGATCAGTTAGGTTTTAGGTTTGGTACTGAATAAAATTCATGCTAACCTCTGATCCATAGCTTACAAAAATTACATAGTTGGATTTGTATTCAAATTCTAGGTAGGTTTGATGTTTACATTTTTTTGATTTGGCTGAGAAATGAAGCTTAACAATGGTGATAGGCATCCATGCGCGCGCAAAGGAAGAAGAAGAAGCCATGTTCAAACATTTAGAAATGATTTCATTTTATATCTAATCAAAGTTATCTTATGAACGGATGAAACTGACCACCCTAGTAGTACAAACAGTGTGCACTAAAGCCTTGCCATGTAGAAGGTCCTGGGTTCGAGCCCCGGCAAGACCTTTTGTATTTATTTTGTCATTTTTTCAAACTAACATACAGGTTTATAACATACTGAGTGTTGGCTATTTTGAATGGAAGGTGTGGAGAACTTGGGTTCAAACCTTGGCAGAACCAAAACAAATATTTATCACTTGTTTTGTTTTCATTTTTTTAACAAACTTCAACATTTTTCCAACCAATCAAAACAACTCCTTTTGAGTTGATTTTTTGCACACTACTTATTTACAATGTCTATTTTATGAATATATGAAAATATCACAAAAAATATTTTATTTTCATATTTATTTTAATTAACCAAAAGCCTTCCATAAAAAACCCTAAAAAATGATTTCTTGATTAATTTGATTTCCTTTTAACTTAGGATTAATTTTCCTATTTTTTGTTAATCACATCCCTTTAGGTTAATTAGGCCAAAACAATTTTCCTAACTAAAGTCCAAAGCAAAATCCATTTCTTTTTATATTCTTTGTACATTATATATTTCATTTCTTGTACATTATTCAAGTTCAATATGGTTGTAATAGATAATTAGGATTTAATTTCTTACAATCCCCATTTGTAAATTTGTACACCCCATCCCCAAATGATTTAATAGTGTAGTAAATTTACTTTCCGCAATTTATCGCTTTCATATAAATACTAGTAATTAGGGTTTGTATGGAAAAATAAAATCAATGCTTAGAAAACACTAATCCAAGATAAATCAAGCATGAAATACAAACACTTGCGCACTTGCACCTCTAGGGTTAACCCCACTTATTTTGCCTTATGAAAAATGGTCATAATATGCATTCGAGACATCTTAGCAAAAATAAAAAAATACAAGAACATAGTCCCTCGATGGCGCTTAGAATGTTGCCTTATAAATGATCTTAGTCCCTCAAGAGAAATGCTAATATATCTCACAACATTGATATTCATGACTATACGATAACCTACGCTCGTCCCTTTACATCCAAAGATAAGGTTTCTTACCAATCAATGGTAAGATAGCAATATCAAAGGAAGGAAGAAATGAATAAAAGACTTTTGAGTAGGTAGAACGTTCTTAGTTGCTTGCTCACAATCCATCTTCAAAAACAAAAACATCTTTTCAAACACATCAAACACTTTCAAAACATGAAACATTTTCAAAAAGTCTAACACTTTGTATGCATTCTTATAGAGAAGAGAATCATTACAAAGTTTGCCTAAACGAAGGCGCTTTTCAAAACTACTTTCAAAACCACCACAAACACATTTCAAACAAACCAATTTCAAAAGTGATCTAGTAAGCAACTAAGAGCCCATAGATAACTATGGATGAAAATGGTGATAACACCTTCCCTTTTCATAATCTACCCCCCGAACTCAAGAAAATATCTCAAAGGTCTTTCCTGTTCTTTTCACCCTTTCCTTATTAGATAAAAGAAAAGTCGGTGGCGACTCTTTCTATCTGCAACAATTACGACCAAACGCAAAACAACCAAGTCAGTTCTCCCACTGTATTACATCACCCTTTCCATCTGTAGTTATCTACATTCTCTTAGTTGCTAGCTCACTTTGAAAATGCATTTTTGGTGTAAGTGCGTTTGAAAATACGCCTTAATGCGGTAAACTTTGTAATGTTTCTCGTATCGTCGAGAATGTATACAAAGTGTTTTTTGTCTTTGAAAATATTTAGAAAAGAGTTTGTGTATGGGCGGAAAAAATTTTTGTTTATTTTTATGAGCAAGCAACTATGAGCTATCTACCTACTCGAACGGTCTTTGTTCTTTTCCTCTTTTCCTTTAGACAGTGCTATCCTACTATTAGTCAGTAGGTAGCCCTGTCGTTGGATGTTTTGAGGGACACACGCGGGTCATCGTACAGTCATAAAGGCAACTCGTAGGGAACTTTAGAAATTTTATTGTAAGGGACTAGATCATTTACCGAAGGTAGCATCGGAGGGTCATCGAGGGACTACGATCTTTTTAACTGAGGGTCTTTGCTAAAGTGTCGCACATTCGAGGGATGTGACTGTAGTTTTCCGAAGGCAACAAGTGAAGGTACCTTAGAGGTGCCCGTGTGCGAAGTGTTTTGTGTTTCAGTTATTGTTTAACTTTAATGTTAAGATTTTCTAACATTGTGTTTTTAGATCTTGTCATACACGTCCTAGTTACTACATAGTTATATATATACATGCATAACTATAAATGCAGAAAATAAAATGCGAGAAAGTAAAGGCCTACAGCTATTACATCCCATAAGCAGTTACATAATAGAAAAAATGCGAGGAAATGTAAACTATAATTATTACAAAATTACATGTGTGACCTATACATTTATTTTCTAGAATTTAAATAGCAAAGGAATAATTAAAAAATATATTAAAGGACAAAATAAAATAAAAAACTAAACTTCTAAGCAAGAAAAAATGTTTTTGGTCTTTTTATGAGAAAAAAGAATTTTGTGTTAATAATAATTTGAATTTGATTTATGAAAATAAATAAATTATAAAACCCTAATTCTAATTAGTTAATTAATTAAAAACATGATTAAAGTAATTAATCAAAATTAATTTAATTAATAAAAACCTAAGTCTAATGCTTTTGTGATTTTTTATTAAAATAAGATTGATTAGAAAAGAAAGTAGTTAACTAAAACACAAAAAAGAAATGAAAATGAGCCTGCTGAGAACAAGTAAGTGGATGGGGTGTGAGGAAGGAGAACAATGGGTCCAAAACAGATGAGTCCATGAGCTTTGTTCTGATCCAGTGGGGAACGCGCCTTGGGGTACACCATGGTCATGATTGTTATTTATGCCTCCATGCTTACATGTAAAACGTTAGAAAATTGCAGAAAATGCATATAAATGAAACAAACATGTTTACATGGATTTAAAGTGTGAAAATATTGAGAACACGAAACCTACCAACTTTCCAACAGGAATCGATGTGAGTGCATTTTCTAGGATTGATTTTCAAAGGATAATGATTGATTCTGACTCCTGGCCTTTAGGAGGACAATGAAAGGTTTGGATCAGTTTGAAAACCGCTGGAGATGGGAGATATGATTTTCACAATTTCTTCGAATTTCTTTGAATTTGTTTTAGAGAGCTTTGATACAAAATTCCATGATCTTGGATTATGATTTTTTTTTTATATTTATATAGGTATGGAATGGTGAGTAAACATGGCAAGAATCCACACATAATGGCCCACTTTCAAAGCAATATCAAACATATTAAAATACTGCCAAAATTGTGAAAAACTTGCCCTTCTTGAGATGCAATGAACCTGGTCTTTTTCCTCATGCCTTGCACGAATTATAAGGCCTAATATCAACCTAAATCATCATCTCATGTGTCCATACTTTTTATTTATTATTTTATGCAATTTATTTTGTGTTTATCTGAATAAAAACAAAATAAATATGAATAAAATAGAGAAAAAATTCAAATCAAGGAGAGAGTGAATTTAGGGATCTTTGAGTAAGTCATAAACATATATAAATCCCACAAAATAGGTCTATGAACTTAAAAATGTATTTTGGCTCAAAGTTGACTTTTTTGCATTTTCACCAATTTGCCCAATTTGTACTAGTTATAACATGCTCAGTTTTTATCTTTTAGAGATGATCTTGGACTTTTTAGAAATATTAATAAGTCCCCTACAATCTCTATGTTGACCATTTTTGCATTTGTAGAAATTATCTTGATGTAACTTGCCTTGACAAAAAATGCCTTTTTGTTGACATTCAAAAAGACTTGTAATGTATTGGCTCATATCTTTCGAATGATGCATTTTTTGAACTTGAGGAAAAAATAAAGATTGTAGGGAATTGAATTTTATTCACAATGAGATTTGGTTGGGGGGAAATGGATGAGGCATGTGAGAGTTATTCCTGGTCAAAGTTCAGTTGACTTTCTCTAAGGAACCCCTAATTTAGCAATTTTGATTCTTGAGGATTTGAGAGCATTCCTTGAGGAATCATGATCAACCCTTGATCAAATGATGGATATCACTTCAAAATATTTATGTTGACCAAAAATCTTGAAGTTTGACTGTATGTTGACCATAGTTGACTTTTTGACCAATATAGTTAATTTTCAAACATTTAAACCATTGTCTGAGCTAACTTGTGATGCAGGGCATGAAACTTGGCATGAGCATTCTTGACGACATCTTAGGAACCATGAAAATCACTTGAGGCTTTTGAAACTCAAACTTCTTCGTGAAAAGTGAAACCCTAGTTGGAAGTCCATTGCTTAGGAGGAGAATTTGTTTGGTCAATTCTTAGTCAACCTTGAGCATTTAGGGACCTCTATGAGTATGTCCTGAATAAAATAAGAGGGAAAATTTTAGGGTACAAAAACAAGACAATACCAATAATCAGGACACAAAAATAATTAGCAGCACGTGAAAAACTGAAACATTTATTTTTACTTTTTAAATTGCGTTGTGATTTACACGATCTTATAATTTTTTCAAAAATCTCTTCCTTCTCTCATGTGAAAAGTTGTATAATTTTTTTATTAATTTAAATTTACTTTTTTTACGTCGTAATATTTATGTGGCAAAATCACGTGATTGAAATAAAGATTTCTTGTAGTGGATATATGGAGGTGGAGGTTAACGTGTTCAAGATCCGGAAAATGGTTGTTGAAGTGATTTTTTGTTAACATCACACTGGTTCCTTATGTAGGTGATGAATGCATCAAGTATGAACAATGCGCTTTGGTTATTTAGTTTTTGTTTTATGATGTTTTTTTAAGACAATGAATGGTGGATAAGGGTGGATCCAAAGACAGGTAGCGCCGCGAGATTCGTTTTTCCGAATCCATTTCTCACTCTCATAATTTCTATATATAACTATATACACTAGGGATTTTCAATGGTGAATGAAAGTTTATACTCTGTCTCATTTTGTTTTACCCAAAAGTAATATGATGTTAGTATAGAACTTATTGTGTATTTATTCTAGATAGAATTTGTGTCCAACTTTCTCTCATTTTTTCATTTCTTGATTCGTTGTTCAGTTGCTCTGCGGAGGTTTGATTTCTGATTTTGAAGGGCTTGATTTCAGTTGTTTTACATTTCCAACCTCTCTTTATAACACCAACCACACGACAAGGCTCACCGACTCACACCCGTTTGTTGTACCTAAAATTTGTCCTCTCTTTTCTCAAGACATTTCTCACAAGATCTCCAATGGCTCAAGTTTGCACAAGTGTTGACTAGGTCAAACCACCTCCTAAACACTGATGCCTCAAATTAGGATTTTAATTTTCACAAGGAAAATAGGACTTCTAATGCCTCAAATGACCTTCATGGATCACTATAGACCTTCAAGAATACTCATGCCAAGTTTCAAGCTTTGGATCACCATTTTGCTCAGTCAATTGATGAGACAACTGAAAATTAACTGTGTTGGGTAAAAAGTCAACTAATACACAAAAAGTCAAACTTTGACTTTTTGGTCAACATTACATTCCAAAAATCAAAATTCATTAAGACATTCAAGAATATGAAGCTTCATCCTCAAGAATCAAGAAAGTCAAAAAGTCTATAAAAAAGTCAAATTTTCCAATACTTGGAAATTTTCTAAGTGTTTTTACACTTGCTATTTTCATTACTTCATGACATTTTTTCACCAAGATGCAAGATGTTTCAAAGAAGAATTTTAACATGAAAGTTTTAGATCTTGATGAATTCTACAACTTTTTATTAGAGGGTTGATGTCCAAAAAATTCTTAGATTTGAAGATGTAGGCTCATGAAGTCATGACATTTTTATCTAACACTTAGAGAAATTTTCAACAAGTTTTGGTCAGTTTTTATCTCAACTTCTTGGCCAATTTTCATCAAGTTCCAGTTTGATTTAGCCAAAGTAGTCAACATGAAAGTCGTAGACAATGTTTCAAGCTTTTCAAAAAATCTAAGAGCATGAATTTGTCATACTTAAGCTAGGATATCCAAAAGCATGAAGTTGGGCATCCATTCTTGAATTACAAGTCATTTTGGTGAAGAACACATAATCTAACCTACATGTTATGCTGTATAATCTTGTGTTGCAGGCCTTTTAACTTGCAAATATCACCACAATTTAATGTTTACACAAACTTTTAAGCTATGGTCCATTGATTTAAGCATTGTCCAAGTGATCTTTCCATTTTTGGCACAAAGTTAACATTGTCATTCTTGCGCTATGACTGTACGATAACCCACACCCATCCCTTCACATCAAATGATATGGTTTCTTACTAACTAATGGTAAGATAAAATTATCTAAAGGAGGAGGAAAAGAACAAAGACTTTCTTTTGAGTAGGTAGAATGTTTGTAGTTGCTTGCTCACAAACATCTTTCAAACACACCAACATTTTCATGAAATATTTTCAAAAGTCAACACTTTGTATACATTCTTATAGAGAAGAGAATTATTACAAAGTTAGCCTAAAAAAAGGCACTTTTCAAAGCATCTTTCCAAAAACAAACATCTCTTTGAACTATTTTCAAAACCAACACTTTGTATACATTCTTATAAAGTAAAATATTTTCAAACTTACACAAAACACAAAAACATTTATAAAGCATTTCAAAGTGAGCTAGCAACTAAGAGCCCATAGATAACTACGGATGAAAAGGATGCTAACACCTTCCCTTTTCATAACCTACCCCCCGGACTCAAGAAAATTCTCAAAAGGCATTTCCTGTTCTTTTCACCCTTTCCTTTATTGGATAAAAAAAAGTCGGTGGCGACTCTTACTATCCGCAACAATTGCGATCAAACACAAAACACCCAAGTTAGTTCTCCCATCGTATTACAGAACTGGCGACTCTGCTGGGGAATGAACTTAAAAGTGGGGTTACCTTAGAGACTATATCACCTTTAAATGCTTTCATTTGTTTAATTTATATACTTTACATTTTGGGGTCCATGTTTGGATTTTGTATAGATCCTCTACCCGGATCTGAGAACATTATTAGGTAAGTAGCAATGAATTATGGAGACTGTACAGCATAGACCGATATGGTGGAATCAATAGCAATGTTAGTGTGACACATTTGTGGGTTCCGGTATCCTTTGTGTTGAATCTAGGAGAATACGGGGCCGTTGTGTGGTGTCATGAAGCACTAACTGGCCGTAGAACCTTTAGTTGAACAACTTGGCCATTAGGAAGTAGTGGTATAGCCGACTTCGATGGAAAGTTGGAGATTGCTTGATGCTCGATACTACACTCATTGAGATCGGGCTTTTGGGATATTTCGGCCGCAAGAAAAGATTGATTGTGCTTAGATAATGCCCAATGAAGAAAGATCAATGATTTTGAGAATCCCTATAACCCGATTACTTTCTAGGACAGGTTGAACCAACTAAACTTCAAGAGGGTACTTACCTATAAACCCCATGCAAGCTTAAACTTAAGGATTTGTTTTCTTTGCTTGTATATAATTATTTGTACAAAACATCATGATATCATACCATAGCATTTGCACTAACCATTTCAAGGACCTTGGGATTTATTTTTGTTCTGTTTTGTAGGACATGTATTCCACTTGCAGAAAAACCATCCGAATCAGCTTTATAAAAGTGCCTCCTCAACTCAAAGAGTTAGCGTCAAGGGTTCTTGAGAAATCTTCGTTCACCCGAAGATATGGTCGACTTCTCAACTTGGCCACCTCAAGCTTTGAAGAGAAAATGATGGGAGTGCTCTTTCAATTCTTTGACCCCAAACATCATTATTTCAAATTTCCTGATTATCAATTGGTGTCGATGATGAAAGAGTTTTCTCAACTATTAGGAGTGTCTATTCTTGATCAAATTCCTTTCACCGGTCTAGAGAAAGAGCCACGACCTGAGGAGATCGCATTAGCTTTATATTTGCAACGGTTTGACATTGTAGCCAACTGGGAAACAAGGAACGAAGTCAAGGGTTTCCTAGCCAAGTTTATGTTTGAGAAGGCTCGACAGTTTTGGGATGCTCTAGATTTGCAAGCTTTTGAAGAAGTTTTGGCTCTTATAATTTATGGGTTGGTACTGTTCCCTAATCCAGACCAACTTATAGATGTGAATACGGACAAAGTTTTTCTCTCTTGTAACCCTGTGTCTACCTTGCTCGGAGACATTTTGCACTATCTTCACACTCGTACCATGAAGAGAAGAGGGATCCTTATGTGTTGCATACCATTTCTATCAGGTTGGTTTATTTCACACCATCCTTGATCTGTTTTAAAGAACGAACAAGGCTTGGGGTGGTCTCAAAGGATGATGTTTCTTTCTCATTCGGATATCCATTGGTGTTCCCAATATTTGGAGGATGTCACCATCATTGACCATTGTGGGGAATTCCCTAATGTCCCACTCTTTAACATTAGGGGAGGTATCACTTATAATCCTTGCTTGGCTCTATGACAGTTTGGTTACGCCCAGAGGGATGGTCCTCATGACGCACTTGTCCAAGGTATTGTATTTGGCTATGAGAACGATGTCCAAGGTTATCGTCAAAGATTTGTACGAGCTTGGGCATGGTAAACAAGGTTGATAGCAATACTTTGGGGCATAAGAACTCTATTTCTTTAGAGCCTTATCTCAAGTGGGTGAGAGCTTGTGCTCAAAGTCTCATGATGTTGTATCCATCCATCCTGCCTGTGATTGTAAAGCCTATTATAGAGGGAGATGTTCCTTATACCCTTCTTCTTTCTGATATGCCTACTAATCTTGAGGAGTTTCAAAGATCGTGGATTTAACTCAAGGGGGAAAGAGACACCTTTGAAGCTCTATTTTATGAAAGCGAGAAGAAAGTGTTGGAGCTCACAAGGAAACTTCACGAGGAACGAAGCCTTAATGCCTACATTGCACCAAAGAGGATGCATTCATGGGAGACTTGAGTCTATTAGTTTTAGGAGTTTATTTTGTTGTCTCTTTAACTACCACGTTGCTTTTGTAAGCCCAAGAGGCATTTGTAATTCTGGAATTTATTAATGCAATTGATGTCTTTTGTCTTCTATATGTCTAGAAAATTTAAATCTTAAATGTCCTTTATAACATTGCATACACATAACATGCATCAAATCATAAACAGGTTTTTCGACACAAGTTTCCTCATCTTTTACTGTTTATTTCAGTATAAGATGGATCTCGAGCAAGCCATCAAGGACTTGCAGACTCAAAACTCTCATTTTTAAGAGAACCTGCTCAACCTAGCAAAGGGTCAACAAGAGATGATGAAGCTTCTTGTCACGAAGAAGAAAACCAAGAAGAAAGTTGTAATCAACATGGGGAAGAGGTTCAAAGGCCGCGCCCGACAAGTTCAAGTTGAAGAAGAATCCTCTGAGGAGGATGAGAATCAAGATAAAGATGCTAGGAGCACCCGTGCTGGGGGTGAAAACAATCAAATCTCTGAAGACGAGGATTATTTTGACGAGCAATATCCACCGACCAATGACAAGTATAAGCAACTAGAGGACAAATTGAAGGTTGTAGAAATCCAAGTTGTGCCTGGCTTGGACTTTGGTGACTTGGGTTTGGTTCCTGGGGTAGTCATTCCCCATAAATTTAATATCCCTGTTTTCGCCAAGTACGATGGTGTCTCATGTCCGAAGCTTCACCTAAGATCTTACGTCTGCAAAATTCATCCGCATACCACTGATAAGAAACCGTGGTTGCACTTTTTTCAAGAAAGTCTATCTGGGACACAGTTGGAGTGGTTTTACCAATTGGAAGGGACTAACATCCATACTTGGGAAGATTTGTCCACCGCCTTTAACCGCCAATATCAATATAACAATGATCTTGCGCAAACTAAGGTGCAATTACAAGGAACGACCATGGGTTCCAACGAGGGCTTCAAAGAATACGCTCAAAAATGGAGAGACCTGGCTGGAAGGGTACAACCCCCTTTGACTGATAGGGAGTTGGTAGACATGTTTATGGGAACATTGACTGGACCATTTTTCAACTTGCTGATGGGAAGTTCATCATCTGGATTTACTGAATTGATCTTAACTGGTGAGAGGGTTGAAAGTGGGATTAAAAGCGGGAAGATACTTATGGCCTCCACCTCAAATGCTGTGAAAAAGCCATTTACTAGTAAAAAAGAGACTAATGATGTGTATGGATCAAGGAGTCATGCTAGGAAGGACCGTCATCAGTCAGTAAGTGCAGTTCTAATCTCCAATCCAACTTTTACTCAAAGACCACAATAACAAGCTAATCAACAAAGACCATACATCCCGAGGAGACAATTTTACAGAATCAACATGTCACTATTTCAATCCCTACAACACCTGTTAAAGGCCAATTTGGTAACATTGCGGGATCCACCTTCAAATCCCAATGTTTCATCTCTAAAATATAACCCGAATGCAAAATGTTCTTACCACTCCAATAGTCCCGGACATGACACTGACCATTGTTGGGCGTTAAAATACAAAATACAAGACTAATTGATAACAAGACAATTAAATTCGACCCTCCGCAAACTCCCAGCGTGATCACCACACCTATGCCAAATCATGGTAAGGGAGTCAATGCTATTGAAGATGCTTCTTTTGTTTCATCCATCAATGACTTGACCACTCCTTTGAATACTATTAAAGAGAATTTGTTGAAAGTTGGGGTATTCCATGGTTGCCTTGAAGACTGTTGTCGTTGCGCTGTACAAATTAATGATTGTGAATGGCTTAAGAAAGGTGTTTAACACCTGATGGATAGCCATGCGATTCTATTTGAAAAAGCTCCATCTGTGAAAAGTCTGACCAAAAGTGTATCTCAAGAGTTTGAAGACGTATCCATCATTACTATCTCAAAGAAACTTGTTAGGATCACCTCTAAAGGTCCTATTAGGATTCTCGTTGAACCAAGAATAACTCCACTAATTATCACCACACCGGGGCCAGTCCTCCACTCTTCTGATAAGGTTGTCCCTGGAATTATGGGGCGTAAGTGTATTACCATGGTATCAAACAAGATTCATGGATTGATGAAGATGAAACTGTTGATGTTACAAACATTGTTGGATCAAGTAAAGTTACTAGGATGGGGAGGATTTCCTCTCCAGAGATTTCACCTCCGACAACCACTACTACACCCATTTGCATTATTGCTATTAAACCTGTTACTGATATTCGAGGAAAGGAAAAAATGACTGAGCCTGACCTAACGGAGGCGCCCGCAAAAGATACTACCATCAAGGACCCATCTACCCAAGAGATGGAGGAGATTTTAAAGATTATCAGAAAAAGTGATTACAAGATAGTGGAACAGTTGGGTCAAATACCCTCGAAGATTTCTATGTTGTCTTTATTGCTATGCTCCGATGCGCATGCTCAGGAACTGATAAAATTCCTGAAAAAGGAACATGTCCCTCAAGAAACTACGGCCAACCAATTTGAAAACTGTGTAGCCAGTTTGACTGCTGACAATGGTTTGGGATTTTCGGATGCAGATTTGACCCCAGCGGGGAAGAATGACAAAAAATCTCTACATGTTTCCATCGAGTGTAAAGGCACCACTTTAGCACATGTGTTAGTAGAGACAAGGTCCTCCCTCAACGTTTTACCGAAAGGTGCTTTAGACAGATTATACTACGAAGGATTGGTACTGAAACCAAGTGATATCGTGGTAAGAGCCTTTGATGATTCAAAAAGAATGGTCCATGGAGAGGTTGACCTTCCTATCAAAGTTGGATCTCAAGTCTTCAACTCAACCTTCTATGTGATGGATATTCGTCCCGCTTATTCTTGCCTGCTGGGGCGCCCATTGATACATGGGGCAGGTGCAGTGACTTCCACACTACATCAAAAGCTGAAGTACTCGGTCAAAGGAAAAATTGTCACTGTATGCGGAGAAGAAGAGTTTATGATTAGTCATCTAAATTCATTCAAATATGTTGAAATGGAGGGCGAGTTCATAGAGACTTATTGTCAAGCCTTTGAAGTGGTCTCTCTCATGGTTGTTGTTGCGAAAGCCACTCCTGACATTCCCAAAGATGCTAAAGATACACTGAGGATGGCTTCTCTCAAAGATGCTCGTGTTGTTGTTGAAGAAGGAGGTTGCACCATTTGGGGACAACTTCCTGATATCCCACACAAGTCATACAAATTTGGGTTGGGCTTCACTTCCAAGGCTCAAAAGGAGGTTCGACGTGCCCGTGTAAGGAAACCACCTCTCCACATTAATAACCATGGGGTTAATGCTCTTGAAGACTCTGACAATGACGGCAAC
This sequence comes from Vicia faba, assembly GCA_948472305.1. Lineage (NCBI taxonomy): Eukaryota > Viridiplantae > Streptophyta > Magnoliopsida > Fabales > Fabaceae > Vicia > Vicia faba. The sequence goes on from OX451738.1 coordinate 1,171,932,551, forward strand.
TGGGACGACTGGATCTACCCAACTGCTAGTGGAGGACTCAACAAATGGCAGACCAAGGACTTCATCCCAATCTCCTTCAGCCATGAGTAACTACCATTTCCTATTTTTATTACTTTGAGAAATTTGTCTGTAATTTCCATTAAAACAATGAATTTAAGCCACGTGCCTTGCTCAGGGCACAATGATCCATTTGTTAAGGGTTTGTCATCTTCATATTCCATATGCTCATTTTAATGAAAAACATTGGACTATTTTGCATTTAAATTTTGCGCACTTTGCCTTTATTTACTTTATTGCATTTTCAATAGCCATGTGACCTTACATGCACACACACACACACATTTGCAGATCCACATCCACTTCGGGTCTCATTGGCAACAATTCCGCTATTGCCATTTATGACTTTGAACATCCAATCTACCAAGGCGAAGACGAAGGTGAAGAAGATTGTGAAATATCTGGGGAACTCTTCAGACTCTTAATGCAAGAGCAAAAGGTCATTCAACCGCACGAGGAGCCAGTTAAAGTGATAAACCTGGGTACTGAGGCAGACAAGAAATAAGTCAATATCGGCGCTAATTTGGAAGGCAGCGTCAAGTGAAGATTGGTTCAGATGTTACATGACTATGTTGAGGTGTTCGCTTGGTCATATAAAAATATGCAGGGACTTGATACTGATATTGTAGTTCATCGACTGCCAATGAAGGAAGGTTGTCCTCCGGTCAAGCAAAAAGTTTGTCGCATGTGGCCAGATATGTCTGAGAAAATAAAGGCTGAGGTAATGAAACAATTCGATGCAGGTTTCTTGGAAGTGACGTCATATCCCCAATGGGTTGCAAATGTGGTCCCAGTGCCAAAGAGATACGGTAAATTCTGTATGTGCGTAGACTACAGGATTTGAATAGGGCAAACCCCAAAGATGATTTCCCACTACCACATATTAATGTCTTGGTCGATAATACTTCTCACCAAAAAGTTTTCTCCTTCATGGATGGCTTCTCTGATTACAACCAAATCAAAATAACACCCAAAGACATGGAGAAAACCACTTTTGTCACACAGTGGGGCATCTTATGTTATAAGGTCATGCCCTTTGGTTTGAAGAATGCAGGAAAAACCTATAGACGAGCTATGGTAGCTTTATTTCATGACATGATCCATCATGATATAGAAGTCTACATTGATGATATGATTGCAAGGTCTCAAATTAAAGAAGAGCACCTTGATCATTTACACAAGCTATTTGAAAGATTGAAGAAATACAAACTGAGGCTGAATCCCAACAAATGCACCTTCGGGGTGAGGTCTAAAAAACTCCTAGGGTTTGTTGTCAGTAGAAAAGGTATTGAAGTAGATTCCACAAAAGTCAAAGCCATACAAGAAATTCCAGATCCCTGTACTGAGAAGGAGGTCATGGGTTTCTTGGGTCGACTCAACTATATTTCCCGGTTCATATCTCACTTAACTGCTACTTGTGAGCCAATCTTCAAACTATTGAAGAAAGATCAAGTAGTCAGATGGAACTATGATTGCCAAGCATCTTTTGACAAGATTAAGGAGTACTTACAAGACCTCCAATCCTGATGCCTCCAGTTGAAGGAAGGCCTCTGATTATGTACTTAACTATATTAGAGAATTCAATGGGGTGTGTGTTGGGCCAACATGACGAGTCTGGCCGAAAAGAGCATGCAATATACTAACTTAGTACAAAATTTATCGAATGTGAAACCAGATATCCACTACTCGAGAAAACTTGCTATGCTTTAGCATGGGCTATTCACTGGCTAAGACAGTATATGTTGACTCACACCACTTTATTGATTTCTAAGATGGATCCCATCAAATATATCTTCGAGAAGCCAGCTCTCTCCGAACGAATAGCCAGATGGAAAATGATATTGACTGAATATGATATCCAGTAAACTACACAAAAAGCAATAAAGAAAAGTATATTGGTGGATCATTTGGCCCATCAAGTTGTTAATGACTACCAATCCATGAACTTTGAATTCTCGGACGAGAATATCATGCTGATAACTAATTATAAAAAGCCTGGACCGTATGAAGGACCTGAAAAAGGATCCCGATGAACCATGGTTTTTGGTGGAGCATCCAATGCATTGTGTAATGGAATTGGTGCTATGATCATTTCTCCTGAAAGTTGCCATACACCTTTCACTGCCAGACTTTACTTTGACTGTACAAATAACATGGCCGATTATGAAGCGTGTATCTTGGGTCTAAAGGTTGCTATCGACTTAAGACTTAAATTCTTAAGCATATACGGAGACTCAGCCCTGGTGGTAAGTCAAGTTAAAGGAGAGTGGGATACCAAGCATCCAAACTTGATCCCTTACAAAGAGCTTGTGCTAACTTTGATCCCATACTTCGAGGAGGTCACCTTCGAGCATATCCCAAGGGAAGAAAATCAATTGTCAGATGCTTTAGCAAGTATGTCGTCTATGTTCAAATTCAATTGGGATAACGAAGCTCCCAGAATTAATATCAAAAGATTTGACGAATCGGCACACTGTTATGATATTGACACTGATGAGGAGAAGCCTTGGTACCATGAAGTGAAAAGGTACCTTGAAATGCAAGAATACCCTGAGGGGGCGTCAATCAACAACAAGAAATTCCTGCGGAGGTTCTCAGCCAAGTTCTTCCTAAGCAATGGGATCCTGTACAAGCGCAACCATGATTCTACTCTGCTCTGTTGTATAGACAAGAAGAAGGCAGAGAAGATCATGGAAATCATGCATGAGGGTATCTTCAGAACTCACTCTAGTAGACACATTATGGCCAAAAAGATTCCGAGGGCTTGTTATTATTGGTCGACTATGGAAACTGATTGTCACCACCACTCAAGGACTTGCCATAAGTGTCAAATCTATGCCGATAAGATTTATGCACCTCCAATACCTTTGAACATCATGATTGCTCTGTGGACATTTGCAATGTGGGGCATTGACATGATCGGAGAAATCAAACCCACTTCCTCCAACAGACATCGTTTCATCCTCTTCACCATTGACTACTTCACCAAATTGGTCGAAGCTACTTCATTTGCCTTAGTTACTAAGAATGTTGTAGCCCAGTTTATCAAACATAACCTCATCTGTCGATATGGCATCCCTGAAAGGATCATCACTGACAACGGTACCAACCTTAACAATGCCATGATCACTGAACTCTGCACGTAGTTCAAGATCAAACATCACAACTCTGCTCCATATAGGCCTAAGATGAATGGCGCAGTGGAAGATGCTAACAAAAATATAAAGAAGACTGTGTAAAAGATGGCGGTGACCTACAAAGACTGGAATGAGATGCTACCATTTGCTCTCCATGGCTACCGTACCTCGGCACGAACATCAATTGGGGCAACCCCGTTCTCTTTAGTTTATGGCATGGAAGTCGTCTTGCCTGTCGAAGTTCGGATTCCTTCTCTAAGAATTATGAAAGAAGCAGACTCAGGCGAAGATGAATGGATCCAGGCTAGATTGGATAAGTTGAATTTGATTGATGAAAAAAGACTAATTATTGTCTTACATGGTCAAATGTATCAAAAGCGTATGATCAAGGCATGCAAAAAGAAGATCAAACCTCAAGTATAGCAGGCTGGAAACTTGGTAATAAAGTGCATCATCTTACCACAGGCGATCCAAGGGGAAAATGGACTCCCAGTTACGAAGGGCCATTTGTAGTCAAGAAAGTATTCTCTAGCGGCACTATGATGCTAACCATTATGGACGGTGAAGATTTCCCGCATCCTGGGAACACGGACATAGTCAAAAAATACTACGCATAAAGAATGACCCGCTAGGTTGACATACCTAGGCAAAAATAAGGGCATCCCGGCAAACCAAAAATGTTCGGGGGGAAATTAGGGATATATGCAAAAGATTGTACATCCAGTAAGTCGAAAACCTGAAAGGGCGGCTTGGGAAAAAAAGGGTATCTTGGTGGATTGAAAACCCGAAAGGGAGGTCCAAGCAAAAGTTAAGGATTAAAGCATACGAATATGTCCCGTTAAATCACTACAGCCAGTTTTATTACCAAGGTCAAAAGTTCAAAGGGTACAAGATCAATTCAATCAACTTATTTCAACGGCAAGGGATGATGTTCGAATACATAGGGGCAATAGCAGATTTGGAACCCAATGAAATCACTTCCACATGGCTATACAATTTTTTGTTTTCACTTTGTATCCTTTTCATTTTTTTGACGACTTTATCTTACTAGGATTTTTGTCTCCCTGTACAAAAATGCCTATTTATAGGCATATTATTAATATAAATATACTTTGAAGTGCAAACTTTTTGTTTTTCTGTTTTGAGTGCAAAAACACCCAATGACTAAAATTGAATGAACATATGCATATGAACATGATTAGTTGTTAATAAAAGTATGCGTAAGAACAATAATAAGCATTTACTTAAGGATTTGGGATATCCCCACAGAGTCACTTCAATGAAATTATCCCCACAGAGTGAAGTCATACATTCTCCGGCCAGAGTTCCAATCAGCAATTATCTTCCTCAACCGAGTTTGGTCTTCTAAAGCTGAGAAAGAAACCTTGCAAAAGTTCTTCCTCATAAGAATTCATTTCCCCAATAATGTCACCAGAATACTTTCCTCAATAGGGTTTACTTCTCCAACAGACTACAATCTCCCCAGCTTGAGTCTATTACTACAAATCACTGACTAAAATCCTCTCCCCCAGTAGAGTTGATACTACCCCCAGAAAGTTGCTGCAAAGCATGGAATTCGACCAGATACCAGTTAACTTCATCCTCCCTTGACAATCGAAAGTTTAATCATCCATTTTTAAATTCCCCAGTAGAGTAATGGTCAACTAAGGTTCATGAATTCTACTCCCTAAGTAGAAATCAACATTCCCTGCAGAGTTTCCTCAAACAGCAAACAAGAATTCCCAGCAGAAGCATTCTAAACAAAGTTGAAGATACACATACTCTTCATTTCATGCGGTAGTCTGGGATTTAGCTTCGAAAAACTCCCCAATGATAGTCAGGGATTTATTTTACAGACTAAGATACATTTCAACGACATTCATACAATATGTATACAAAACATATAACATAAATCTCATTTATTTTGAGAATATCATTACAAATTGCATGCATCATGACACTACATACAACTAACCCTTTTCCTTTTTAGGAAAAAAATTAATCAACGAATAAAATACCTCTTCTGGTTTAGATTTACTTCTTCCAGTTAAAGACATGCGAACAAAAGACCTCTTCTGGTTTAGATTTACTTGTTCCAGTTAAAGACAGGCGAACAAAAGTCCTCTTTTGGTTTAGATTTACTTCCTCCAATTAAAGACATGCAAACAAAATACCTCTTATGGTTTAGATTTACTTCTTCCAGTTAAAGACAGGCGAACAAAAGACCTCTTCTGGTTTAGATTTACTTCTTCCAATTAAAGACAGGCGAACAAAAGACCTCTTCTGGTTTAGATTTACTTCTTCCAGTTAAAGACAGGGGAACAAAAGACCTCTTCTGGTTTAGATTTACTTCTTCCAGTTAAAGACAGGTGAACAAAAGACCTCTTCTGGTTTATATTTACTTCTTCCCGTTAACGACAGGTGAACAAAAGACCTCTTCTGATTTAGATTTACTTCTTCCAGTTAAAGACAGGTGAACGAAAGACCTCTTCTTGTTTAGCTTTATTTCTTCCAGTTAAAGACAGGTGAACAAAAGACCTCTTCTGGTTTAGATTTATTTCTTCCAGTTAAAGACAGGCGAACGAAAGACCTCTTCTGGTTTAGATTTACTTCTTCATGTTAAAGACATGCGAACAAAAGACCTCTTCTGATTTAGATTTACTTCTTCCAGTTAAAGACAGGCGAATGAAATGCCTCTTCTGGTTTAGATTTAGTTCTTCCAGTTAAAGACAGGTGAACAAAAGACCTCTTCTGGTTTAGATTTACTTCTTCCAGTTAAAGACAAACGAATGAAAGACCTCTACTGGTTTAGATTTATTTATTCCAGTTAAAGACAGGCGAGCGAAAGACCTCTTCCGGGTTAAATTTATTTTTTCCAGTTAAAAACAGGCGAAGGACATCTGCTGTTTCAATATAAATTGACCAAAGATTTATTCTAATACTTCTTCCAATTTCTACCAACAGTCAATTTGGATGGAATCTATAATCCCACCTCCGTTATATATTTATAACCTCTCTAAATGGAATCTATAAGCCCATTCCCAACACAATCAACCAACGACATTATTTCATGCGAGTGTAAATTTCTGGGCACTCTAGTGTTCAATCATTTTCCACCTTGAAGTTACGGATGGCGGACCCGCCAATCTAAATCTCCAGGTTTAAAAAGATTGAACAGGGGAAGCTGTTATACCTCAAAATGTTCCATCTCTTTTCTCAAGACATTTCTCACAAGATCTCCAATGACTCAAGTTTGCACAAGTGTTGACTAGGTCAAACCACCTCCTAAACACTGATGCCTTAAATTAGAGTTTTGATTTTCACATGGACAATTGGACTTATAATGCCTCAAATGACCTTCATGGATCATTATAGACCTTCAAGAATACTCATGTCAAGTTTTAAGCTTTGGATCACAATTTTGCTCAGTCGATTGATGAGATAACTGAAAATTAATTGTGTTGGGTAAAAAGTTAACTGATACACAAAAAGTCAAACTTTGACTTTTTGGTCAACATTACATTCCAAGAATAAAAATTCATCAAGACATTCAAGAATATGAAGCTTGATCCTCAAGAATCAAGAAAGTCAAAAAGTCTATAAAAAAGTCAAAGTTTTCAATACTTAGAAATTTTCTAAGTGTTTTTACACTTGATAATTTCATTACTTCATGACATTTTTTCACCAAGATGCAAGATGATTCAAAGAAGACTTTCAACATGAAATTTGTAGATCTTGATGAATTCTAAAACTTTGTATTAGAGGGTTGATTTCCAAAAAATACTTAGATTTGAAGATGTAGGCTCATGAAGTCATGACATTTTTATCTAACACTTAGAGAAATTTTCAACACGTTTTAGTCATTTTTATCTCAACTTCTTGGCCAATTTTCATCAAGTTCTAGTTTGATTTAGCCAAAGTAGTCAACATGAAAGTGGTATAAAATGTTTCAAGCTTTCTAAAACATCTAAGAGCATGAATTTATCATACTTAAGCTAGGAGATCCAAAGACATGAAGTTGGGCATCCATTCTTGAATTACAAGTCATTTTGGTGAAGAACACATAATCCAATCTACATGCTACGCTGCATAATCTTGTGTTGCAGGCATTCTAACTTGCAAATATCACCATAAATTAATGTTTACACAAACTTTTTAGCTATGGTCCATTTGATTTAAGCATTGTCCAAGTGATCTTTCCATTTTTGGCATAAAGTTAACATTGCCATTCTTGCAAAGTAGCTTTAATCACAAAGTCAGCTTCTTGAGCCTCTAACTTGTTACTCCTACACACACTCAACACAAAAAAATTATACAAGCATACTTAAAGTGTCCAAAAATTCTATGAAGCAAAGTACAAAGCATTGGAACTATGATCTTCAAACTTGCTTCATGTATAATCCAACCTAGCCATAACATGTGATCTTGCAAAATCTGATCAACCTTTGTCTTAAAACCTCTTGCCTATAAATAGAGAGATCATTTTAAAGAGAGGAAAGTAGATAAAATAGGAAAAAGAAATAGAGGAACAAGCCCTCAAAACCCCTATACTCTCAAAAAATCAGAATTGTCCATAAAACCTCCATTTTTGAGCTTTGAAGTCCAAATCTTTGAACCTCTCACACCTTGCAAGTTCTGCTCAAACAAACCATCTAAATACTTCACATTCATCATATAGAAGTTGTTCAAACACAAGAACAACTTCTGTAACCTCATTATCACCGTCTTCCAAACTCAAAAACAGTACCTTGCAACTTGACTTGGTTGGAGTGATTCAGCAACTTTTAGCATAAAGTAAGGATTGTAACAAACTCTTGGAGGTCCAAAGGAGCTCAGTCAATCACCACTGCGCACCCGGAAACATCCATATATGTTATAAAGTTTTAGCTTTAAGAGGTAAAACTTTCTCAAATTGTAATATCTTTATCCATACATCATTTGCTTTCATTTTCAAAGGGATATAACAGGATATATCAAAAAGAAAAACTTAGCAAAAAACCAGTTCAGGGACTGACACTGGTGCCCGTGTCACACGACACGCCCGTGTCAGCTCAACTGGGTTGAAAACTTAACAAAAATGCAGGGCAGGACTTAACACGGGTGCCCTTTTTTGCACGCGTAAATCAGAACTAAGAGAGAACGAAATTGAGACAGTAACGATAGGAAAACAAATGTAGCAGTAAAGATTTGAGATTAAGCCATCAATTGACTTAACTCAACACAATGAAGTCGCCACCACACTTTATTGTTTCCAAAGGGAAATGGGAAAAAATTGAACAAACCCAAAAAGATCAGAGATCGAGGTACGGGAGTCAGTTATGCAAAGGGAAGGTATTAGCACCCTAAGCATCTACGGTACTCCGCAGGATCCACTTTGTTTGGTTGCTTTTAAAAGGAGTGTCATGTAAAGGTTTACTTGCTAAAGGAAAAGAATGAATGATTATTTGTAAACAAAATAAAATGAAATGTTTTTTTAATTATTTTTGTTGCTCGCCTTGGGTAGTAAGACTTAGTGCCTACTGTGGTACAGTGGCAGAACCGACTGTTTTGAAATGCTGGTTTGCGTTTTGCGTTTTTTGTTCGCAAAATGTCGCGGTAAGCAAGAGTTGCCACCGACTTTTATTTTATCCAACAAGGAAAAGGGAAAAGAACAGAAAAAACCTTTTTCGAGATGTTTCTGAGTACGGGGGGTAGATTATAGAAAGGGAAGGTGTTAGCATCCTTTCTATCCATGGTTTTCCATGGGCTCTTAGGTACTTTCTCATTTTGAAATTGCTTGTGTGTGCTTGTTTTGAAAAGTTTTGTTTTACTTCATTTTAACCCTTGTTTCTGTCCTCAAGAGTGTTACGAAGTGTTTTTGAAAACTTTGTTTAAAAAGTGTTTGGTGTGAAAAAGTTTGATTTAAGCAAGTACCTACTCGGAAGAAAAAAAGATTGTTTCTATTATTGCTTCCTTTAGACAGCGCTATCCCAATATTAGGGAGTAGGTAGCACCGTCGTTGGAGTTGTAAGGGTCAATTTGAAAGGGACGTACGATCACTAAAGCAGTGTTAGGACGTCTTAGTAATAACCCTACTGTCTTAAGATCATATTCGAGGCAACATTTCCGAAGCAACCTTTCTGAGGAAACATTTCCGAACGGGACATTTGATATTTCTTTAGACAAGAGGGTGACCACTAAAGTATCCTATACTTAATGATCATTTACCGAAGGCAACCGAAGTGAGAGTATACCCTAGGAGTGCGCATGTGCGAGTGTTTTAATTTCAGTTATTATCTTTGCACATTTAGGGTTTGCTAACCATTTTAAAATTAACATACATTCTTGTCATGCAATCCTATTATCATACATCTAACAGTTAATATTTGCGGAAATTAAAATGCAAGAAATAAAGCTACACTATTACAAGGCTTCGGGTAGGGGGATTAATTACATAGCCAAAAACCTGTAAAACGATAAATGAAAGAAAAAACCTAATTAAACTATTACATCCCATGAGCAATTACATCAATATTGTAAAAATAAATAAGCGCGCGCGATGAATTGAGAACAAGAAAGAATTAGGGTTTTGACCCCGTCTAACCTAATTAAAAGAAAAAAATTACTTTTTGTTGTTTTTGATTATTTTAAGAAAATAAGGTTTTAAATTAAATACAAACCTAATCATTAATTAAATTAAATTAAGAAAAATAATTAATTTTGGCCTATTTTTGTATTTTTGTTATTTTGAGAAAAGAAAATAAAAGTTAAATCAAATAAAACCTAATTTTCTAATTTGTTTTAATTTATTTACAAAAAATTAAAGTTACCTTAAAATTAAATTACACTAATTAAATTAATTTTTGATAAAAGATAAAAACTAAATCTAATTTGATGAAAATAATTTTTATGAGTTTTATAAAAAAAAGAATTAAATTTGTGAGAGAAATAATTAATTAAAATAATTAAAAGAAAATATAAAGGAAAAAGAATAAGAATATGGGCCTGGTGATCAGCAGTTTGAGGGGGTGCCAATAGCAGCTTTAGGGCCCAAAAGAAAGGGTCCACGTTTAACTCTCCTGGTTTCCATGTTGCATGTTGACTAGGGTGCATCGTGGTCCTTCATGTGATGGCATGTGGATCTGATCTGCTTTAGATCCAATGGTTGCAAGCTGATGGTCCATGATGGTCTTTGTGCCTGTATACATGCCTGATTACGCACGAAAAAATATGGTGAAATAACATGGGGGACCTTGGATTCGAACCCATGTCCTATGGCCTTTTCCTTCGCCTCCTTACCAACTAAGCCAACGCGTTTGTTTATACATGGAATGAACAAAAAATATTATATGAAAAACACAACGTGTTAACTTTCAGCGCGCGAATGTTTGAATGGGCGAACCAGGGCACGCCACGCCATCATCTCCTACCTCCCTCTGTTGCTAAAAGTCTGATGACTTTTACCTACGGACAAGAAGCGTAGGTACAACCCCTGCAATTTTCCAAAATCTCATATACGCACAATAAATGAAATCTAATGCTACAGACCAATTCGCCTTGGCCTTGTGAACATCATGGTGCCTCTCTTTTGGGCCAATTTTACCTGTACAAGAAAATCCAAAAACGAAACAAAAAACCCTAACAATGGTGGATCTCTGTATAGCTAACAAAAATGCAATTACTCATTACCAATAGCTTGCAAATGCTTCAATGAACAAGAATATATAAGTAATTCATGCTACAAGTGCCAAAATAATGAGATTCGATTTCAAGAAAATGTCAAGGTCGTGAATCACATACAGTGAGTTTTGGCGCACGAAAATGCTTGCTTTTGATGGGTATAGACTCCTTGTACACTCAGGAAACGAATGAGATCGCTTGGAAGGCTTGAGAATGCCTGGAAGTATGAAAACATATCACCACTTTTTCTTGATTTTTTGAAAGTTGTTCTTCACTCTACATGCCTCCAACCCATGTCCTTTTAGTCTACATTTGTTCAATATATATCATTGAGTGAATTAGGTTTACAAGTTTGCTCTAAATCTTTTTCAATTATGGTCTTTGATCATGATTTGATTACCATGAAGATCTTTCCAAAATAAGCCAAAAACCAATCTTTTTGTGTACAAACATGACTTGCACGATTTTATTTCATTGCTAGCTGTATAAGAGACCTGAAATATGCACAAAATCTCAAGGTTTAAATGATTTTGATATTTCCATGATTTTATTTTGATTTAATTTGATTTAATTGAAATAAAAATCAAAATAAATGGAAAAAATAAAATAAAGGAAAGTGGGAAGGACCATGGGTTGTGGACCATGTTACAAATTCAAAACAAGTACAAAAAGTTGGGCCCATTTGACAAAATTTGCAATTTGAGGCATATTTGACTTTTGGAAATTTTGCAAAAAAGGTCAACTTCACCAATGCATAACTTCTTCAATTTTGACTCCATGAAGGTGTTCTTGGACTTTGTAGAAATATTGAGATGTCCTCTAAGTAACCTCTTTGGTATCATCTTAATTGAGTCTTCCATGTTCATGTATGAAGTTTTGACAAAAAACGTATTTTTGTTGACTTTTCAAAATGACCTATAATGTCCAAATTCATAACTTCTTGTGATTGCATATTTTGAACTTGGGAGCTGAAGATGAATTGTAGCGAATTGCATCCTCTTCAAAATTAGCTTTGGATGGGTCATTTCTGATAAAGTATGAGAAAGTTATGCTTGGTCAAAGTTGAGTTGACTTTTCCTACAAAACCCTAATTTAGCAACTTTTGGGTTTTGATGAATTGTGAGCAATCCTTGAGGAATCATGATCAACCCTTGATCAAATTATGAATAATACTTCAAAATGAGGATGCTGACCAAGAATATTGAAGTTTGACTGTATGTGGGCCACAGTTGACTTTTGCCCTAGCACAGTCAATTTTTAGGCATTTGAATAGTTGACTGAGCAAACTTCTTCTGCAAGGTTTGAAACTTGACATGGATGATATTGAGAACATATTAGGATAATAGTGAGAATTTGGGACCCTTTTGATTCAAACATCTTGATGCAAACTGAAACCCTAATTTGGGGTAGACTGCCTTAGGAGAGAGTTTGTCTGGTCAACCTTTGGACTTCCTTGAACAATTTGAGGACCTCACTTGAAATGTATTGAGAAATATGGGAAGGCAAATTTTGGGGTACAACAGCTGCCCCTGTTCAATCTTCATAAACCTGAGGATGTAGATTGGCTTGTCTGCCTTTCGTGATCCAATGGTGGAAGATGATTGAACACTAGAGTGCCCAGAAATTTGCACTCACATGAAGTTGTATCCGTCTTGCAATGTCGAGAATGGACTTATAAATTCCATTTGGAGGTTGATGACGGGAAATGGGCTTAAAGATGCCATCCGAAGGAGTGTCGATCGCCTAAGAGATTCCTTAGCGAGAGCCTGTATACCTGTTGTTGAGGAAGACTACGCTGGGGAATGCTGGTCTCTGTCTTGGTAAAAGGTTGAATTTTAGGAGTTTCGGCCGTCCGTTATTCTACTGGGAAATCGTCTCTTAGTCGAAGAGGTGAAAATGAACTACTATTTGGTCGAAATCCAGGCTTCATAGTGATAAGATCGACTACTATCTGGTCGTAATCCAGGCTTTACGGTGACTTACTGAGGAGATGAGATTGAACTTGCTATCCGGTCGTAATCCAGGCTTCGCAATTTCTCGATTCTTATCTGGTCATAATCCAGGCTTCAGAAGGAATTAAGTTGTTATCCGGTCGCATTCGGGCTTTAACTTGAATTTAGGGCACACTAATATCTGTTCGACTCTGGGCTTCTTAGTCCAGGTAAACTGCTATTTGGTCAAAATCCAAGCTTTGCAGTGTCTTGTACTGTTATCTGGTCGTAATCCAGGCTTCAGTCCCTTATCGCTATCTGGTCGTAATCCAGGCTTCACGATGTTTTATACCATTATCTGGCTGAATCCAGGCTTCATGGTGTCCTGTACTGCTATCTGGTCGATTCTAGGCTTCACAATACCTTACTTCTTATCTGGTCGTATTCCATGCTTCAGAAGAAATCAAGTGGTTATCCAATCACATCCGGGCTTCCATTTGACTTTAAGGCCTACTAATATCTGGTCGATTTCTGGGCTTCATAGTAATTGGCCGGGTAAACTGCTATTTGGTCGAAATCCAAGCTTCATAGTGTCCCTTACTGTTATCTGGTCATAATCCAGGCTTCAATGTCTTTTACCGCTATTTGGTCGTAATCCAGGCTTCACGATGTCTCATACCATTATCTGGTTGAATCCAGGCTTCATGGTGTTTGGAGAAATCAAGATATTATCCGGTCGAACCCGGGCTTCATAACTTTAATTAAAGATATAACACTATCTAGTCGACTCCAGGCTTCGTAGTATTCTTGGTTGCTATCTGGTCGTAATCCAGGCTTCACAGAAACTTGTTGGGGATTAAGCTATTTTCCGGTCGATTTCCGGGCTTCATAGCTTGAACTTAAGATAAACCACTATCTGGTCGATTCCAGGGTTCGCGGTTTTTGATACTGTTATTCGGTCGTTCTCCGGGCTTCACAATATGATGGAGAAATCAAGATACTATCCAGTCGGACCCGGGCTTCATAGCTTGAACTGGAATAGAAATCTTAGCATCGATTTTTCTGAACCATAGAAAACTTGTGAGAATTTTGATTGCATCTTTCCCTAAAAGGTAAAGATTTAGTCGTATGTAATGTCATGATGCATGAAATGTATTGAGCAATGACGTCCTCAAAATAAATGAGACTGTGTTGTATGATGCTTATGCACATGTCATGATGTATGGATATGCAATGTTTTTATGATATTCTCTAACTAGGAAAAATAAATCCCGGACTGCTGCTGGAGAATATAAAGAGATGAATTCTTCGTTCCCACTGGGGATGACGTTCGAAGATGATTTGAGAATAAATTGGTGGGAGAATAACTCTGCTGGAGAATAAACTGGCGAGGGAATAACTCTGGGGAAGAGAGCTCCGCTAGAAGATATGCTGATTTGTAGAAATAACCTCGGCTGGGGATGAACTTCTATTGCTAGTGATAAACAAGCTCTGCTTGGGGAGAATTTTGTCGACTCACTCGCGATTGTGAACCTCGGCTGGGGAGAGTTGTGTCCTGTTTGGGAAAGCTAACACCATTGTATTTGGATACTTCTTACTCTACGGGGAGTGTATGTTACTGGGATGCATGCTGAGGATATGACAATGACTTTGTATCAAGACTTTTCTGCCCCTGTACCTGCTGGAGAAAGTGTTTGCGGAGGCCTTGTGGATTGAGTGTCATCCCAACTTATGAGGTGCTTGGTAATTTCTGATCGGAATGATAAGTCTTCTACTGATAGGCAAGTGACAAGATAACGGGACATAGTCGTACACTTTAATCCCTAACTTTTTCCTGGACTGTCTTTTCAGATTTTCAGTCCACCGAGATACCCTTTCTTGCCAAAGCCGCCTTTTCAGGTTTTCGACTTGTCGGGTGTACATATCTTTTTTGTTTTTATCCCTAATTTTTGCGCAAACCCTTTTGGTTCGCAGGGATGCCCTTATTTTTGCCTAGGCCAGTCAACCTAGCGGGTCTTTGTTCATGCGCAGTATTTTCTGACTATGTCCACGCTCCCAGGGTGCGGAGAATTGTCACTGTCCATAATAGTAAGTGTTTCCACACTGCCAAAAGATGTTTGTTTTATCATACAGGATTCGTTGTCAGAATTTATTTTGAATGCCCCAAGTGATTCAAATGGAGATCTGCTCCTGGCTATTTGGTATCCTTGAGAGATTCCTTGAATATTGACTTGACTGCACCAGATGATGGACGATGATCATGTCGTGCCCCTTGGTTGGAAGCGTTTTTCCACTTGAGGCGATCACTTTTGTTGGAGAAGGTTTTTGTTCACTAGATATTCGTCATACGAATTTCTCTGTTGCTGAACAAATAGTCATATGCAAACAATGTTATTTTAAGAATGCAAAGCTTACGATTGTCTTGAAGTTTTGAAAATGCAGTTTTTTTTATAGAAAAAATAGAATTTTGCAAAGATGTGATATCAACTCAGGATTTGTAATGGACCTTCAGAAGTCAGGATACCTTTTGTAACAGTATGCTTTCTAACTAACCCATGCTTCAGCTAGGACTTTTAAGGTTTATAACGTGTCCTGGTTCATGGTTTAATAAACAAAGGATAAAGGCTCAAATTTTATTTGTACCCACCTGTTCTTCGTGATGTTCTTTGATCCTAAACACAACTAATTGTGCATTTAGATACCGTTTGAGTCTTTGCTCTGATATTCCAGTGATGGTTCGAATACTGACAGTTTATTTTGAATAGGAAGTCATTTCTTTTTGTTGAGGGTTTGTAGGACCTCTTTCTTTTTGATTTTATTATCCTTGTCTTTTGCCTGAACTGTTTCTTTTTGTGATTACAGACAGCGGGATGCCCCAGTGTTTTTTCTTAAGTCTCCTTCATAGGTTTTGACTTAATGGGCTTTTATTTTGAGAGATAATGACTGCCTGTCTTGACGATTATAGGGAACCATCACCGTCTTTTGTTTTGGAAGGACGTCTTTGAAGCCATTCATTGTGCACCTGGATTAACTGAGAAAACTACCCTGGCCCAGGTTCTGATTAAGGGTTTTAATTTGTGTGAAAAGAAAAACCCCTACTTCTTTGGCTCAAAGGGTTGACTACGGATTATCTTCCTTATAACTCCACTGTTTAGGATTTGAAACAACGCTTGTACATCGTCAGCGGGGTCTATTCAAAAGCATACTGTAGAGATTTTGATATCATTTTCGTCATCCTCCCTCTAAAGGCTCAGAGCTTTTGTTCGAGAGTTGAATATCAAAAAAAGGAAAGCAATTTAAATATAGTGAATACGAATGAATTGATTCAAAACAAACATATGCAATGCATTGATATAGTAACAGAGTTTGACATGAATAGATGTTCGAACAATCAAAAGAAAATTGCAAATTGAAAATTCTAATGAACAAAAGCCTCTCTTGTCAAAACTTGTCACTTTAAATGGTGAGCCTTGGAGGATTGACAAACATTCCAGTTAACCATCTTGTGTGAATTCTAATGCTCCTTCATCAATCAGGTCTTGAATTTTGCATTTCAACCTCCAACAGTCGTCAGTATCATGACCTGGACTGTTGAAGTGATATGCACACCTTGCATCAGGGTTGTAGTTAGAGGAAGAAGTCTTGGGATTAGGATGAGGTTCTATCAAGGTAATCAGATTCATCCTTAATAGGTGTTGCAAAGCTTGAGACAGCAACATGTTGAGTTTGGTAAACTGCCTTTTGGGCATATCTAGCTTACTCTGATTAACCCATTGTTTTTGGCGAAGTTGTTGTTGGACCCGTGAGGTAGTAGAAATTTGGAAAGGTCCACTCTTAACCAAACAAAAATCTTGTCTTCTTGGAGGTTGATCAATGACTTGGTCCCCGACCTCGACTGTTTGCTTCATACTGTTGTATTCGTCTTGATGAAGTTGGTTGATGATGGCTTTCAGCTCTTCTTATCTTCGGGCTAGGCCTTGGATAAGAGCCATCTTCCCCAGCATTTGGGTTCTCATTGCACCTACCTCAGCTTGCAGTTGTTCCAGTCGTTCGTCCTTATTGTCTTCAGGACTTTTCTTGACCAAGTTTCCAACGAGGAGTGTTTTCAACTCTTTATTCCCCTTGGATATGTTTAGGAATATTTCCCTGAACTGAGCTTCTTGAGTTTGAAGATCTCAGTTGTCTTGTTTAAGAGCCATCGCTGAAATAAACAGCGAGAACATGAGAGACCTGTACTAGAAGACCTGTTATGCAATGATATATATGATATATGTATGCAATGTTTTCAAGGATCTCGTGGGGTAAACAAGAAAATGTTAGAATTTGGTTGCAGCTTGATTGAATAAACTTCGTGTCGTTAAGAGTCCTTCTTCAAGAGTCAAGCTCACCATATCAAGTGGTTCATAGCCCTTGACTCAAGTTATCGTGTTTTGATCTCTAGACGACATTGGCTAGAGGAAAATAAATCCCCTTGCCCCTTGCTAGACGTCTGATTTACCATAACCTGCATCACAAACCCTTGAGATCCTTGAAATGATTAAGGAAATGTTAAGGCATGATGTTATGATGTGTATGCTATGCGTTTAAGAAAAAGTGAGAAGTGATGTAAGCAAGTAAACTCGATAAGAAATCCAAGTTATTGGATAAGGACTGTAAACAAAACCTGCAAGAAATTCATGTTGTCAGATAATAAAACTGTGCAAGTAGTTCAAGTTGAAAGCACACAAGTCACACAAACAACCTTAGGTTTAGGCTTGCATGGGTTTTAAGGTAGTACCCTCTTGAAGTTTAGTTGGTCCAAACCTGTCCTAGCAAAAGTAACCGGGTTCTAGAGGTTCTCAATATCACTGACCATCCTCCATCGGTCATGGTTTCAGCTCACACAATATTTTCTTGCGGCCGGAACTATCTCGAGAGTATGGTCTCAATGAGTGTAGCATCGAGTATCAACTAGTTCTCATCTTTACACCGAGGCCGGCTATCTCATTACTTTCTAATGGCCAAGTTGGTCGATTAAAGGATCTAAGGTTAGTTGATGCTTAATGAAACCACACAGCGGCCCCGTATTCTCCTTATTTCTACACAAGGGATACCGGTACCAATCAATGTGCCACATCAATGTAGCTACTACTTCAACCGTATCGGTCTACGCCGTACAGTTCCCTCACAGTTTAATGCTACTTACCTAAAAGGTGTCCCTAAATCCGGGTTAGGATCTATAGTAACTCCCAAACAAAACCATTAAAAGTAAAGCAACCAAAATAAACAAGAGCAACAATTTATGATTAACTAGATCCTAAGATATACCCCACTCATTATAGTCCCCAGCAGAGTCGCCAGTTCTGTGGTACGGTGGCAGAACCGACTGTTTTGAAATGCTGGTTTGGGTTTTGCGTTTTTTGTTTTCAAAATTTCGCGGTAAGCAAGAGTCGCCACCGACTTTTATTTTATCCAACAAGGAAAAGGGAAAAGAACAGAAAAAACCTTTTACGAGATGTTTCTGAGTACCGGGGGGGGGGGGGGGGGGTAGATTATAGAAAGGGAAGGTGTTAGCACCCTTTCTATCCATGGTTTTCCATGGGCTCTTAGGTACTTGCTCATTTTGAAATTTCTTATGTGTGCTTGTTTTGAAAAGTTTTGTTTTACTTCATTTTAACCCTTGTTTCTTTCCTCAAGAGTGTTACGAAGTGTTTTTGAAAACTTTGTTTGAAAAGTGTTTGGTGTGAAAAAGTTTGATTTGAGCATGTACCTACTAGCATGTACCTACTCGGAAAAAAATATTGTTTCTATTCTTGTTTCCATTATACAACGTTATCCGACTATTAGTGAATAGGTAGCACCGTTGTTGGAGTTGTAACGTTCAATTCGAAAGGTACGTACGATCACTAAAGCAATGTTAGGACGTCTTAGTAATAACCCTAGTGTCTTAAGATCATATTCGAGGCAATATTTCCGAAGCAACCTTTCCGAGGCAACATTTCCGAACGGGACATTTGATCTTTGTTTAGACAAGAGGGAGACCACTAAAGTATCATATACTTAATGATCGTTTATCGAAGGCAACCAAAGTGAGAGTATACCCTAGGAGTGCGCATGTGCGAGTGTTTTAATTTCAGTTATTATCTTTGCACATTTAGGGTTTGCTAACCATTTTAAAATTAACATACATTCTTGTCATGCAATCCTATTATCATACATCTAACAGTTAATATTTGCGGAAATTAAAATGCGAGAAATAAAGCTACGCTATTACAAGGCTTCGGGTAGGGGGATTAATTACATAGCCAAAAACCCGTAAAACGATAAATGAAAGAAAAAACCTAATTAAAGTATTACATCCCATGAGCAATTACATCAATATTGTAAAAATAAATAAGCGCGCGCGATGAATTGAGAACGAGAAAGAATTAGGGTTTTGACCCCGTCTAACCTAATTAAAAGAAAAAAAATTACTTTTTGTTGTTTTTGATTATTTTAAGAAAATAAGGTTTTAAATTAAATACAAACCTAATCATTAATTAAATTAAATTAAGAAAAATAATTAATTTTGGCCTATTTTTGTATTTTTGTTATTTTGAGAAAAGAAAATAAAAGTTAAATCAAATAAAACCTAATTTTCTAATTTGTTTTAATTTATTTACAAAAAATTAAAGTTACCTTAAAATTAAATTACACTAATTAAATTAATTTTTGATAAAAGATAAAAACTAAATCTAATTTGATGAAAATAATTTTTATGAGTTTTATAAAAAAAAAAAAGAATTAAAGTTGTGAGAGAAATAATTAATTAAAATAATTAAAAGAAAATATAAAAGAAAAAGAATAAGAATATGGGCCTGGTGATTAGCAGTTTGAGGGGGTGCCAATAGCAGCTTTAGGGCCCAAAATCAAGGGTCCATGTTTGACTCTCCTGGTTTCCATGTTGCGCGTTGACTAGGGTGCATCATGGTCCTTCATGTGATGGCTTGTGGATCTGATCTGCTTTAGATCCAATGGTTGCAAGCTGATGGTCCATGATGGTCTTTGTGCATGTATACATGCCTGATTACGCAAGAAACAATATGGTGAAATAACATTGGGGACCTGGGATTCGAACCCAGGTCCTATGGCCTTTTCCTTCGCCTCCTTACCAACTGAGCCAAGGCGCTAGTTTATACATGGAATGAATAACAAATATTATATTAAAAACACAACATGTTAACTTTTAGCGCGCGAGTGTTTGAATGGGCGAACCAGGGCACGCCACGCCATCATCTCCTACCTCTCTTGGTTGCTAAAAGTCTGATGACTTTTACCTACGGACAAGAAGCGTAGGTACAACCCCTGCAATTTTCCAAAATCTCATATACGCACCATAAATGAAATCTAATGCTACAGACCAATTCGCCTTGGCCTTGTGAACATCATAGTGCCTCTCTTTTGGGCCAATTTTACCTGTACAAGAAAATCCCAAAATGAAACAAAAAACCCTAACAATGGTGGATCTCTGCATAGCTAACAAAAATGCAATTACTCATTACCAATAGCTTGCAAATGCTTCAATGAACAAAAATATACAAGTAATTCATGCTACAAGTGCCAAAATAATGAGATTCGATTTCAAGAAAATGTCAAGGTCGTGAATCACTTACAATGAGTTTTGGCACACGAAAATGCTTGCTTTTGATGGGTATAGACTCCTTGTACACTCAGGAAATGAATGAGATCGCTTGGAAGGCTTGAGAATGCCTAGAAGTATGAAAATAGATCACCACTTTTTCTTGATTTTTTGAAAGTTGTTCTTCACTCTACACGCCTCCAACCCTTGTCCTTTTGGTCTGTATTTGTTCAATATATATCATTGAGTGAATTAGGTTTACAAGTTTGCTCTAAATCTTTTTCAATTATGGTCTTTGATCATGATTTGATTCCCATGAATATCTTTCCAAAATAAGCCAAAAACCAATCTTTTTGTGTACAAACATGCCTTGCACGATTTGACTTCATTTCTAGCTGTATAAGAGACCTAAAATATGCTCAAAATCTCAAGGTTTAAATGATTTTGATATTTCCATGATTTTATTTTGATTTAATTTGATTTAATTGAAATAAAAATCAAAATAAATGTAAAAAATAAAATAAAGGCAAGTGGGAAGGATCATGGGTCGTGTACCATGTTACAAACTCAAAACAGGTACAAAAAGTTGGGCCCATTTGACAAAAATTGCAATTTTAGGCATATTTGACTTTTGGCAATTTTGCAAAAAAAGGTCAACTTCACCAATGTATAACTTCTTCAATTTTGACTCCATGTAGATGTTCTTTGACTTTTTAGAAATCTTGATATGTCCTCTAAGCAACCTCTTTGGTCTCATCTCAATTGAGTCTTCCATGTTCATGTATGAAGTTTTGACAAAAAAAAGTGTTTTTGTTGACTTTTCAAAATGACCTATAATGTCCAAATTCATAACTTCTTGTGAGTGGTTATTTTGAAATTGGGAGATGAAGATTAATTTTAGGTAATTTAATCCTCTTAAAAATGAGCTTTGGATGGGTCATTTCTAATAAAGTATGAGAATGTTATGCTTGGTCAAAGTTGAGTTGACTTTTCCTACAAACCCCTAATTTAGCAACTTTTGGGTTTTGATGAATTATCATCCGTCCTTGATGAATCATGATCAACCCTTGATCAAATGATGAATAATGCTTCAAAATGAGAATGTTGACCAAAAATCTTGAGGTTTGACTGTATATAGGCCACAATTGACTTTTGCCCTATCACAGTTGATTTTTAGGCCTTTGAGCAATTGATAGAGCAAACTTTCTCTGCAAGGCTTGAAACTTGACATGGATGATCTTGAGAACACATTAGGGCAATGGTTAGCATTTGGGATCCCTTGGACTCAAGTATCTTGATGCAACATGAAACCTTAATTTGAGGTAGTCTGCCTTAGGAGAGGGTTTGTCTGGTCAACCCTTGGACTTCTTTGAGCAATTTGAGGATCTCACTTGAAATGTATTAAGAAATATGGGAGGGCAAGTTTTGGGGTACAACACCTACGTACTCCCTCGTGCAATGGAAAATTCAGAGCACTGTAGTTCGGCTAAGAAAGACTTGTCTGTTGATTGTTTTTAAACAAGGAGACAAGTTATCATTGTTAGGAGAGAAATCTCGACTAACGCCCACAAGGTGTGAGAAAGATGGATCCTGCGTCAGCAAGAGTGAGGGTTTGAGAACGCCTTTGGTACTCAAGTGGAAAATTCGACACCTTTATAACCATAAGGATAGGAGAATGTTGCTTGACTATCAATGAATCATGTCTCATCTTGAAAAAAGTTTTGAAGGGTAAAGGTGCTCGAGCGCACAAAAAGGTTTGAATGAGTTGAAGTGTGTTTGTTAATTTCGAAAGATGTCGAAGTATGATTAAGTGAATTAAAGTTTGTTTAAAGAAAATAAGTTTTAAAATAAAATGCACTCGACAAAGCCGAGGTTTATTATAAAAGTGGTTTGAGTTTATAAACAAAGAAGATTTTGAAAATTAAAGAAGATGGGAGGAGATGAAGGGACTATCCTAAAGAATAAAGTAAAAGCTAAGGAAGAGAACCGTCTAACCAACAAGAAGCCAACACTTGACATTATGGGTCAAGATAGATTCTCATTCTTTGGATTGAAACCAATAAATCAAAGATGCTAGACCTCTTGAGAAGACCAAACTTCTAGTGTATTAAGTCTTCGAAAAAATTGGGCTGAGTAACGGCTGTATACGGGTGAATTCCAGATTACAAACAAAGTATGTAATCACAATAACCTGCACATAAAACAAACAAAAAACTCAATGTCTTGAGGTAAACCTCAAGAACTCCAGAAAAATATCAATTAAGGTCACAAGGTCTCTAATATAAGCCAAGGTTTCTTTTCCTATGTCCAAGAAGTCCAATACTCCATAATGCCAAGGATAGTAACCAAGTAATCCAAGTATCATTAATGCTTTTAATAGTTCATGTTGATTATTAAATGTCTTTAAAAGTAAAAGAAAAGCTCAAGTGAGAAAAATAAAAATGACATAAAAGTAAATGCTCAAGTGAGCAAAGATGAAAATAGAATAAAATGTAAATGCTAAAGTAAATGGTACATAAAGTAAAAGCATAAAAATAAAAGCATAAAATAAAGTCAATTGTTAGAAATTAGTGGTTAGTTGGATGACCATCTTGAAACTTGCATTTGGAACTCATTAGAGGATTGGTAGAACCAAAGCATCCACACAACAAGTTGCATTTGATTTTTCTCAAGTATATCATCTATTTAAATAAAACTCAAGGCAACATTTAATAATCAACAATGTTTAAGTGATTCGCGTTGACCAAAATTGATGAAGATCCATTAGAGGATTAGTAGAACCAAAGTCTCCACACAATGAATCTCAAGGTGTTGTACCCCAAAATTTGCCCTCCCATATCCTTCAAAGTTTTGACAAGAATCATCCACAATTGGTTCAAGTCTACTCAAAGGCTACACAATCAACCATCCTCTTGAAGCCAGTCAAACTAGGGTTTTGGTTCTCACAAAGAAAATGAAGTTTCCAAGGGCCCAATCAAGTCCCACATGCCTATAAATATGGTCAAGCATCCTCATATAAAGTTTCAAGACTTTCAGCACAAGATTGCACAGTCAAAAACCCTAATTGCACTACAGCCAACTGTAGGGGCAAAATGGTCATTTGACAGTCAAAAGTTCAAATTTTTGGTCAACATCTTATTTTGAAGCCAAAAACATCATTTGATCAATGCTTGATCATGATTCTCAAAGTTTGGCTCAAAAAGTCTCAAGATACAAAAGTTTCTATTTTTGGACAGTTGAAAAGTCAACTGTAACTTGACCAAGGCATAACTTTTTCATGGTTCATCAGAAAAATCCCATCCAATGCTCATCTTGAAGGGGGAGACATTTCCTACAACTCATCTTCACACTCCAAGTCCAAGAAATGCTCTCACAAAAAGTTATCAATTTCAACATTATAGGTCATTTTCAAAAGTCAACAAAAAGGGACTTTAAGTCAAAGACCATAACTTGAGATTGGTAAATCAAAATGACATGGGACCAAATACATTGGTTAGAGGACTTCAAGACCTTTCCAAAATGTCCAAGAACATGTTCATAGCTTCAAACTTGAGCAAGATATGCATTGGAGAAGTTGGGAAATTTTTGTGAAATAGCCAAAGGCAATTATCCTTGAAATTTCATTTTTGACAAAAGAGGCCCACTTTTTCCACTTGTTTCAGCTTGGCCATGCTTCCCACGCGTCCCACAAATTATTTCAAAATTTAAAATTAATTTTTTCATTTTTACTTAATTTTATTGGATTTAATGCATTTTAAATCTTTTAAAATCAAATAAAATTAAAAAAGGTTAATTAAAGGGAATATTTTGCATTGAATAACTTTGAACCACCATTATACACATCCCAAATTCATGCCAAGGCCTAATCAAGCAAGAATTCAAATTTTGGTACAAAGATGGAAAGTGTTTCAATGGAGGTTTATGGAAAATCTTAAGCATGAATGCAAGGCATTATTGGCCATAATTCTTATCAAAACACATTACATAACATGTATACAAGTGATCACAAGGACATACACGAAAAAAGAAGCTCCCAAATTGCAAAACACATTTCAAAAAATTTCAAGCAAAGAGCAAAACTGTAAACCTCCTTACAACGCCTCTCAAGTCCCAATTCCCATCCAAACATATTCCTGACATCCTTAGGAAGCTTTGGCAATCAAAAACAAGCATAATCACTCAAGAAATCGTGCCTTAGACCTCCTCCGGTTTGCTTCATTTTTTCAAATTGTATATCATATTTCATAAGCAATTAACCCATTTTCTTTGTTGTTTTGTGTTGCTAGGGGCTTTCTAAAGCTAGTAGATTGATCCAATTGCATTTTAACGCATCATAGCATGATTCACCATTGAAATATTTTAGGGTTTCTCAAGCTTCAAATTGGGGATTTCCCCATATGGTAAAATTAGGACATCAAACTGCCATGGTTGGAATCGTGACATCCAAACGAACATAACAGACCCATCGCGCTCAATTTATGGTCAACCATGGCCTAATCGTTATTTTTTTTACAGGTTGCGTTTTGGGGGGGTTTAAAACCCCCTCTATCTCTTTTGTTACAGGGGCAAACGGAGAAGAAGGTTGGTGTGGCAAGACCTGAATGGAGGGTTCAAACCGCGCGCGCAATTTTTTTTGTTTTATATCAATTAACGTTATTTCTTACATATTATTTGTTTTCCATTCCATGTACAAAACGCGCAAACAGCTCAATTGGTAGGCAAGTGACTTGGTAAACACTGGGACCTGGGTTCGAATCCCAGGTCCCCTTAAATTATTTCTATTATTTTGTTTAACCCTTTCCCATGCAGTGCATCATTCAGTGATCCATCATACACCCAGCGTTTGTGCTTGCCATGTGTCTCTAATGGTCAATCCAATGGCTATTACCAGCCATCCACTATACGCATCAGTCAAACGTTCTCCACATGATTCAAAAAGTCAGCAAAGGGCCTCCTTCTGTTGGGCCAAAATTCATCAAGCCACCTCCTCAATTGGGGTCAACACCCCCCATGGTTTGCATATAGCTTTCTTTCTTTTCATTTTTTTTATTTATGTGTTTTATTTATTTTAATTAATTCATCAAAAACAATTTTCATAAAAACCAAAAAAATCAGAAAAAAAATCATAAAATAAAAATATTTTTTATTTAATTTAATTCATCAACATTTTTGTAAATAAATTTCATAATCAATTTAGTTTTAATTTTAGGTTTTAACTTTAATGTTTTTTTTCTTAAAATAATTAAAAACATAAAAATAGGTCTTTTATCCTTTTTTATTCTTTCTTCTTAATAAATAATCTTTTGTTCTTGTCACTATTAATTATTAATTATTTTTGTAAATAACTTATAATTAATTAATTAGGGTAAATTAGGTTACAACTTAAACATCTTTTTTTTTATAATTAAAAACAATTTAGAATTAGGATTTCTTTCAACATTAATTTCCTTTATTCTCATTAAATTTCATAAATACAAAAAAACATAAAAAATAAGTCCTTTCCTTTATTTAATTTAATTAATTTAATAATTTCAATTTAATTTCTTTAAAGGGTCCAACGCCCTCGCACTCGATTCTTATTTCCATTCGCGCATTTATTTTTTATTTCTTTTATGAATGTTATGTAATTGCTCCAAAGCCCTGTAATAGTTAATTAGGCATTTATTTTCTGCAATTTATTTTAAATCGGGTCTGGATTAATTTGGCGATGTAGACCCGCGCCTTTGTAATAGCGTAGGACCTTTACCGTTTCCGCACTTTAAATTCCCGCATCTTTTAACTGTTAAACAATCACATGAAAGAATGAATGCCCAAAAAAATAAAAATCAAAACGTAGATCACCAATGCATGACAAGACAAACAATAAACTGAAAATGACACACAATTCACACACCACCCCTAGGGTACGCCTCACGGTTGCCTTGCCTCGAAAGGTGATCGTCGAGTAGAGGATGTCTTAGTAAGTCCTCATGATCCGGGAACCTGGCATGAGGGTAGCTTCTAAGGTGTCTTCCCATTTCTTTGGTGATCACCATGTCCCGAACCTTCGAATTGACCCGAACACCTCCAACGGTGGTGCTACCTACCTCTCAATGGTGGGATAGCACTACTTTAAAGGACATTTACACAGACGAATTCCTTAGGGTAGGTAGACGACTCTAGATACTTGCTCTAAATTTCAAAACAAAACAAAATACTTTTCACACCAACACATTTTCAAAAAGCTTTCGAAAGCAATTTTTCAAACACTCTTGAGGACTGATACAAGAGTCGAACTGGAATTTTCAAAGAAACTTTTTAAAACCCACAATTGAAAAGCAAACAAACAATTTTGAAAACACAATGAGCAAGTATCTAAGAGCCCATGGATAACCATGGATAGAAAGGGTGCTAACACCTTCCCTTTCTATAATCTACCTCCCGAACCGAGAGCAATCTCTATAAGGAATTTTTCTGTGCTTTTGTCCTTTCCATTTGGAGAAAATAAAAGACGGTGGCGACTCTTGCTTCCGCGACATTTCGCGAACCAGCTTTAAACAGTCAGTTCCAGATCCACCGATCACAGAACTGGCGACTCTACTGGGGAGATAAACTTAAAGTGAGGTGTACCTTAGGGTTAGTTCATAACTGTGTTTTCAATTGTATTCTTTGCCTGCTTTATTATTGTGGGTTGCATGGGAGTTACATAGATCCTAACCCGGATCTGGGGATACCCTGTTAGGTAGCATAAGCTGTGAGGGACCTGTCCGGCGTAGACCGACACGGGTGAAGCAGTGGCTACGTTGGTGTGGCACCTTGGTCTGTACCGATATCCCTTGTGTTGCAACGAGGAGAATATGGGTCTTCTGAGGCGTCGTTAAGCACCGACAACCTTAGAACCTTAAATGACACAACTTGGCCATTAGAACAGTAGCAGTATGCTACGCCCATTGAGGCTAAACTCTCGTGATGGTTCTGGCCGCAAGAAAAGATTGCGATGCTGGAGTTATGACCGATTGAGGGTAGTCAGTGATATTGGGATCCTCTAGAACCCGGTTACTTTGATAGGACAGGTATGAACCAACCAACTGAAAGAGGGTAATACCTAGACCTCATGCTGGCCTAAACTCTAAGGGCTTCTCTTGTGTGACTTGTGTGCCTTCGTACTTGACTATCTGCATGCTTGTTACCTGACACTTGTTTCTTGCAGGTTTTGTTTATAGTCCTTAATTGGGACTCATAACAGGGTACTAAGTTTCTTGCAGGTTATGTTTTAAGTCCTTAACTGGGACTCATGACAGGTTTACTTGAGTTTCTTGCAGGTTTTAGTTTGCAGTCCTTAATTGGGACTCATAACAGGGTTACATACACTACCCCATGCATAGCATAACATCATACCATTGCGTACATTCTACATAAGGACTAATCCATTTCAAGGATCTCAAGGGTCTATGATGCAGGTCATGATGAACCAACTGTCCAGCAAGGGGCAAAGGGGATTTATTTTCCTCTAGACAAGGTTGTCAGGGGCTATGACCCACTGGATATGGTGAGCCTTTGACCCTTGAAGAAGGACTCTCTACAATATGCAGTGCCTTCAATCAAGTCACCAGTTTCCAATGCTAACAAATTTTCTTGTTTACCCCGCGAGGTCCTTGAAAACATTACATGCATGTCATACTCATCATTGCATAACAGGTATCCTTGTTGCAGGGCACTTACCTTTCTCGCTGTTTATTTCAGCAATGGCTTCACAACAAGATAACCAGGACCTTCACGCTCAAGAGACTCAGTTCAGGGAAATCTTCCTAGGTCTATCCAAGGGGCAGGAAGAGTTGAGGACACTCCTCATGGGGAATCTGATTAGAAAGAGTCCTGAAGACGACAAGGACGAACAGCTGAAACGTCTACAAGCTGAGGTAGACACATTGAAAACCAAGATGCTGGGGCAAAGGGCCCTCATTCAAGGTTTAGCTCAGGAGCAAGGAGAGCTGAGAGCCATGATCAGCCAACTTCCTCAAGGCATGAAGCAACCAGCCCAAATCAGGGACCAGGTCATAGAACAGCTTCCAAGAAGGCAAAGGTCGGGTCCAATGAATAGACCTCTCCGAAATGCTACCACTTCACAGGTCCAACCACAACCTCGCCCGGAGCGAAGGGTTGATCAGAGTGAGCCGAACAAGCCCAGGAGGCAATTTACCCAGCTTAACACGTCGTTGGCTCAAGCCCTACAACACCTGTTGAGACTGAATCTGATTACATTAAGGGACCCTCCTAAGAATCAGAATACAGCGTCACCAAAGTATAATCCCAACGCCCGCTGCGCTTATCACTCTGACAGCCCGGGGCATACTACAGATAGTTGTTGGAGCTTGAAAAATAAGATCCAAGACTTGATTGACGCAAAGGAGATTGAGTTCAAGGCGCCCGAGGCTCCCAACGTGATCACTGCTCCCATGCCAAAACATGGCTAGGATAGAAAGCACTTTTTTGTTCATTTGAATTCAAGTTGTAATTTTCTTTTGATTGTTCAAACATTTACTCATGATTAAACATTGTTATTTCATTAATGCATCGCATATGTCTGTTTTGAAGCAATATATTTGTATTCACTATATGCAAATTATTTTCATATTTTTTCTGATGATCAACTCTCAATAATTCTAAGCCTCTTGAGGGAGGATGACGAAAACGATACCACGATCTACAGTATGCTTTTGAACGGACTCCGCTGATGAGGTACAGGCATTGTTTCAATCCCTAAACACTGGAGTTATAAGGATGATAATCCCTCGTCAACCCCTCTGAGCCAAAGAAGTAGGAGTTTTTCTTTTCGAAATTTAAAACCCTTAATCATAACCTGGGGCGGGGTAGTCTCTCAGTTGATCCAAGTGCATAACGAACAACATCAAAAGAGGTCCTTACAAAACAAGGAAAGATAGTGATGGTTCCGAACAATCAATAAAGAGAGGCAGTCATTACTTCTCAAAATAAAAGCCCAATAAGCCAAAACCCATGAAGGAGACTTACAAAACTGGGGGCATCCCGCTGACTGTAATTCCAAAAAAAGGAAACAGTTCAGGCAAAAAAAAAAGAAAGGGATAACAATAATCAAAAAAAGAAAGAGGTCCTGCAAACCCTCAGCAAAAAATAAAGGAATGACTGCCTATTCAAATAAACGTTCAAATATCCGAATCATCACTAGTATATCAGAGCAAAGACTCAAACAAGGTCTAACGTATGATCAACTGAGTTTAGGTTTGGAGAACATCATGAAGAGCGGGTGGGTACAAATAATTTGAGCCTTTATCCTTTGTTTCTTAAACCGTGAACCAGGCCACGTTATAACCCTTAAAAGTCCTAGCTGAAGCATGGGTTAGTTCGAAAGCATACTGTTACGAAAGGTATCCTGACTCCTTAAGGCTTGCCATAAAATTGAGTTGACATCGCGTTTTACAAACATTCACTTGTTTTATGAAAAAAGGAATGCATTTTCAAAATCTTCAAGACAGACATAAGCTTTGCATTTTTAACATGACTTTGTTTGCATATGACTTTTTGTTTGAACAGCATAGAAATTCGCACGACGAATGCCTAATGAACAGAGGCACTTCCAATCAAGGGGCATGACATGATCATGGTCCATTATCTGGGGCAATCCAATCAAGATTCGGAGAATCTCTCAAAGGCAAAAATAGCCTGGGGCAAATCTCCGCCTGAGTCACTTGGGGCACTCCAGCAACGAATCTTGTCTGATTAAACACCTTCTGGTGGCATGACAAAACACTTCTAACAGGGGCAACTCCCTACATTCTGAAAGCACGGACATAGTCGAAAAAATACTACGCATAATCAAAGACCCGCTAGGTTGACGTACCTAGGCAGAAATAAGGGCTTCCCGGCGAACCAAAAGGGTTCGGGCAAAATAAGGGATGAAATGAAAAAATATGTACACCCGGCAAGTCGAAAACCTGGAAAGGCGGCTTGGGCAAAAATGGGTATCCCGGTGGACTGAAAACCAGAAAGGGCGGTCCAGGCAAAAGTTAGGGATCAAAGCGTACGACTATGTCCTGTCATCTTGTCATTTGGCCTACCAAAAGAAGGTTTGTCCATCAACAACTATCAGCACCTCACAGGTCTTCCTCTCCCACCTCAGGAACAGGGGCAATGATGAGCTGTCCAAGCAAGCTAATTGTTCTGTCCTCCAAGATATCAAGGTAGATTCTGCTGAAGAACACAACCAGACATCTTAATTCCCCAGAGAGTGAGCCAGCAAGTCAGTACACTCTCCTTTAGCGAAGCTATTATCAAGCCTTAAGGAAGTTGGGTATCCTCCCGCAGATCTCAACATTTCCCAGCAATGCACATATTTCTAACAAGCATCCCCGGCAGTCTTGGTCTAAAGATTGTTCTCCGGCGGCATACCAACATTCAAAGGAATCACTTCCCCCGCAGTTCAAAACTTCCCCAGGAGAGTCCAATCCAGTTTCCCCAGGAAAAGTTGGAATTCATCTCCCCAAGCAGTAAGCTTATCCCCAGTAGATTCTGGAAGCTTATCCTCACAGAGCACGAACGCGTCGCCCGGCTTTATTCAAAGAGTTATTTCCTTACCAAGATATAACTGGGTTATCCTCAGCCAAAAGCCACGGAAAGGTCGTCGTCAATACAGTTCTTTCTCATCCCCAACAAAGTCTATCAACACTTCCAACACAACAAGGATATCCCCAGCAAGTTACTATCAACAATTCAGCAAGATGTCTCTCTCCCCACAGGGTATTGCTTTCCAGCAAGATCGTTAGAGCACTTTTCACCCCGCAGAGTTATCCATTCGCCAAGATTATTCCCCAACGGAGTCATCTTCTCCTACCGGTATTCTTGCAATTATCATCCCCAGCGGAAGCAAAATCTATTCTCCAACATCAGCCCAGGAGTGACTTCCCGGCACCCGTCAAGGATTTACTTTCCTAGACGAAAACATACATAAACATCACATACATCATTATAGCATGCATAGACGCATCATATCTTAAAAATCTCATTTTATATTGAGAACATCATTGCTTGGTTCATATCATGCATTGCATATGACTGACCTTTACCTTTCAGGAAAAGATTCAGTTAAGTTCTCAATCATCTTTCAAGACCTAGACCGGTTCAGTTAATCGACTCCAAAGATTTCTTATCCAGTCCAAGGCCTTCTCTAGTCCAGCTAAATCGACCCCAAACAGATTTTTCTGATGAAGACTCAGTAGAAGTTATCAAAGGTTTTTCTCAAACGTCCGCTTTTGAGATTATAATTTCCTATGGTTCTCTCCCCAGTGTTGCGGAGATGATAATTCCATCCCAGGTTTTTCTCAAACGTCCGCTTTTGAGATTATAATTTCCTATGGTTCTCTCCCCAATGTTATGGAGATGATAATTCCATTCCAGGTTTTTCTCAAACGTCCGCTTTTGAGATTGTAATTTCCTATGGTTCTCTCCCCAATGTTGCGGAGATGATAATTCCATCCCAGGTTTTTCTCAAACGTCCGCTTTTGAGATTATAATTTCCTATGGTTCTCTCCCCAACGTTGTGGAGATGATAATTCCATTCCAGGTTTTTCTCAAACGTCCGCTTTTGAGATTATAATTTCCTATGGTTCTCTCCCCAGTGTTGCGGAGATGATAATTCCATCCCAGGTTTTTCTCAAACGTCCGCTTTTGAGATTATAATTTCCTATGGTTCTCTCCCCAATTTTGTGGAGATGATAATTCCATTCCAGGTTTTTCTCAAACGTCCGCTTTTGAGATTATAATTTCCTATGGTTCTCTCCCCAATGTTGCGGAGATGATAATTCCATCCCAGGTTTTTCTCAAACGTCCGCTTTTGAGATTATAATTTCCTATGGTTCTCTCCCCAACGTTGTGGAGATGATAATTCCATTCCAGGTTTTTCTCAAACGTCCGCTTTTGAGATTATAATTTCCTATGGTTCTCTTCCCAATGTTGTGGAGATGATAATTCCAACCCAGGTTTTTCTCAAACGTCCGCTTTTGAGATTATAATTTCCTATGGTTCTCTCCACAATGTTGCGGAGATGATAATTCCATTCCAGGTTTTTCTCAAACGTCCGCTTTTGAGATTATAATTTCCTATGGTTCTCTCCCTGATCCTGCGGAGATGGTAATTCCCACCAAGTTTTTTTTTTCAACGTTTGCTGTTGAGGTTAAAGTCACCCAAGGTTCTCTCACCGTCCCCGTTGAGGTAGTAACCATCCCTGGTTCATTCATCACCTTCTGAAGATCCAGATTTAGCTCCTGCAACCAGTCAGGACATATCTATACAAAGCATCCGAAAACCAGATCCTGCAACATGTCAGGTACTCATTTTTCTTTTGCAGGTACGCAAGTTCTCGCTAAGGAATCTCTTACGCGATCAACATCCAGATGGAATCTATAAGCCCATCATCTTATTCATAAACCTCTCCAAATGGCATCTGTAAGCCCATTCCCGCTATCACACTGCTGACGCTCTGCTATGTGAGTGCAAATTTCTGGGCACTCTAGTGTTCAATCATCTTCCACCTTCGGATTACGAAAGGCACGTCAGCCAATCTGCATCCTCAGGTCTAAGAAGATTGAACAGGGGCAACTGTTGTACCCCAAAATTTGCCCTCCCATATCCTTCAAAGTTTTGACAAGAATCATCCACAATTGGTTCAAGTCTACTCAAAGGCTACACAATCAACCATCCTCCTGAAGCCAGTCAAACTAGGTTTTTGGTTCTCACAAAGAAAATGAAGTTTCCAAGGGCCCAATCAAGTCCCACATGCCTATAAATATGGTCAAGCATCCTCATACAAAGTTTCAAGACTTTCAGCACAAGATTGCACAGTCAAAAACCCTAATTGCACTACAGCCAACTGTAGGGGCAAAATGGTCATTTGACAGTCAAAAGTTCAAATTTTTGGTCAACATCTTATTTTGAAGCCACAAACATCATTTGATCAATGCTTGATCATGATTCTCAAAGTTTGGCTCAAAAAGTCTCAAGATGCAAAAGTTTCTATTTTTGGACAGTTGAAAAGTCAACTGTAACTTGACCAAGGCATAACTTTTTCATGGTTCATCAGAAAAATCCCATCCAATGCTCATCTTGAAGGGGGAGACATTTCCTACAATTCATCTTCACACTCCAAGTCCAAGAAATGCTCTCACAAAAAGTTATCAATTTCAACATTATAGGTCATTTTCAAAAGTCAACAAAAAGGGACTTTAAGTCAAAGACCATAACTTGAGATTGGTAAATCAAAATGACATGGGACCAAAGACATTGGTTAGAGGACTTCAAGACCTTTCCAAAATGTCCAAGAACATGTTCATAGCTTCAAACTTGAGCAAGATATGCATTGGAGAAGTTGGGAAATTTTTGTGAAATAGCCAAAGGCAATTATCCTTGAAATTTCATTTTTGACAAAAGGGGCCCACTTTTTCCACTTGTTTCAGCTTGGCCATGCTTCCCACGCGTCCCACAAATTATTTCAAAATTTAAAATTAATTTTTTCATTTTTACTTAATTTTATTGGATTTAATGCATTTTAAATCTTTTAAAATCAAATAAAATTAAAAAAGGTTAATTAAAGGGAATATTTTGCATTGAATAACTTTGAACCACCATTATACACATCCCAAATTCATGCCAAGGCCTAATCAAGCAAGAATTCAAATTTTGGTACAAAGATGGAAAGTGTTTCAATGGAGGTTTATGGAAAATCTTAAGCATGAATGCAAGGCATTATTGGCCATAATTCTTATCAAAACACATTACATAACATGTATACAAGTGATCACAAGGACATACACGAAAAAAGAAGCTCCCAAATTGCAAAACACATTTCAAAAAATTTCAAGCAAAGAGCAAAACTGTAAACCTCCTTACAACGCCTCTCAAGTCCCAATTCCCATCCAAACATATTCCTGACATCCTTAGGAAGCTTTGGCAATCAAAAACAAGCATAATCACTCAAGAAATCGTGCCTTAGACCTCCTCCGGTTTGCTTCATTTTTTCAAATTGTATATCATATTTCATAAGCAATTAACCCATTTTCTTTGTTGTTTTGTGTTGCTAGGGGCTTTCTAAAGCTAGTAGATTGATCCAATTGCATTTTAACGCATCATAGCATGATTCACCATTGAAATATTTTAGGGTTTCTCAAGCTTCAAATTGGGGATTTCCCCATATGGTAAAATTAGGACATCAAACTGCCATGGTTGGAATCGTGACATCCAAACGAACATAACAGACCCATCGCGCTCAATTTATGGTCAACCATGGCCTAATCGTTATTTTTTTTACAGGTTGCGTTTTGGGGGGGTTTAAAACCCCCGCTATCTCTTTTGTTACAGGGGCAAACGGAGAAGAAGGTTGGCGTGGCAAGACCTGAATGGAGGGTTCAAACCGCGCGCGCAATTTTTTTTGTTTTATATCAATTAACGTTATTTCTTACATATTATTTGTTTTCCATTCCATGTACAAAACGTGCAAACAGCTCAATTGGTAGGCAAGTGACTTGGTAAACACTGGGACCTGGGTTCGAATCCCAGGTCCCCTTAAATTATTTCTATTATTTTGTTTAACCCTTTCCCATGCAGTGCATCATTCAGTGATCCATCATACACCCAACGTTTGTGCTTGCCATGTGTCTCTAATGGTCAATCCAGTGGCTATTACCAGCCATCCACTATACGCATCAGTCAAACGTTCTCCACATGATTCAAAAAGTCAGCAAAGGGCCTCCTTCTGTTGGGCCAAAATTCATCAAGCCACCTCCTCAATTGGGGTCAACACCCCCCATGGTTTGCATATAGCTTTCTTTCTTTTCATTTTTTTTATTTATGTGTTTTATTTATTTTAATTAATTCATCAAAAACAATTTTCATAAAAACCAAAAAAATCATAAAATAAAAATATGTTTTTTTTAATTTAATTCATCAACATTTTTGTAAATAAATTTCATAATCAATTTAGTTTTAATTTTAGGTTTTAACTTTAATGTTTTTTTCTTAAAATAATTAAAAACATAAAAATAGGTCTTTTATCCTTTTTTATTCTTTCTTCTTAATAAATAATCTTTTGTTCTTGTCACTATTAATTATTAATTATTTTTGTAAATAACTTATAATTAATTAATTAGGGTAAATTAGGTTACAACTTAAACATCTTTTTTTTTATAATTAAAAACAATTTAGAATTAGGATTTCTTTCAACATTAATTTCCTTTATTCTCATTAAATTTCATAAATACAAAAAAACATAAAAAATAAGTCCTTTCCTTTATTTAATTTAATTAATTTAATAATTTCAATTTAATTTCTTTAAAGGGTCCAACGCCCTCGCACTCGATTCTTATTTCCGTTCGCGCATTTATTTTTTATTTCTTTTATGAATGTTATGTAATTGCTCCAAAGCCCTGTAATAGTTAATTAGGCATTTATTTTCTGCAATTTATTTTAAATCGGGTCTGGATTAATTTGGCGATGTAGACCCGCGCCTTTGTAATAGCGTAGGACCTTTACCATTTCCGCAATTTAAATTCCCGCATCTTTTAACTGTTAAACAATCACATGAAAGAATGAATGCCCAAAAAAATAAAAATCAAAACGTAGATCACCAATGCATGACAAGACAAACAATAAACTGAAAATGACACACAATTCACACACCACCCCTAGGGTACGCCTCACTGTTGCCTTGCCTCGAAAGGTGATCGTCGAGTAGAGGATGTCTTAGTAAGTCCTCATGATCCGGGAACCTGGCATGAGGGTAGCTTCTAAGGTGTCTTCCCATTGCTCTGGTGATCACCATGTCCCGAACCTTCGAATTGACCCGAACACCTCCAACGGTGGTGCTACCTACCTCTCAATGGTGGGATAGCACTACTTTAAAGGACATTTACACAGACGAATTCCTTAGGGTAGGTAGACGACTCTAGATACTTGCTCTAAATTTCAAAACAAAACAAAATACTTTTCACACCAACACATTTTCAAAAAGCTTTCGAAAGCAATTTTTCAAACACTCTTGAGGACTGATACAAGAGTCGAACTGGAATTTTCAAAGAAACTTTTTAAAACCCACAATTGAAAAGCAAACAAACAATTTTGAAAACACAATGAGCAAGTATCTAAGAGCCCATGGATAACCATGGATAGAAAGGGTGCTAACACCTTCCCTTTCTATAATCTACCTCCCGAACCGAGAGCAATCTCTATAAGGAATTTTTCTGTGCTTTTGTCCTTTCCATTTGGAGAAAATAAAAGACGGTGGCGACTCTTGCTTCCGCGACATTTCGCGAACCAGCTTTAAACAGTCAGTTCCAGATCCACCGATCACACAAGGTTATTGGATAAAAGTGATCAAATTAACATACTTGGGCTTGCAAACATAGGTTTGGGCCACGAATGATCATTTATTCGAACCGGGACAAATTTTAGTGCTATGTTAAGCAATCGTAAGTGGACTTATATAGAAGTCCCACCTATTTTGAGGTCGGTCAATAGAAATCTATGTACTTCATATTTGGATAAATGATATAGAGATCATCATCCCTTAACATGTAGCACAATTAAAAAAATAAAGGGATAATATGAAGAGGGAGGGGAACGATAAGCTAATTTGGATCACTACCTCAAATTTTTTCATCTTTAAATTTAATCACTCTTCTAGATGGATTAAAGCACTAAACATATCATTAATCCAAAGCACCAAAAATGAGTTAAATAATTCACTCTTTGGTAGATTTGAATTGATGAACATTTATCCAACTTCATCTACACCATAAAGTCCATTGAACTTAAAGAGAAATTGGACATTTGAAATTGCAATCAAAACCAATAATCGAAAGGAGTGAGTAGAAAAACATTTATGGATCAAAACAGCCCCAAAACAAGGCAAAAAATGCATTATGTTTCTGTTCAAATCGATTTCACTATAGTGAAAATCAATATACACGATGTTTTTTTCAAAGATTTGCGCAAAATTCACTTAGTGCAATCGATTACACTATTACAGCAATCGATTGCACATTGTTACAGACAGCAAAATAGCATTTTAAAAGGCCAAATTCTTGTTCAAACTTTACATCAAACACCTTATGATCATGGATCTAATTGAGCACGATAATTCCATCAAATTATGAGAAAATAGCACCAATGGAATCACAAAACTATGCTCAATGAATCAAACCCAAAGATCCACAAGAAATCACATTGTGAAAGATGAATAATTCAACTTACCAAAGGTAGATCTAGAGAATTATCAAAACAACTTCAAGAATTTGCTTCAATTCAACCATAAGAATCAATTTCCCAAGCTTGGATGAAGAGAATTGATGAAGAAAAAGTTTTTGGATGAAGGTTTAGCTCAAAGATTAGTAAGCTTCAATGCAAAGCTTGCTAACTTTTTGAAAATGGAGCTTTGAGTGAATTTGGTAGATGGAGATAATTGAGAGATTTTTTGGCAAGGTGGATTTGGCTATCAAAAGCTTTAAAATTGAATGAAATGAGGGCTCTATTTATAGAGTTTAGGATTGGTATTAGTGGTAATTTGGTAATTGATTCTTGTAGCCAAAATTTGAATTAATGATAATTATTTCAAAAATTAGAGAAAAATTGGAGCCAAAATTTGACAAGCTTGAAATTGCTGATTTTTTTTCCAAATTTTCACTCTGTGTAAATTGATTGCACTACAGTGCAAATCGATTTGCACAATGTATTTTTCCAAAAATTGCGTAACATGCACTTTGTGCAATCGATTGCACTCTAGGAGCAATCGATTGTACAGTGAAAAAAATGAAAAAAAATTAATTCTTTTTCTTTGCAAATAGAGATTTTAGGGAAATAATACCGGAAAACCTTATTTTCCATATGCCTTGACTCGGTACCTACAAAACACAAATATACAAAGACAAAGACAAATATTTTTTGTGTTTTGATTAGAAGTTAGTTAACAACACAAGAGCAAACTTAAAGATAGGATACAAATGTGATGAATGAAGCTATTTATTAATGATTGTGACCAAATGACAAAATATGATATTAAAGTGCGACTGAAAAAGTTATGGGCGAAATTTAGGGTACAACAACTGCCCCTATTTAATTATCTTTTTTCCAGATAGGCGGAAAGTAATTAAATACAAACAGACCCGAATTTTGTCCCTGATGCAATGAGATGATAGCATATGTTATGAACGAATGCATGGACTCTTTTTTGACATATATTTTGAATGATGTATGAGATGTGACCGACTCTGTGGGAGTATGGAAAGACTTGAAACTGGAAATTTATGGTAGTTCAGATGAAATGACGTGGAAAGACACGCTAGGGAAACAACAAGATACTTCTAGATATCTGTCAGGGCGACAAAGAGTAACCATTAACTCTTGGAAAAAAGAGATAAAACTTCGAGAAGGCAAGCAGCGACATCCAAGAATGGAATTGAATGAGGCGAGCAACTCTATGGAAAAAACAATCAGAAACATCTAGAAGAACAATAGATGTGGGATGAGACCAAATCTGAAGCTACATTAGAGTCGTCCAGGAAAGACGCTAGACGGAAAAGAAACACGACATCCAATATTGGCTTTAAATAAAGGGAAAACTCAATGTCCAATACTGGCTTTAGACGAGAGAAAAGATCACAACATCCAATACTGGCTTT
Source organism: Vicia faba (assembly GCA_948472305.1). NCBI lineage: Eukaryota > Viridiplantae > Streptophyta > Magnoliopsida > Fabales > Fabaceae > Vicia > Vicia faba. Next base: position 1,171,971,609 of record OX451738.1, read on the forward strand.
AGATGGGGTGAGAAAAAAAACAAGGCGTCCAATACTTGCTTTGGACGGTAGAAAAGGTAACAACATCTAATACTGGCTTTGGATGGAAAAAGAGATATTGACATTAAATAATAGCTTTGAATGAGTGGAAAACTCAATGTCTAATAATGGCTTTAGATAAGAGAAAAGGTCACAACATCCAATACTGGATTTGAATGAAGAGAAAGCTCAATGTCTAATAATGGCTTTAGACGAGAGAAAAGATCACAACATCCAATACTGGCTTTGAATGAATGGAATTCTCAACGTCTAATAATGGCTTTAGACGAGAGAAAAGATCACAAAATCCAATACTCGCTTTGAATGAGGTGAGACAAATCATGGCATCCAATAATGGCTTTGGACGACAACAAAAGATCACGACATCCAATATTGGCTTTGGATGAAAGAAAGGGAACATCATCCAATATTGGCTTTGGATGGAAACAAAAGATAGCAACATCCAATATTGGATTTGGATGGAAACAAAAGAGACAACATATCCAAGATTAGCATTGGATGGAAAGAAAGATATCTCATCTAAGATTAGCATTGGACGAAAAAGAGACAATTGAACTGACGTTTGCTTTGGTATGTGCCAAGTAAGTTGGACTTTGATCTCAAGGTGACATGTCAACTACAACAAGACCTCAGGAAATGCAAATGAGGTTGAAACAATCTTGTTATGCATTATGTATGAATTTTGTTATGCATGATATGTGAATGATCTATGCATGTAATGTCGACGTTTATAACAATGGAGTTTGACTCTTTTGTGAAGGTAAGATTGGAAGTTTGATTCCTCAACACAGAGAACTCAGCCAAATTTGATTGGAAAGAAAATGTCTTGAGCCCAAATTTTTCACACTTGTAAGATGTATTAAACTGATGATCTTCTGAGGAAGGACATGGATAGATGCTTGGGGATTTGTCCCAGATTAGCTGATTGTTGAAGATAAACTGATCATGGCTTCAGTCGAAAGTTGTTGGAAATGAGTTGATCATGGCTTCAGCTCTGAAATGACTATTGGAGATAAATTGATCATGGCTTCATCTTTGAAATAATTGTTTGAATAAACTGATCATGGCTTCAGTTTCTGAAATGACTATTGGAGATGAACTGATCATGGCTTCAGCTTTGAAATGATTGTTGGGAAGGAATGCCCTAGTATGAGTCTTGAAAATGATCTTATGGCTAACCAATTCTGAGAAAACTCGCACTGAGAAACAAATTGAATTGATTCATAACTGGATCTCGAAGATACTTGCCCTTGATAGGGTCACTGACCAAGTTTCTCAGTTGTTTGAAATTCCTTAACGAGGAAAGCTTGTTTGCAAGAAATTTTTTTTATTCAAACATGGTAATTTTAATGCAAAGTTCATACAAAAGTTTTGAATCCAAAATCATTTTTGAAATGATATTATTGGTGTATAGAAAATGCATCACTAGTTAAAACACAATGGTTTATACTTTTTAAGTGAAAGAAAAGGTATGATACCAAATCAAATGATTCGGAAAAGATCTTAGGAGTCAGTTTACGCAACCTTGCTGTAGTAAGCTTTCAAAAGAAATCTGGCTTCAATTAGGTCTTTTAAGGGTTGTAACGCAGTCTGGTTCACGATTTAAGAAATAAAGGATAAAGGCTCAAAGTTTATTTGTACCCAACCCAATCTTCGTGATGTTCTTCAGTCTTACATTAGTTAATTCGGAATATGCATTTAGGTTCCAAGAGATTTTGGAATTGCACTAATGATAGCAATGATGATGATTCAGAAGCTAAGGAATTCTTGAGATGACAGTCACTTCTTCTTACATCATTTTGTTGTTTTGAGGACTTTTGTCAACTCTGGTGGAGAATTTTGAGGATTTGAAGACCTCTTCTGATTGAATTTATTATTCCTAACTTTTTCCTGAACTATTTCATTTGAGGTTACAGTCAACGGGATGCCCCAGTTTTTTTCCTAAGTCTCCTTCAGAGGTTTTGACTTAGCAAATTTTTTTTTATTTTCTTTATTTTTTTTGGAAAGATAATGACTATCTTGCTCAATGATTACGGGGAACCATCTTTTACATTTTTGGTTAAGAGCATCTTCAACACTTCTTGTTGTGTGCGAAGGAAAGCTTGATCATGACTGTTGTACCCCAAAATTTACCCTCCCATTTCCTCAACATTTTCTCATCACAAGACCCTTGGAGCTCAAGATCAAGTTAGGGTTTGCTCTGCTCAAGACCCCTCCTTGCACTGTTGACCCAAATTAGGGTTTGAGTTTGCACAAAGATGTTTTGACCTAGAAGGCCAAAAGTGACTTTCATGCTTCATATTGGACTCACAAGTTTATCCATACCAAGTTTCAAGCCTTGATTCCAATCTTTGCCCAGTCAATTGGACAGTTGACCTAGAAATCAGCTGAATTGGGGAAAAAGTCAACTGTGGTCAATTGACAGTCAAACCTCATGAAATTTGACCCTCATCAATATTATGAACTCATATGAACCATTTGATCAAGTTTGGATCACAAATCCACAAGAAATTTGATCAGATCACCAAAAGGGCAAAATGGTCATTTTTAGGGTTTTGACTGCACAAAGGCAATTTTTGACTGTTTGACCTAGCTAATGGCAAACCAAGCTCACATATGGACTCAAGATCTCAATGGCTTTGTCTTGCATGTTCAACAGGTTCAAAAGATCCCAAATGCACAAGATTGACAGATGAATTTTCTAGTCAACTGAGCCAAATTTCACTGTATACTGAAAAGTCAAGCTTTGACTTTTTGGTCAAAATCAAGTGCCAAGATTCATTTTTCATCAAGACATGTCAAATTATGAAACTTGTTCATCAAGAAACCCAAAATTACAAATTAGGGTTTAAAATGAAGAAATTTCATAACTTAGAAATTTTCTAAGTTATAAAATTTCCTTATTGTTTCCTAATTTTGTCCCATTTTTTCATCAAGATACATTTGGATTCAAACAAAACTCAAAACATGAAAGTTATAGTCCATTGCAAAACCTACAACTTTGATTCACAAAGTTTCCTCAAAAGAAGCTTGTAGCTCAAGTTATGATTTTTGGAATAGGGGTGCAAAACATTCTTAACTTAGAAATATTTTGACCTATTTTAGGCAGGATTTTTGCCCAACTTCATGGCCACTTTTCACATGCTTCCACTTGGAATCTCAACTTGCATTACAAAGATGGATTGTAGTACACATTCCAAGCTTTCCAAATTGTCCAAGAACTTCTCAAACACCCTTGTGGTTAGGGAGAATCGAATTTGGCAATATGGGAAAAAGTCACTTTGTTCATGAGCCATTTTCATGTTCATACACTTAGGCATTTTTGAAATCAGCTTGCACAAGCTAGTTACAGGCCTCTAATCTCATTTACACTCAATAGTTAAATTCCAATCCATTGTGCCAAGATGTTATTTTATGCATTTGGTCATTACATGAAGAATTAAGCCATAATTAGAAAAAGTGATTTATCTATTCTTGTAAAGTATGGCTTTATGTCAAAACATGAATCAAAGAAGTACAATGCATATCTTCTAGGCACAAGTTATTGAACTAATCCCACTGATCAAGACTAACATTGGCAGCATGTTTAGGGGGGCTGCATAAGCTTGTAAACTAACTTGACAACTTTTGCTTACATTAAAAAAAAACTTGCATTTTGAAACACCAACCCACATTCCTGTCAACACATGCCTAAGCAAACTTCTTGAACACATTCCAAACATCATAACTGAGCTAAAACATGAGCCAACCACCTCCAATACCTCCTTAAACACAGAAACACCATCTTGCTGCACAAAACAGGGCATTCTGCACTTTGACTTGGCCAGCTCATTTCCATCGTGCATTTTCATCCAAACCACTTCATACACACTCCCTACCACCTATACAAACTATCCCAAGCATTGGACACGAACTGTAACATCCCTAACATCATTTTCCATTTTCACTTTTCTCTCTTGCAGGTTGACTTCTGTAGCTTTATATAACAAGATTCAAACCACACCAAGCATTGGAGAAGCATCCCTGAACTTCAAGCAAGTTGTACAAGTCCTCACATTGCACTTAAAGTACCTCGATTATCATACACGAATCAAGCTGAATAGGTAAGTTCTTGAACTTCTATCTCTCTATCCAAGCATATTTAGGCTTAGGTTTGTGAAGAAGTTATGTTCTATTCATGGCCCGGAAGCTACCTGTATCCTCACTTTTCATTTATATTGTGTGTGTTAAGAGAATTTGGAACCTGAACATTAGAAAAAAATTATGTCAGGAATTGGGGGAAAAGAAATTCTCTCTCATTTCTGAGAGTTAGATCAAGTTCTTGGTATGTATGGATTCGTGACTTAATGCTTGACATTTTTTGTGTTATAAGTTTGTGTTAAAACTCAAAGAATCAGGATGTTTGAACAAGGCAAAGAAGCGCGCATTTTTTAGAACAGGGATGGCTGGAGGTTGAAGAAGCTTGTCCTTTGGGCTGGGCCTGATTCATTTTCCTTTTTGCACCACTTTATTTCACATACACCCCCTTGGCCCATTGTGTTTATTTTTATCATTTTTTGACTTTTTCTTTTTGTTTCTGACTTATTATTTTTTACCAAAATATAAAAAATGTTAACATTTTTTTCAACCATTTTTGCATTTTATTTGGATTTTTGTTTGTTTTATTTGAATTTGTACATAAATAAACAAAATACCCTTTTTTTATTCAAAATACAAAAATAATACAAATACATTTTTATTTTCTGATTTTATTTTGTTTTATCTTTTGAAAACATTTTATAAAAAATATTCTTTTTTTTATAAATAATAAATATTTTATTTTGTACATATTTAATATATTTAGTAAATAATATAAATACTTATATATTTATTAGAATATTTAGGGGAAAAACATAAAAATAATACATTTTTATTTTTGTTAATATTTGACCTCAAAAATCACTTTTTTACAATATACTTCCTTTTTATTTATTTTTTGTATATAATTAACAAACATTGTATATAATATATAATAAATACCTTTTATTTATAAAAGTTAGGGTTTTGCCCTAAAAACACAAAATATCAAAAATTAACCTTTTTTTGTTTTTGTTTATTTGACACATAAAAAAATACTTTTACATACATATAAAAATCATTTTTTGCATCTTGCATATTTATTTTATTTTATTATTGTACAATTAAATTAATTTGTATATTCAATTTGGATGTAATAGTTTAGATTTAATTTTTCTTGCTAAATATCCCCATTTGAACATTTGTACCCCCATTCCCATGATTACTTTGTAATAATTTAGGACTTTAAATTTCACACTTTAAAGCTTTCTAATTATATCATGATAGACTTAGGGTTTTGTATGCAAAAATCAACCAAAAATAGTTTGACCTAATTCAAAGATAACAAAGCATGAAAATGGACAACACCAATCACACTTGCACCCCTAGGGTACTCCACTTGTTGCCTTCAATAATGGGCCATGTTGCATGTTGAGAGTCTTTGGCAAAACAAAACAATATCAAATGATCATAGTCCCTCGATGACGCTTTCGAAAGTTGCCTAAAAATGATCAAGTCCCTTAAAGGAAAAAGTTGCCAAAGACAGTTGGCACCATTGCAATCATGGTCTAAATGATGACCCGCGCTTGTCCCGTTCACATCCTAACACAAGATTGTCCACCAAATACAATGGTGGAACAAAATTGTTAAAAGGGTTAAAACATAGAGAAAACCTTTGAGTAAATTTAGGGGTAGACAAACTCTTAGTTACTTGAATCAAACTTGCAAAAACACTTGCCTATTTTTTCAAAACCACACTCCACAACACTTTCAAAACAACTTTCAAAAACCTTGGAAACTTTTCAAAAGATATACACCTTTGTATACATCCAAACATGGGTCATTACAAAGGTTGCCACAACAAATGGCCTCTTTTCAAAACATTTTCAAACCCACACACAAAGCACCATTTCAAACAATTGAAAATCAAGGCAAGTTGATCTAAGCAAGTAACTAAGAGCCCATGGATAACCATGGATAGAAAGGGTGCTAATACCTTCCCTTTCTATAATCTACCCCCCTGTACCCAAGAAAACATCTCAAAGGTTTTTGTTGTGCTTTTTAACCTTTCCTTAGGATAAAATAAAAAGTCGGTGGCGACTCTTGCTCAACCAAAAAATTTGCGAAAACAAACGCAAAACCTCAAGTCAGTTCTCCCACAGTATCACAGAACTGGCGACTCTGCTGGGGATAACTTAAAAGTGAGGTTACCTTAGGGTTAAATCATTTACTTGTTTTCAATTGTTTGCTTTGTTTTCTTTTATATTTGTGGGCTTTGCATCGGAGTTTCATAGATCCTAACCCGGATCTGGGGAATACCCTTTTAGGTAGCATAAGCTGTGAGGGACATGTCCGGCGTAGACCGACATGGGTGAAACAGTGGCTACGTTGGTGTGACACCTTAGTCTGTACCGATATCCCTTGTGTTGCAACGAGGGGAATATGGGTCTTCTAAGGAGTCATTAAACACCAACCGACCTTAGAACCCTAAATTGACCAAACTTGGCTATAGAACAGTAGCAGTATGCTACACTCATTGAGGCTAAACTCCCGCGATGGTTCTGGCCGCAAGAAAAGATTGCGATGCTGGAGTTATAACCGATTGAGGGTAGTCAATGATATTGAGATCCTCTAGAACCCGATTACTTTTGATAGGATAGGTCTTAACCAACAAAACTGAAAGAGGGTAATACCTAAACTTCATGCTGGCCTAAACCCTAAGGGTTGTCTTGTGTGACTTGTGTGCCTTATCATGCTTGCCTTTGTGAATACTTATGGTGTGCTTTATCATAACTTCATACCATCATACCATTGCACGCATCCTGCATAAGGACTGACCCATTTCAAAGACAAAATGGTTTCATCTTCGCTCTGTTTTGTAGGACATCATGATGCCCGTGCGTAGGAATACTATCCGGCTCAACTTTGTTCAAACACCTACTTTGCTCAAGGAATTGGTTGATAGGATTCCAAACACTACTTCCTTCATCAAGAGGCATGGTTCTCTCCTTGGGTTAGTCACTTCAAAGTGGGACCAAAAACTGATGAGTGTCCTGACCCAGTTTTATGATCCCCTGTATCATTGCTTCACCTTTCAAGACTTCCAGCTGGTCCCTACCCTGGAAGAATTCTCTGATTTGCTTGGCATCCCTGTTTTGGAACAGACTCCATTCGCTGGTTGGGAGAAGACTCTTAGGCCTGAAGAGATTGCTGCAGTCCTTCCCTTGACCAAAGAAGAGGTAATGGCTAACTGGGAAACTAGAAGTGGAGTTAAGGGCTTTTTGGTTAAGTTTCTGGTTGGCAAAGCTACTAGTTTCTGGAATGACTTAGACTTCAAGGCGTACGAAGATATTCTGGCTCTTTTAATCTATGTTCTGGTATTGTTTCTAAATCCTGATACCTTTATTAATGTCGACTCCATAAGGATCTTCATCTCTCGGAACCCTGTACCCACTCTCTTGGGTGATATCCTGCAACAGCTCTATGCTCGTACTGCCCGAAGACGGGGAACTCCATGGTGTTGTGCTCCTTTATTAGTGAGGTGGTTTATTTCGCACCTTCCTAAGTTCGTGCTGAATAATGAAGAAGGAAAGGGTTGGGCTCATAGGTTAATGTCTCTCACTGATAAGGACATCATTTGGACTCTCAGAGGTTTGGATGAAGTAGCCATTATTGATCGTTGCGGAGAATATCCTAATGTTCCATTGATCGGTACCCAGGGAGGAATCTCTTATAATCCATGTTTAGCTCTCCGTCAGTTTGGAAGAGCCAGAAGAACAGGGCCTCATGAGATGTTGGTGCCTCACATCCGTTTTGAGTTTCAGGTAGACAGTGACGAGCTGCGTCGTAGATTCATCCGGGCTTGGGACAGAATTCACAAAGTTGACCCACATGAGTTAGGATCAAAGACTTCTCTACCAATGGAACCCTAATGCAGATGGGTCCGCGTCCGTACTCAGAGGTTAGGTATGCCATACGAAGCTGTCAGGCCTATCATTCTGGAATTTCCTGATGAAGTTGGGGTTCCTCCAACTGTCCTTCCTCCTCAGATACCCACTGATGTTGATACACTAAAAAGATCTTGAGCGCAGCTACAGGAAGAACGGGATTATTACCGGGAAAAGTTCAATGAACAGGAACAAAAGATCCAAAAGATGACTAAGCAATTGGAGGAAGAGCGGATTCTGAATGACTATATCCGTACTGAGAAGAGGAGGCCGTGGGAGCACTAATGAGCTTTGGATATTTCTTTTACAGCTTTTATTTCCTTTTCAGTATTTTCATTCTTGTAATGCCTAAGGGCAAGTTGTTGAACAATTTAAAGTTTGAATCTAATGAAGTGTGTTTCTTTTTTTGTCTACAAAGTTGAATCTCGATTGTCTTTGAAAACATCAATCATGCGCATCTCATTGCATCATATGCATAACAGGTACCCTTTTCTACAGGTTGCTTAATCTTCTTCATTGTTTATTTGAACAGTCATCATGAATCCTGAATCATCCAATGAACAAACTATCAAGGCCCTCCAGGCCCAGAACGCCCAGTTTCAAGAGCTGGTCATGAGCTTAGCCCAAGGTCAACAGGAGTTAAAAGCTCTGCTCTTGAAGAAGAAGAAGAAGAAGAAGAAGAGGATTGCGCTGTTTAACATTGGACGGAAGTTTGGAAATACACTGCAAAATGAGGCTGATCAGGCTACTTCCTCTGCAAATAAAGACAGTCCCCAAGGGGGAAGGGCTCCTAGTCCTGCAGTCTCCGACAACGAGACGGTTACAATGATGAACAGTACCCTCCTGCTGAAGACAGGTACAAGCAACTAGAGGACCGTTTAAGTGCCATGGAGATTCAAAATGTGCCAGGGCTGGATTTCGGAGATCTAGGTTTATCTTCTGGGGTGGTGATCCCACATAAGTTCAAGGCACCTGCCTTTGCGAAGTACGACGGGGCTTCTTGTCCTAAGCTGCATCTCAGATCATATGTAAGGAAGATCCAACCTTACACTGCCGACAAGAACCTTTGGATCCATTTCTTCCAAGATAGCCTTTCAGGAGGTCAACTCGAATGGTTCTATCAGTTGGATGGGACCAGTATTCGAAACTGGGAGGACTTGGCTACCACATTTTATAAACAGTATCAGTACAATTCTGATCTCGCTCCCATGCGTACCCAACTCCAGGGTATGTCACTGGGGACGGGCGAAGGATTCAAGGAATATGCGCAAAAGTGGAGAGACCTGGCTGGCAGGGTGCAGCCACCTTTGACTGACCGTGAGCTTGTGGACATGTTCTTAGGGACCCTGTCCGGTCCATTCTTCAACCACCTGATTGGTAATTCTTCTGCTGGGTTTACAAATTTGATCTTGACTGGTGAGAGAATAGAATCTGGTATCAAGTCGGGGAAGATACAGAAAGGTGCCTCCGCAAGTATTGAAAAGAAGCCCTTCAAGAAGGAAGCCAGTGTTGTTTATGGTCCTAGGAGACAGATTAAACCGGAACGCCGCCAAGCTGTCAATGCATTGGTAATTTCAAAGCCTGCTGCTGCTCCTCAGCAATACAACCAACCAAGGGGTGAGAGACCAAAAAGGAAGTACACTCGACTCAACATGACCCTGTCTCAGATTTTTTCCGCAACTACTGTCAACCAATCTGGTAACTGTCAAAGAAGCTCCGAAGGTGGTGAACACAGCTTCTCCAAAGTACAACCCCAACGCACGTTGTGCTTATCACTCCGATAGCCCGGGGCATACTACGGACGATTGTTGGGCTCTGGGGAATAAGGTTCAGGACCTTATTGATGCTAAAGAAATACAGTTTGAGGCGCCCGAAAGACCCAATGTTGTGATTGCTCCCATGCCCCAGCATGGAGTGAATGTTGTGGAAGAAGACCGGTATGTAGCTTCCGTGGAAGAAATTGTTACTCCGTTATTGACCGTCAAAAGGAACCTGGTGTTAGCCGGTTTATTTCTGGGATGTGGTAAAGGTTGCCTTCTTTGTGCTGTTTCACCTGTTGGTTGTCCTTTGCTGAAATCAGGTATCCAAAGCTTGATAGATAGCAAAGAAATCTTGTTCGAGAAGATTGATGTTCCTGCTATCCCTGCTGAAGAAGTTTCTATCGTCACTATTTTCAACAAACCTCCTAAGGCTCTCTCAAAGAAGCCTGTCAAAATCATGTCCACTCAGAAGATTGCTCCTATCATCATTACTGTTCCGGGGCCTCTCCCTTATACATCCGACAAAGCTGTCCCATGGCATTATGGGGTAGATGTTTATGTTCTTGGAGTAAAGCAAGAGTTTGATACTAGTACCGGCGTCAATAACATCATCGGGCCTGCCAAAGTTACTCGCAGTGGTAGGTTGTTCTCACCAGATATTGCGCCACCAACTATTCAAAAACCTCTTATCATCACACCTGCAAGTGTGCCTGCCTCCCTTCCTAATCAAGTTCCTGTTTCTACCCCTGCTGCCGAGTCATCTGACGCTCGGGGCAAAGGGATTGCTACTGATTTTCCTGCCCTGACGGAGGCACCAAAGACAACCAATGTTGAAGCTTCCCAACAAGAGATGGAAGAGATTCTCAAGATCATTAAGAAAAGTGATTTCAATGTAGTTGAGCAGTTGGGGCACACCCCATCAAAGATTTCCATGCTATCACTGTTGTTGTGTTCAGAGGCCCATGCCAAGGCCCTGATCTCCTTCCTAAAGATGGCTCATGTGCCACAAGAAACGTCTGCTGATCAATTTACCGATTGTGTGGCCAACTTGACTGCCGATAAAGGGTTGGGTTTCTCTGACGCCGATCTGACTTCCAAAGGAAAGAACCATAACGACGCCCTGCATGTCTCCATCGAATGCAGAGGCACTACTCTTGCCCATGTGTTGGTAGACACCGGTTCTTCATTAAATGTATTACCCAAGAAGGCCCTAGACAGACTGGATTGTGAGGGTTTAGAGCTCAAGCCTAGTAACATTGTTGTCCGAGCCTTTGACGGGTCGAAGAGGATGGTACATGGCGAAGTTGACATTCCAATCAGGGTTGGTTCTCAAGTGTTTGATTCTACTTTCTATGTGATGGACATTCGTCCATCCTATTCTTATTTGCTGGGTCGTCCATGGATCCACAAGGCTGGAGTTGTGACCTCCACACTACATCAGAAGCTTAAATACCCAGTCAGGGGGAAGATTGTTACAGTGCAGGGGGAGGAAGAGTATATGGTCAGCCACCTCAACTCGTTTCGGTACATAGAAATGGATGGGGAGTTCATCGAGACCCCCTTTCAACACTTTGAAGAGGTGCCTCAGACACTGGCATCAGCTGAAACTGTGATTGAAGACCCTCCTTTGAAGATGGCTTCCTTAAAGGATGTCGGGGCTGTGATTGAGAGGGGTGAGTGCGCAAACTGGGGCCGACTTCCTGACTTTACTCCAAAGACCGACAAGTTTGGTTTGGGCTTCACTGCAGAGGCTCAGAGGGCTGTTCGTAAGGCAAGAATTGGAAAACCTCCTGTGTTCATCACCAACCCGGGAGTAAATGCTATTGAAGACGACGTGGAGGAATTTGAATTCGACAGCTGGATCTACCCAACAACCGACAGTGGACCAAGCAACTGGACTGCCAAAGACTTCACACCTATTACTTTTGTCACTCAGTAATGAACTCTTTTGTTTTGAATTTGTAACAGACAATATTTTGAAACTTTTATGGCTCGGTGTCTTACCCGGGGCACCGTGGCTTCATTTGTGAGGGCTTTGTGTGTCATTTTCATATATCATCAATAAAAACATTGGACGTTTGTTGCATTTCAAAATCTTGCGTTCCTTTTCTTTCTTTATTATATATTGCAAAACAACTATATTTACACACACTCACTCATACAGGTTCCAATCCACTCTGGATCTCACTGGTAACGACTCTGCTACTGCCAGTTATGACTTCGAAAATCCGATCAACTTAGCCGAAGACGAAGGTGAAGATGATTGCGAAGTGCCTGTTGAGCTTGCAAGACTGCTACTCCAGGAAGAGAGGGCCATTCAGCCACATGAAGAGCCAGTGGAAACGGTAAATCTGGGTACTGAGACAGACAGAAAGGAAGTCAAGATTGGTGCCAATCTAGAGCTCAGTGTGAAACAACGGTTGATTCAGATGTTGCGTGACTATGTGGAAATCTTTTCCTGGTCTTACGAAGACATGCCTGGGTTGGATACCGATATTGTGGTTCATCACCTGCCTACCAAGGAAGACTGCCCTCCGGTTAAACAAAAGGTCTGCCGTATGCGTCCAGAAATGTCCGAGAAAATCAAAGCTGAGGTTATAAAACAATTTGATGTCGGGTTTCTAGCAGTGACTTCTTACCCTCAGTGGATTGCCAACGTAGTTCCAGTGTCGAAGAAGGATGGAAAGGTCTGAATGTGTGTTGATTACATGGATTTGAACAGGGCAAGTCCTAAAGATGATTTCCCTCTGCCTCATATCGACGTTCTGGTTGACAACACTGCTCAACATAAAGTATTCTCCTTCATGGACGGCTTCTCCGGTTATAATCAGATCAAGATGGCTCCGGAAGACATGGAGAAGACCACTTTCGTTACTCAGTGGGGAACCTTTTGCTACAAGGTCATGCCTTTTGGGTTGAAAAATGCTGGGGCAACCTACCAACGTGCTATGGTTGCTTTATTTCATGACATGATCCATCACGAGACAGAAGTATACGTCGACGATATGATTGCAAGGTCCCAAACTGAGGAGGAACACCTTGACCATCTACGGAAGCTGTTTGACCGTCTGAATTTGTACAAGCTAAGGTTGAACCCAAACAAGTGCACCTTTGGGGTAAGATCTAGAAAATTGCTAGGCTTCATCGTAAGCGACAAAGGTATTCAAGTGGACTCTACCAAAGTGAAAGCCATACAAGAGATGCCAGCTCCCAGGACAGAGAAGGAAGTCAGAGGCTTTCTAGGACGGTTGAACTACATCGCCCGATTCATCTCGCATCTAACTGCTACCTGTGAACCAATCTTCAAGCTGCTGAAGAAAGATCAAATAGTACGTTGGAACGATGAATGTCAGGCCGCTTTCGAAAAGATCAAAGAGTATCTCCAAGAACCACACATTCTTATGCCTCCGGTTGAAGGGAGACCTCTAATCTTATACTTGACAGTACTGGACAACTCAATGGGGTGTGTGCTGGGGCAGCATGACGAGTCTGGCCGAAAAGAGCACGCTATTTATTACCTTAGCAAAAAGTTTACCGACTGTGAGACTCGGTACTCACTGCTCGAGAAAACTTGTTACGCTTTGGTATGGGCTGCTCGCCGACTGAGACAGTATATGTTGACTCACACTACTCTGTTGATTTCAAAAATGGATCCAATCAAGTACATATTCGAAAAGCCCGCCTTGTCCAGAAGAATAGCAAGATGGAAAATGATCTTGACGGAATATGACATCCAGTACATGACTCAAAAAGCAATCAAGGGAAGTGTATTGGCAGACCATTTGGCACATCAGGCAGTGGACGATTACCAGTCGATGAACTTTGAATTTCCAGACGAGGATATCATGGTAGTAACTGATTGTGAAGTACCTGGACCTGATGAAGGACCTGAGGAAGGATCCCGATGGTCTATTCACTTTGACGGAGCCTCAAACGCTTTGGGTAATGGTATCGGCACTGTGATCATATCCCCTAAAGGCACTCATACTCCACTCACTGCCCGGCTATGTTTCAACTGCACCAACAACATGGCAGAGTATGAGGCATGTATCATGGGTCTTCAAGCTGTAATTGATTTAAGGATCAAGTTTCTGAGTGTCTTCGGAGATTCCGCTCTCGTGATCAATCAGATCAAAGGCGAGTGGGATACGAAACACCCAAATCTTATTCCTTACAAGGAGTATGTGTTGACTTTGCTTCCCCACTTCGAGGAGATAACTTTTGAACACTTCCCAAGAGAGGAGAATCAGTTAGCGGACGCGTTAGCTACGATGTCTTCTATGTTCAAAGTCAAATGGGACAACGAGGTGCTCCGGATCATTATCTGGAAGTTGGATGAACCTGCACATTGTTGTGATCTCGAGACCGAGGAGGTAACTGAAAAACCCTGGTATCATGAAGTGAAGAGGTACCTTGAAGCTCAAGAATACCCCGAGGGTGCATCCGTTAACGACAAGAAGTTTCTGAGAAGGTTCGCAGCAAAGTTCTTCCTCAGCAATGGCATTCTCTACAAGCGAAACCATGATTCAACATTACTGTGTTGTGTGGATAAGACTGAAGCAGAAAGGATCATAGAAGAGCTACATGAAGGTACCTTCGGAACACATTCCAGTGGACATACCATGGCAAAGAAAATCCTTCGGGAAGGATATTTCTGGTCCACAATGGAAGCCGACTGTTATCAGCATTCTCGAACTTGTCATAAATGTCAGATCTATGCTGATAAGGTGCATATTCCTCCGGTACCTCTGAACGTCTTGACAGCACCTTGGCCTTTTGCAATGTGGGGCATTGATATGATCGGCGAGATCCGACCTACGGCATCTAATGGGCATCTCTTCATCCTGGTAGCGATTGATTACTTCACGGAGTGGGTTGAAGCAGCTTCCTACACTACCGTAACCAAGAACGTCGTGGCACGGTTCATTCGGCACAACCTGATCTGTCGATACGGTGTACCTGAGAGGATCATTACGGACAATGGTACCAATCTTAACAACAAGATGATCACTGAGCTCTGCGAGCAATTCAAGATACAGCACCACAACTCTTCACCTTACCGGCCAAAGATGAACGGGGTTGTAGAAGCGGCGAATAAGAATATCAAGAAGATTGTGCAGAAGATGACAGTGACCTACAAATATTGGCACGAGATGTTACCGTTTTCTCTTCACGGGTACCGTACCTCAGCAAGGACATCAACAGGGGCAACTCCCTTTTCCTTGGTCTATGGCATGGAGGCAGTCTTGCCTATTGAAGTCCAGATACCCTCTCTCTGGATAATGAAGGATGCAGATTTGAGCGAAGACGAATGGATCCAGACTCGGCTTGATCAATTAAACCTAATTGACGAAAAGAGACTCACTGCTATTTGTCATGGTCAGACGTACAAAAAACGGATGATCAGGGCATTTAACAAGAAGGTCAAACGACAAGAGTATCAAGTCGGAGATCTGGTAATCAAGCGCACCATTCTTCCTCAAAGTGATCCCAGGGGAAAATGGACCCCTACGTACGAAGGGCCATTTGTGGTTAAACATATCTTCTCAGGAGGAGCTATGATTCTAACCACCATGGATGGTGACGACCTCCGTCACCCCGCCAATGCAGACATAGTAAAAAGATACTACGCATGAACTAAATACCCGCTAGGTTGACACGCCTAGGCAAAAATAAGGGCTTCCCGACGAACCAAAAGGGTTCGGGCAAAAATAAGGGACGAAATAAAAAAAATCTGTACACCCGGCGAGTCGAAAACCTGAAAAGGCGGCTTGGGCAAAAATGGGTATCCCGGTGGACTGAAAACCCGAAAGGGCGGTCCAGGCAAAAGTTAGGGATAAAGCGTAATACTATGTCTCGTTGGATCACCTTGCATCCAGAATTCGGCATCAACTATCGGGCTCAGATGGCATCGATCAATCAACTTCATCTTCAACTAAGCAGCAAAGTGATGAGAGGCTTGAAGACATAAAGGCGATAGCAGAGTTGGAACCCAGTGGGATTTATTTTTCACATAGCTGTTTTGTTTCCTTTCACAAAATTGTATAAACTCTATTTTGTTCGGCGGCATTCTCTTACTAGGACGTTAGCCTCTTGTACAAAAACGCCTATTTACAGGCAAATTTCAAAATCAATACAAGTTCAATTTTTTAGACAAATTATCCATTGTTTTTCCTTTTTCTGTTTTGTTTTGTGAAGAACGTCCAATGTTCATTTTTGATATATGCATTTGACATTAATTGCTAATCATGAATAGTTGCATGTGAAACAAAGGACTGGTTACAGGTGATATCAGAAACAGGGGAAATTTGGAATTGTCTAAGCGATCTAGTTGATCTGCCCACCAAGGTACCAGGGTAGGTTCGGTTGAAGAATGTAACCAAGTTACCTCAACTCCCCACAGAGTAGGACCAGATTTCAGCAATACTCTCCCCAAGCAGAGTTAGTCTACTGTCGGCCTTAAGGAAGTTGGGTATCCCCAGAAGATCTCAACATTCCCCAGCGGAGTATAGACATTCCTCAGCAAGCATCCCCGGCAGTCTTAATATAAGATTGTTCCCCGGCGGAATACCAGACATCCCAGTGGAATCCATATCCCCAGTAGATTCTGAAGCTTATCCCCCAGTAGATTCTGGAAGCTTATCCCCTGCAGAGTACGAACGCATCTCCCCGACTTTATTCAAAGGTTATTTCCCACCAGGGCTTATAACTGGGTTATCCTCAGCTAATTACCACGGAAAGATCATCCTCGGCGAAGTTCTTCCTATCCCCGGCGGAGTTCATCAAATTCCCCAACATAACTTATCAGCGGAATCCCCGGCGGAGCTCTCATCAAAACCCCAGCGAAGTATCTCTTCCCACAGAGTAATTCCCCGCAGAGTAATCTCTCCAACAAGTTTATTCCCCAACGGAGTCATCTTCTCCTACTGGTTTATTCTTGCAATCAACATCCCCAGCGGAAACGAAGAACTCTACTCTTCAACATCAAGCCCAGGATTCAACAAGTCCCCGGCACTCGTCAAGGATTTATCTTCCGAGACAAAAATACATTCATAGACATTTCACATTTCATACATCCTGCTTACATACATGATAAAGTGCATACAACACTGTCTCATTTTGAGCATCATGACATCATGACATTGCATACAGCTAATGTTTTGCCTTTTTAGGAAAAAGTTCAATCCAAAAATGATTACTATCAACTATCGCAATTCCAGATTCGATACATGTATCTAGCCAGGGCATATCTGTGAATAACAATTGTAGATTCGATACCTGTATCCAGCCAGGGCATATCTGCATGAAGAGTTTAGAGATCTGATTCCTGTATCTAGCCAGGGCACATCTGTAGACGACGAATTCCAGATCTGATTCCTGTATCTAGCCAGGGCACATCTGTAGACGACCAATTCCAGATCTGATTCCTGTATCCAGCCAGGGCACATCTGTGGACGACAATTTCCAGATTCGACACTTGTATCTAGCCAGGGCATATCTGTGAGTGATTAATTGTAGATTCGATACCTGTATCCAGCCAGGGCACATCTGCATGAAAAGTTTAGAGATTCGATACCTGTATCCAGCTAGGGCACGTCCGTAAGCAACCTTTTGAAGTTCCGAATTTGACTCCTGTATCTAGCCAGGGCATATCTGTGAGCGTTTGATTGTAGATTCGATACCTGTATCTAGCCAGGGCATATCTGCATAAAGAGACTGAAGATCAACACCTGTAGCAAGCCAGGAAACCATCTTTCTTTCTCAAAACACGCAAGTTCTCGCTAAGGAATCTCTTACGCGATCAATACTTCCAAATGCCATCTATAAGCCCATTCCCGACAAGGTTCTGTCACGTCTCCAGATGGAATCTATAAGCCCATCCTCTTATCCACCATCTCTCCAAATGGCATCTATAAGCCCATTTCCGACATCACACTGCTGATACTCCTGCATGCGAGTGCAAATTTCTGGGCACTTTAGTGTTCAATCATCTTCCACCTTCGGATCACGAAAGGCACGCAAGCCAATCTACATCCTCAGGTCTAAGAAGATTGAACAGGGGCAACTGTTGTACCCCAAAATTTGCCCTCCCATTTTCTCATCACAAGACCCTTGGAGCTCAAGATCAAGTTAGGGTTTGCTCTACTCAAGACCCCTCCTTGCACTGTTGACCCAAATTAGGGTTTGAGTTTGCACAAAGATGTTTTGACCTAGAAGGCCCAAAATGACTTTCATGCTTCATATTGGACTCACAAGTTTATCCATACCAAGTTTCAAGCCTTGATTCCAATCTTTGCCCAGTCAATTGGACAGTTGACCTAGAAATCAGCTGAATTGGGGAAAAAGTCAATTGTGGTCAATTGACAGTCAAACCTCATGAAATTTGACCCTCATCAACATTATGAACTCATATGAACCATTTGATCAAGTTTGGATCACAAATCCACAAGAAATTTGATCAGATCACCAAAAGGGCAAAATGGTCATTTTTAGGGTTTTGACTGCACAAAGGCAATTTTTGACTGTTTGACCTAGCTAATGGCAAACCAAGCTCACATATGGACTCAAGATCTCAATGGCTTTGTCTTGACATGTTCAACAGGTTCAAAAGATCCCAAATGCACAAGATTGACAGATGAATTTTCCAGTCAACTGAGCCAAATTTGACTGTATACTGAAAAGTCAAGCTTTGACTTTTTGGTCAAAATCAAGTGCCGAGATTCATTTTTCATCAAGACATATCAAATTATGAAACTTGTTCATCAAGAAACCCAAAATTACAAATTAGGGTTTAAAATGAAGAAATATCATAACTTAGAAATTTTCTAAGTTATAAAATTTCCTTATTTTTTCCTAACTTTGTCCCATTTTTTCATCAAGATACATTTGGATTCAAACAAAACTCAAAACATGAAAGTTATAGTCCATTGCAAAATCTACAACTTTGATTCACAAAGTTTCCTCAAAAGAAGCTTGTAGCTCAAGTTATGATTTTTGGAATAGGGGTGCAAAACATTCTTAACTTAGAAATATTTTGACCTATTTTAGGCAGGATTTTTGCCCAACTTCATGGCCACTTTTCACATGCTTCCACTTGGAATCTCAACTTGCATTACAAATATGGATTGTAGTACACATTCCAAGCTTTCCAAATTGTCCAAGAACTTCTCAAACACCCTTGTGGTTAGGTAGAATCGAATTTGGCAATATGGGCAAAAGTCACTTTGTTCATGAGCCATTTTCATGTTCATACACTTAGGCATTTTTGAAATCAGCTTGCACAAGCTAGTTACAGGCCTCTAATCTCATTTACACTCAATAATTAAATGACAATCCATTGTGCCAAGATGTTATTCTATGCATTTGGTCATTACATGAAGAATTAAGCCATAATTAGAAAAAGTGATTTATCTATTCTTGTAAAGTATGGCTTTATGTCAAAACATGAATCAAAGAAGTACAATGCATATCTTCTAGGCACAAGTTATTTAACTAATCCCACTGATCAAGACTAACATTGGCAGCATGTTTAGGGGGCCTGCATAAGCTTGTAAACCAACTTGACAACTTTTGCTTACATTAAAAAAAAAACTTGCATTTTGAAACACCAACTCACATTCCTATCAACACAAGCCTAAGCAAACTTCTTGAACACATTCCAAACATCATAACTGAGCTAAAACACGAGCCAACCACCTCCAATACCTCCTTAAACACAGAAACACCATCTTGCTGCACAAAACAGGGCATTCTGCACTTTGACTTGGCCAGCTCATTTCCATCGTGCATTTTCATCCAAACCACTTCATACACACTCCCTACCACCTATACAAACTATCCCAAGCATTGGACACGAACTGTAACATCCCTAACATCATTTGCCATTTTCACTTTTCTCTCTTGCAGGTTGACTTCTGTAGCTTTATATAGCAAGATTCAAAGCACACCAAGCATTGGAGAAGCATCCCTGAACTTCAAGCAAGCTGTACAAGTCCTCACATTGCACTAAAAGTACCTCCATTGTCATACATGAATCAAGCTGAACAGGTAAGTTCTTGAACTTCTATCTCTCTATCCAAGCATATTTAGGCTTAGGTTTGTGAAGAAGTTATGTTCTATTCATGGCCCTGAAGCTACCTGTATCCTCACTTTTCATTTATATTGTGTGTGTTAAGAGAATTTGGAACCTGAACATTAGAAAAAAGTTAGGTCAGGAATTGGGGGAGAAGAAATTCTCTCTCATTTCTGAGAGTTAGATCAAGTTCTTGGTATGTATGGATTCGTGACTTGATGCTTGACATTTTTTGTGTTATAAGTTTGTGTTAAAACTCAAAGAATCGGGATGTTTGAACAAGGCAAAGAAGTGCGCGTTTTTTAGAACAAGGATGGCTGGAGGTTGAAGAAGTTTTTCCTTTGGGCTGGGCCTGATTCATTTTCCTTTTTGCACCACTTTATTTCACAAACACCCCCTTGGCCCATTGTGTTTATTTTTATCATTTTTTGACTTTTTCTTTTTGTTTCTGACTTATTATTTTTTGCCAAAATATTAAAAATATTAAAAACATTTTTTTTCAACCATTTTTGCATTTTATTTGGATTTTTGTTTGTTTTATTTGAATTTGTACATAAATAAACAAAATACCCTTTTTTTATTCAAAATACAAAAATAATACAAATACATTTTTATTTTCGGATTTTATTTTGTTTTATCTTTTGAAAACATTTTATAAAAAATATTATTTTTTTTATAAATAATAAATATTTTATTTTGTACATATTTAATATATTTAGTAAATAATATAAATACTTATATATTTATTAGAATATTTAGGGGGAAAACATAAAAATAATACATTTTTATTTTTGTTAATATTTGACCTCAAAAATCACTTTTTACAATATACTTCCTTTTTATTTATTTTTTGTATATAATTAATAAACATTGTATATAATATATAATAAATACCTTTTATTTATAAAAATTAGGGTTTTGCCCTAAAAACACAAAATATCAAAAATTAACCTTTTTTTGTTTTTGTTTATTTGACACATAAAAAAATACTTTTACATACATATAAAAATCATTTTTTGCATCTTGCATATTTATTTTATTTTATTTAATTATTGTACAATTAAATTAATTTGTATATTCAATTTGGATGTAATAGTTTAGATTTAATTTTTCTTGCTAAATATCCCCATTTGAACATTTGTATCCCCATTCCCATGATTACTTTGTAATAATTTAGGACTTTAAATTTCGCACTTTAAAGCTTTCTAATTATATCATGATAGACTTAGGGTTTTGTATGCAAAAATCAACCAAAAATAGTTTGACCTAATTCAAAGATAACAAAGCATGAAAATGGACAACACCAATCACACTTGCACCCCTAGGGTACTCCACTTGTTGCCTTCAATAATGGGCCATGTTGCATGTTGAGAGTTTTTGGCAAAACAAAACAATATCAAATGATCATAGTCCCTCGATGACGCTTTCGAAAGTTGCCTAAAAATGATCAAGTCCCTTAAAGGAAAAAGTTGCCAAAGACAGTTGGCACCATTGCAATCATGGTCTAAACGATGACCCGCGCTTGTCCCGTTCACATCCTAACACAAGATTGTCCACCAAATACAATGGTGGAACAAAATTGTTAAAAGGGTTAAAACATAGAGAAAACCTTTGAGTAAATTTAGGGGTAGACAAACTCTTAGTTACTTGAATCAAACTTGCAAAAACACTTGCCTATTTTTTCAAAACCACACTCCACAACACTTTCAAAACAACTTTCAAAAACCTTGGAAACTTTTCAAAAGATATACACCTTTGTATACATCCAAACATGGGTCATTACAAAGGTTGCCACAACAAATGGCCTCTTTTCAAAACATTTTCAAACCCACACACAAAGCACCATTTCAAACAATTGAAAATCAAGGCAAGCTGATCTAAGCAAGTAACTAAGATCCCATGGATAACCATGGATAGAAAGGGTGCTAATACCTTCCCTTTATATAATCTACCCCCCCCCCCCCCCCCCCGTACCCAAGAAAACATCTCAAAGGTTTTTGCTGTGCTTTTTAACCTTTCCTTAGGATAAAATAAAAAGTCGGTGGTGCCTCTTGCTCAACTGAAACATTTGCGAAAACAAACGCAAAACCTCAAGTCAGTTCTCCCACCGTATCACAATGACCTTTATTGAAAGGTGTCTTGCACGATTTCTCTTGTAATTGAATGTACATCCAAATTAACTGAGAACTACCCATCCCCAGGTTAAGATTGCGGGTTTTTTTGTATAGAAAGTGTAGGTGTTTAGGTATTGGCTTGCATTTTTGGTAAATCCCAAGTGTATGTGTGAATGTCATGACTGATGTCATAACATTCTAGTTCAGTTTGTACTAACTCATTAGGTACCTTTGCAGAAAAATATTGTATTTCAAGTACTGATGTTTATAAGTGTGTATCTGAGCATTTTGCAAAATGATCACATTTTGCTAAATCAATAGACAGGTTTTCTCAGATGTCATAACAGATGTTATGACATCCTGTTCTGAACTAACAGGTTTGCAGGATGGATAAGTCTGAGTTTTTTCAGGAAATAACTCAGTCTTTCCTGAACAGAATCCTACGTTTTCTGAGGGGTAACCTAGCTCAACCCTAACCTGGTTAATAAAGTCCTGTGACCTGGTCTTTAGGTCAAACGGAATGAACCCTAGGTTTTTGTGGAAACCCTAACTGAAGTTGCAGCTGCTATATATTCAACAGAGCTGCTGTTTTTCAAGGATCCCCTTTTTGATTGATCAGAAGATCATTTTGTAATCTGAATAGATTTGATTATTGTACTCCAAGCAATTATCATTGTGATAAGTGCCTTGGAATAGGTTTCTAATTGTAAGGGTTGTGTAGCACTCAAAGCTTTGAAGCAAGAGTGTTTGAATGTTCCTTGACTAAAGCTGTGAAGCAGAGTCAAGTTAGTTGTATACATCACTCAAAGCTGTGAAGCACGAGTGATTGTGTTGCTTGATTAAAAAGCTGTAAAGCTTAATCAAGTGTTTGTTTATGAAGAGTGTCTTCATCAATTCTTAAGTCAAATTGGTTTATGTATCACTGCTGTGATTGAGGGGGAGTGAGTAGGAACTCAGGTTTAAGTTGTACTTAGATTGGAATTGCATTGGGTAGGTCTTAAGTGAAGGAGATAAACTGGTTGGTTTATTCCTGAATTAAAATCTCTTATAGTGGATTTCCTCCCTGGCTTGGTAGCCCCCAGAGTAGGTGTTGTTGCACACTGAACTGGGTAAACAATTGACTGTGTTCTTTATTGCTTTTGTATTTACTGTCATATAGTAAGTCAGATACGGTGTCATAACATTGAACGTGACATTGAGTATCTGCAGCCAGAATTTAAATTGGCATCAGAGCAGGCACCCTGCCTGTATTACTGGGTGAGATCTAGGGATATCACTTTCTGGCACTATGGACAAAGAAGGAGTTTTTGGAAATAGACCACCCATTCTGGATGGAACTAATTATGACTACTGGAAACCTCGTATGATTGCCTTCCTAAAATCTCTGGACAAAAAGGCTTGGAGAGCTGTTGACAAAGGATGGATTCATCCCACCATAACTGAGAAAGATGGGACAATCAGTCTGAAGCCTGAGGAAGATTGGAGTAAAGAAGAAGATGAGTTAGCTCTGGGAAATTCAAAAGCTCTAAATGCCTTGTTCAATGGAATTGACAGAAACATTTTCAGACTAGTACATCAATATGAACTGGCCAAGGAAGTTTGGGACACTCTCAGAACTACTCATGAGGGCACTTCCAAAGTAAAAATGTCAAGGCTTCAGATGTTGACCACCAAGTTTGAGAATCTAAAAATGATGGAAGATGAAACCATTCATGAGTTTCACATGAACATCTTGGAGATTGCCAACACCTCAGGAGCACTGGGAGAAAAGATGTCAGAAGAAAAACTGGTGAGGAAGATTCTCAGATCCTTGCCTAAAAGATTTGCAATGAAGGTAACTGCCATAGAGGAAGCCCAGGACATTAGCAAGTTGAAAGTGGATGAACTTATTGGGTCTCTTCAGACTTTTGAGATGGGAATCACTGATAATGGTGTCAAGAAGAACAAGAGCATAGCACTTATGTCCAACACTGATGTTGAAGAAAACATTTCAGAAGCTGTAGCCATGCTTGGAAGACAGTTCAACAAACTCATCAAAAGAATAGATCCAAAGTCAAGGTCTAATGTTCATAACATTCCCTCTAACATTGACAGTTCCAGCAGAAGACCAAGGTCAGAAGAGAAGGGAATTCAAGGCAGAGGAATTCAATGCCATGGTTGTGAAGGATATGGGCATATTCGAACTGAATGTCCTACCTTTCTTAAGAAACAAAGAGGAATGACAGTTACTTGGTCTGACTGTGATTCAGAAAGTAATTCTGAAGAAGAGACTGCCAAACGAGTTACTGCTTTAACTGGTGTTTGTACCTCTGAAAGTGACATCAGTGACGAAGAAGTGACTTTTGAAGAACTGGCTGATACTTACAAGGAATTATGTATCAGAAGTACTGAAGTATGTGTGCAGAATGAGAAACAATCAAAACTCATCATAAAGATGGAGGCTGAAAAAAGGGCTAACCTTGAAACTATAAGTCATCTAGAAGGAGAAGTTCAATTGCTGAACTCACAACTGAATCAAATGACCAAATCTGTCAAGATGTTGACAAATGGAACAGACAAATTGGAAGAGATCCTTCAGGTTGGACAAAATGTGGGAAATAAATCTGGACTAGGATTTATGGAAGCAACGAAATCTGGTTCTGGTAAGCAAATGTCAAAACAGATGTCTCAACACAACTCTCGACATCAGAAACAGAGACATATGAGGAAAAGGTACCAAAGATGGAAATGTCATCATTATGGTAGATATGGCCACATAAAGCCCTTCTGCTTCAGATTACATGGATACCCTAATCAGAACTCAGGTGTCAAACCTAAGTCTAAAAAGGTACCACATGCTCCTCAATGGAAGAAAAAGGCTATTGCACTGATAGCTCACACTTCCCTGAGGGTCTCTGCAAAGGAAGACTGGTACTTTGACAGTGGATGTTCCAGACATATGACTGGAATCAAGAACCTCCTCAATAATGTTAAACCTCACACCACCAGTTTTGTGACCTTTGGAGATGGGGCTAAAGGTGAAATCAAAGGAGTCGGTGATTTGGACTGCCCTGGAGTTCCAAGTCTGAACGAAGTACTGCTGGTGAAAGGACTGACCGCTAATCTCATTAGTATCAGTCAACTGTGTGATCTAGGATTCAAGGTCAATTTCTCAAAGTCTGAATGCCTTGTAATCAATGACAAACAAGAGATAGTAATGAAAGGAGTCAGATCCAAAGACAACTGTTACTTGTGGGAGGCTGAGAACACTAATTTCTCATCTGTGTGTTCCATTGCAAAAGAAGAAAAAGAGGTGAAACTGTGGCATCAAAAACTTGGCCATCTTCATCTAAGGGGTATGAAGAGGATTATCTCCTTGGAGGCAGTCAGAGGGATTCCAAAGCTGCAAATTGATGAAGGAAGAGTTTGTGGTGAATGTCAGGTTGGTAAGCAGACTAGGATGTCACATCCAAAGTCAAGACATCTGACCACCTCTAAGGTTCTAGAACTCCTCCATATGGATCTGATGGGACCAATGCAAGTAGAAAGTCTTGGTGGTAAAAGATATGCCTATGTGGTTGTGGATGATTTTTCCAGATTCACCTGGATTAATTTCATTAGGGAAAAATCAGATGCATTTGAAGTTTTTAGAGAACTGTGCAAGAGAATTCAAAGAGAGAAGGAAGCATGTATTGTCAGAATCAGAAGTGATCATGGCAAGGAATTTGAAAACAGCAAGTTTGATGACTTCTGTTCTTCAGAAGGAATCAGTCATGAGTTTTCTTCTCCTATAACACCTCAGCAAAATGGAGTTGTGGAAAGAAAAAGCAGGACCATACAAGAATATGCCAGAGCAATGTTACATGCCAAAAGACTTCCTATGTATTTTTGGGCTGAAGCTATGAATACAGCTTGCTATGTTCATAACAGGGTCACCTTGAGAAAGGGAACCTCATCCACCATATATGAACTCTGGAAAGGAAGAAAACCAACTGTGAAGTACTTCCATGTGTTTGGCAGCAAATGCTATATTCTGTCTGATCGTGAACAAAGAAGAAAGTTGGACCCCAAAAGTGATGAAGGCATATTTCTAGGATACTCCTCAAACAGCAGAGCTTATAGAGTATTCAACTCCAGAACCAAAACCATGATGGAATCAATAAATGTTATAATTGATGACTATCATGAAGAAATAGATGTTCCTTGTACTGTTGAGACATTCTTTGAGACTTCAACCCAACAGAATGACCTACCCAACTCCACCACAACAGAATTTGAATCAAAGGAAGCTAGCAAGATCCCTTCCATCAGAATTCAGAAGGATCATCCAAAAGAGCTCATCATAGGAGATCCCAATAGTGGAGTCATCACAAGATCTAGAGAAATCATCTCAAACTCTTGTTTTGTGTCCAAAATGGAACCAAGAAATGTCAAGGAAGCCTTAACTGATGAATATTGGATTGGTGCAATGCAAGATAAACTGAACCAATTCAAGCAACATGAAGTTTGGGAACTGGTTCCTAGACCTGAAGGAACTAACATCATTGGGACAAAATGGATATTCAAGAACAAGTCAGATGCTGAAGGAGTTGTCACCAGAAATAAGGCAAGACTTGTTGCTCAAGGATACACCCAGGTTGAAGGGGTTGATTTTGATGAAACCTTTGCACCTGTAGCCAGGTTGGAATCAATCAGACTCTTGTTGTCAATTGCTTGTCTTCTGAAGTTCAAGTTATTTCAGATGGATGTGAAAAGTTCCTTTCTAAATGGGTACTTAAATGAGGAAGCTTATGTGGAACAACCTAAAGGTTTTGTGGATCCAACCCATCCTGATCATGTCTACAAATTGAGAAAAGCTCTATATGGCCTGAAACAAGCTCCTAGAGCGTGGTATGACAGGTTAACAAAGTTTCTCTCAGACAAAGGCTACAGAAAAGGAG
The DNA here is from genome assembly GCA_948472305.1 of Vicia faba. NCBI lineage: Eukaryota > Viridiplantae > Streptophyta > Magnoliopsida > Fabales > Fabaceae > Vicia > Vicia faba. The sequence continues at coordinate 1,171,998,516 of OX451738.1, forward strand.
GCTTGGACAAAACTCTCTTTGTCAAAACTGAAGGAGGGAAGTTGATGGTTGCCCAAATATATGTTGATGACATAGTGTTTGGAAGAATGTCAGAACATATGGTTAAACACTTTGCTGACCAGATGCAGGCTGAATTTGAAATGAGTCTCATGGGAGAACTAACTTATTTTCTTGGACTACAAGTCTCACAGATGGAGGACTCAATCTTCTTATCTCAAAGCAAGTATGCTAAGAGTATTGTAAAGAAGTTTGGCATGGAGAATGCAAGTCACAAAAGGACTCCTGCTCCTACTCATCTAAAGCTTTCCAAAGATTCAAGTGGGGTTAAGGTGGATCAAAGTCTGTACAGAAGCATGATAGGAAGCTTGTTGTACTTAACTGCCAGCAGACCTGATATTGCCTTTGCAGTTGGAGTTTGTGCTAGATACCAAGCCGATCCCAAAGTCAGTCATATCAATCAAGTGAAGAGAATTTTGAAGTATGTAAGTGGTACTTACAACTATGGATTGATGTATACTCATGGCTGTGAACCAGCTCTGACTGGCTACAGTGATGCTGATTGGGCTGGTAGTGCTGATGATAGAAAAAGCACCTCTGGAGGATGTTTCTTCTTGGGAAGTAATCTGGTTTCCTGGTTCAGCAAGAAACAGAATTGTGTGTCTCTTTCCACTGCTGAAGCTGAATACATTGCAGCTGGTAGTAGCTGCTCTCAAATGATATGGATGAAACAGATGCTCACTGAGTATAATGTCACACAAGATGTTATGACATTGTACTGTGACAATCTGAGTACAATCAACATATCCAAGAATCCCATTCAACATAGCAGGACCAAACATATTGACATACGACATCACTTTATCAGAGACCTTGTAGAAGAGAAGACAATCAAACTAGAACATGTTGCCACTGAGCTACAGCTGGCCGACATTTTTACCAAGGCTCTGGATGCAAATCAATTTGAAAACTTAAGGGGTAAGCTGGGTATTTGCCAACATGAGGAATTGTAGCAATTAATTTTGCTTAAAACAAGGATCAAAGGAGTTATGCCTGTTCTGATTGGCTTAAAATTGTATTTTCTCATTTCCTACAATTCTTTTAAGAAGTTGAATAGACACTCCCTTGCTTCCTTCCTCTCTCGTCTCCTCATCAAAACCCAGTCTCTCAATCAGAAATTTCTCCTCAGTTGCTGTTGGTCCTCTAAAACTGTCAAAATGTCTCAAACACCATCATCATCCAATACGACTATTTCAACCTCTTCCTCTGATCAAGATTCTGGGACAATCTCTTCTTGTCTGAACTCTGACGTTCTGGAGATCTCTTCTCGTAGAAAAGTGGGAACTAACCCCACCAAGGTCAAAGAGTTGAGAACAAGACATGTAGGAAAGCCCCAAGCTTCTGCCTCTGGTAATCCATCTCATCCTTCTTCTTCAGTTCCCCCTGAAATTGCAAATAGGGAAGGGACAGCCTATGTTAATCAAGCAATAGCAAAAATTGTTTCAAGAATTCTGAACGAGAACCACTCAGTTCCTGGCATTTCTGTTCCTCTGAACCAAGAAAGCTCAAATGCTGAAACAAATCCAGATGTCTCTAAGAATGTTGAGACATCAAACAAAAAGAAGAATGCTGACATTGCTCACAAGAAAAGAAAGAAGCCTGAATCCTCTGGATCTGATGACAGTGCTTGAAGGTTGGTGCTGATATCTGGTGGAGTTTGGAAGTTGTTTTCTGCTGCTGCTCTTATTATTTTGTTTTGGATAACTGTATAATTTTATGAACATGTATCTTTGGCCCATTTGTGGCTAAAGAGGGGGAGAATATTTTGGTACTTACTTAATTAGTACTTGACATTCTATTTTTCTGCTGTCACTTATTTCTGCTGCTATCTATCTCTGATTGCTTAGGGTCTTTAGCCAAAAATCTGCCAAAGGGGGAGTTTGTAGGTGTTTAGGTATTGGCTTGCATTTTTGGTAAATCCCAAGTGTATGTGTGAATGTCATGACTAATGTCATAACATTCTAGTTCAGTTTGTACTAACTCATTAGGTACCTTTGCAGAAAAATATTGTATTTCAAGTACTGATGTTTATAAGTGTGTATCTGAGCATTTTGCAAAATGATCACATTTTGCTAAATCAGTAGACAGGTTTTCTCAGATGTCATAACAGATGTTATGACATCCTGTTCTGAACTAACAGGTTTGCAGGATGGATAAGTCTGAGTTTTTTCAGGAAATAACTCAGTCTTTCCTGAACAGAATCCTGCGTTTTCTGAGGGGTAACCTAGCTCAACCCTAACTTGGTTAATAAAGTCCTGTGACCTGGTCTTTAGGTCAAACGGAATGAACCCTAGGTTTTTGTGGAAACCCTAACTGAAGTTGCAGCTGCTATATATTCAACAGAGCTGCTGTTTTTCAAGGATCCCCTTTTTGATTGATCAGAAGATCATTTTGTAATCTGAATAGATTTGATTATTGTACTCCAAGCAATTATCATTGTGATAAGTGCCTTGGAATAGGTTTCTAATTGTAAGGGTTGTGTAGCACTCAAAGCTTTGAAGCAAGAGTGTTTGAATGTTCCTTGACTAAAGCTGTGAAGCAGAGTCAAGTTAGTTGTGTGCATCACTCAAAGCTGTGAAGCACGAGTGATTGTGTTGCTTGATTAAAAAGCTGTGAAGCTTAATCAAGTGTTTGTTTATGAAGAGTGTCTTCATTAATTCTTAAGTCAAATTGGTTTATGTATCACTGCTGTGATTGAGGGGGAGTGAGTAGGAACTCAGGTTTAAGTTGTACTTAGATTGGAATTGCATTGGGTAGGTCTTAAGTGAAGGAGATAAACTGGTTGGTTTATTCCTGAATTAAAATCTCTTATAGTGGATTTCCTCCCTGGCTTGGTAGCCCCCAGAGTAGGTGTTGTTGCACACTGAACTGGGTAAACAATTGACTGTGTTCTTTATTGCTTTTGTATTTACTGTCATATAGTAAGTCAGATACGGTGTCATAACATTGAACGTGACATTGAGTATCTGCAGCCAGAATTTCAGAAAGAAACTCCAACTTCTAGGCTCAAAGGGGTGAACGAGGGATTAAATTCCTTATTGCTCAGGTGTTTAGGAGTTGAAACAATGCCTGTATATCCTTAGCAAAGTTTTATTCTAAAGCATACCAGCAACAATTATGGGTATTTCGTTTTCATCATCTTCCCTCAAATCTTTGCATAAACAAAAGCTTGATAAAGGGAGTAAACAAGAGAAATATATTTGAAAGCAGTAAATGAAAATGATTTGAATCAAAACATTGCAATCCTCATTTCATTAAACTTAACATAGAAGTACAAACAAAATTTGAAATCAACAATTTTAACATAAAAAAGGGAAAAATGCAAACAGAAAGAAAGATGGCCTAGTGACTAATCAGTAACAAGGATGCGTTATCCTATCTGAAACACTGGCTTTAGGAAGTGACTTGAGGGTACCCCGACTCAGTCTTCAGCCACTTTGTTTTGGCAAAGGATTGTTGATAACATTAGGACCTGCCTCTTTGAAAATGAGAATATTTGCTTTCACCAATTCCTGCACTCTATTTTTCAATGCGTAGCAGCTCTCTAAATCATGACTGGCAACTCCCTGATGAAATTCACAATGAAGGTCAGATCTGAACCCGGCTGGAGGAGGATTTCGAGGAATCAGAGGCCTAGTTGCAATCAAGCCTTTCTGCACTAATACAGAATATAATTCAGTGTATGTCATAGGGATGGGATCAAACTGAGCCCTATTCCGATTCTGATTCTGCATAATATTGTTGAGGAACCTGAACTGGTTGAGCATTGACCGCATGAGTAACAACTGCTACTTGTGATTGATAAATGTATTGAGGCCTACGGAGAGGTCCTCTTCTCTCAGTCGAGACATCATTGGCTTCTACCTCTTTCTTCTTCTAAAAGTTCCCAAGGTATTTCTTTGCACCATTAGAAGATTCAGCAGCTTTAGACACTTTACCGTTCTTGACTCCTTTTTCTAATCTCTGGCCAATAGTCACCAGGTCTGTGAAGCTGGAAGACACACTACCAATCATCTTCTCCCAAAATAAGGGGGAGAAAGTATCCATGAACAATCTAATTAGCTCTTTCTCTGCTAGAGGTGATTCAACTTGAGATGCCAATTCTCTCCATCATTGAGCATACTCCTTGAAAGATTCTTTCTCATTCTGAGACATATTTTGCAATTGGCGACGATCAGGTACCATGTCAAGGTTGCATTTGTATTTCTTTATGAAAGCATCAACAAGATCTTAAAAGCATTGGATACGTCCTTTCTCAAGTCCCATATACCATTTCAATGAAGCTCCACTCAGACTATCTTGGAAACAATGGATAAGCAGCTTGTCATTCTTTGTGTAAGCAGACATCTTTCAAAAGTACATCACCAAGTGGATTTTTGGACAAGTATGCCCCTTATATTTCTCAAACTCAGGAGTCTTGAACTTTGCATGTATAACTAGATCAGAAACTAGGCACATATTTTCAGTAGCAATACCAAAGACATCATTACCTTCCATAGCTCGGAGTCTCTTCTCTAAAGTATGATATTATTCTTTGAACTCTTAAAACTCACCAAAGTCTCCCTGACTCATACTTCAAGGACTGGCAGCATGGTACTCAAAGAGAGGATTCCCAAAAGCAGCTTATGCAGCAGGTTGACGAGAAGCAATATGAACGATTGGCTGAGGTTCAATGAAAACTGGAGCCTGAAAGACTGGTTGGGAAGACTGACCAACCATTGAAGTAATTGTAACAGGTGGAGAGTATTTATGAGGTAACCCAAACTCTAGCCATGTAGCAGATGTATGCTGGATAGGTTGAGTGTCAACAGAAGCATTTGGGATATCAGATATTACAGTCCTTTGAGGTAGCTCCCCTCTGGAAATTAGGACTTGCATCATCTCAGTAAGTTTGGGCATTCCTGACTTTAACTCATCGATTTCCATTCCGACTTCCATGTTGTGTTGTTCTTGGTTTTCCATTCTCAATCTGACGACAACTCTAGTCCCGTAGTTGTGTTGAGGAATCAGCTTGACGGTAGACAACTAAAAGGAAGAAATAAGCAACTTGGAATAAGATCCTGAATAACCTGGATGTATGCAGAATGATGTAGAGGATGCAAATGATATGCAATGTTATGCAATGCACTGCACAGTAACAGGATCACATGGTTTAGAGTCACGAGCTTGGAGTCAATGGTACAACCCATAAGGTATGGACTAACGGTTATCACCTGTCGAACAAGGTTCTAAGAGGTTCCCAGAGTCTACATCCTTTCATCGGATATTACCAACGTCCCGATTAACTCAGTAATTAGTAATATTCTCAAGAAAAACTCGTCTGAGTGTAGTATCGCGTGACAACTATTTCCGAATTACTCTGTCATAGCTTCCGCACTACACCTAAAAGGCCAAGATGGGTTAGGTAATCTACGGTCCTCAGCTTCAGCAGGCTCCTAGGTCGAAAGTAGTATATCTTCCCGATTACTCGGTAAATGACACTACAGTCAAAGGGGCCTCCACTGGGTGGGGGATATCATGTCTCCTTTTTTGGTATTACTCCCTCAAAGTTAACATGACTATACCGCCCGTCCTATCTTAAGTTTTCCCAAAGTCCGGGTAGAAGACTTATTAGAAATCACCAAGCCCTTGAAAACCAGGAAAATCCAGACAAACATATATACATCATAATGGGAAGTAATAAACAGCAAGTAAAATAATATATACACACTCATAGAAGAGAAACAAATAAAGCTACGATTGACCCACTTAGGAATGGACCAGCAATAGGTCAATTTGTCCCAAGTGAAGTCGCCACTTTCTGTCGCACGTGCAAATCAGAACTAAGAGAGAACGTAATTGCGATAGTGATGATAGGAAATAGAAATGTAGCGATAAAGATTTGAGATTAACCTATCAATTGACTTAACTCAACATAATGAAGTTGCCACTGCACTTTATTATTTCCAAAGGGAAATGGGAAAAAAGCGAACAAAACCCAAAAAGATCAGAGATCGAGGTACGGGGGTAGGTTATGCAAGGGGAAGGTATTAGCACCCTAAGCATCTACAGTACTCCGCAGGATCCACTTTGTTTGGTTTATTTTAAAAGGAGTGTCATGTAAAGGTTTACTTGCTAAAGGAAAAGAATGAATGAGTATTTGTAAACAAAATAAAATGAAATTTTTATTATTATTTTTGTTGCTCGCCTTGGGTCGTAAGACTTAGTGCCTATGTACTCCCTCGTGCAATGGGAAAGTCAGAGCACCATAGTTAGGCTAGAAAAGACTTGTCTGTTGATTGTTTTTAAACAAGGAGACAAGTCATCATTGTTAGGAGAGAAATATCGACTAACTCCCACAAGGTGTGAGAAAGATGGACCCTGCGTCAGCAAGAGTGAGGGTTTGAGAACGCCTCTGGTACTCAAGTGGAAAAGTTGACACCTTTGTAACCATAGGGATAGGAGAATTTTGCGCGACTATCAATGAATCATGTCTCATATTGAAAAAAAATTTGAAGGGTAAAGGTGCTTAAGCGCACAAAAAGGTTTGAATGAGTTGAAGTGTTTTTGTTAATTTCGAAAGATATCGAAGTATGATTAAGTGAATTGAAGTTTGTTTAAAGAAAAGAAGTTTTAAAATAAAATGCACTCGACAAAGTCGAGGTTTATTATGAAAGCGGTTTGAGTTTATAAACAAAGAAGATTTTGAAAAATATGAGAAGGTTTTGAGAATTAAAGAAGATGGGAGGAGATGAAGGGACTATCCTAAAGCATAAAGTAAAAGCTAAGCAAGAGAACCGTCTAACCAACAAGAAGCCAACACTTGACATTATGGGTCAATATAGAATTCCCATTCTTTGGATTGAAACCAAGCAAGCAAAGATACTAGACCTCTTGATAATACCAAACTTCTAGTGTATTAAGTCTTCAAAAAAATTGGGCAGAGTAACGGTTGTATACGGGTGAATTCCAGATTACAAACAAAGTATGTAATCACAATAACCTGCACACAAAACAAACAAACAACCCAATGTCTTGAGGTAAACCTCAAGAACTCCATACAAAATATCAATTAAGGTCACAAGGTCTTCAATATAAGCCAATGTTTTTATTCCTAAGTCCAAGAAGTCCAATACTCCATAATGCCAAGGATAGTAACCAAGTAGTCCAAGTATCACTAATGCTTTTTATGGTTCGTGTTGATTATTAAGTGTCTTTAAAAGGAAAAGAAAAGCTCAAGTGAGCAAAATAAAAATGACATAAAAGTAAATGCTCAAGTGAGCAAAGATAAAAATAGCATGAAATGTAAATGCTAAAGTAAATGGTACATAAAGTAAAAGCATAAAAATAAAAGCATAAAATAAAGTCAATTGTTAGAAATTAGTGGTTAGTTGGATGACCATCTTGAAACTTGCATTTGGAACTCATTAGAGGATTGGTATAACCAAAGTCTCCACACAACAAGTTGCATTTGCTTTTTGTCAAGTATATCATCCATTTAAAGAAAACTCAAGGCAACATTTAATAATCAACGATGTTTAAGTGATCCGCGTTGACCAAAATTGATGAAGATCCATTAGAGGATTGGTTGAACCAAAGCCTCCACACAATGAATCTCAAGGTTATTGGATCAAAGGGATCAAATTAATATACTTGGACTTGCAAACTTAGGTTTGGGACACGAATGATCATTTATTCGAATCGGGACAAAATTTAGCACTATATTAAGCAATCGTAAGTGGACTTATGTAGAAGTCGCACCTATTTTAAGGTTGGTCAATAGCAATCTATGTACTTCATGTTTGGATAAATGATATAAAGATCATCATCCCTTAACATATAGCACAATTAAAAAAAAAGAAAGGGATAAGATGAAGAGGAATGGGAATGATAAGCTAATTTGGATCACTACCTCAAATTTCTTTCATCTTTAAATTCAATCACTTATCTAGATGGATTGAAGCACTAAACATATCATTAATCCAAAGCACCAAAAATGAATTAAATAATTCAATCTTTGGTAGATTTGAATTGATGAGCATTTATCCAACTTCATCTACACCATAAAGTCCATTGAACTTAAATAGAAATCGGAAATTTGAAATTGCAATCCAAACCAGCAATCAAAAAGAGTGAGTAGAAAAACATTTATAGATCAAAACAGCCCCAAAACAAGGCAAAAAATACGTAATGTTTCTGTGAAAATCGATTGCACTACAGTGAAAATCGATTTAAACAGTGTTTTTCAAAGATCTGCGTGAAATTCACTTAGTGCAATCGATTGCACTGTTACAACAATCGATTGCACGCTGTTACATACAGCAAAACAGCATTTTAAAAGGCCAAATTCTTGTTCAAACTTTCCATAAAATACCTTATGATCATGGATCTAATTGAGCACGAAAATTCCATCAAATTATGAGAAAATAGCACCAATAGAATCACAAAATAATACTCAATGTATCAAACACAAAGATCCACAAGAGATCACATTGTGAAAGATGAATAATCCAACTTACCAAAGGTAGATCTAGAGAATTATCAAAACAACTTCAAGAATTTGCTTCAATTCAACCACAAGAATCAATTGCCCAATCTTGGATGTAGAGAATTGATGAATAAAAAGTGTTTGGATAAAGGTTTAGCTCAAAGATTAGTAAGCTTCAATGCAAAGCTTGCTAACTTTTTGAAAATGGATCTTTGAGTGAATTTGGTAGATGGAGAGAATTGAGAGATTTTTTAGCAAGGTGGATTTGACTATCAAAAGCTTGAAATTTGAATGAAATGAGGGCTCTATTTATAGAGTTTAGGATTGAGATTAGTGGTAATTTGGTAATTGATTCTTGGAGTTAAAATTTGAATTAATGATAATTCTTTCAAAAATTAGAGAAAAATTGGAGCCAAAATTTGACAAGCTTGAAATTGCTGATTTTTTCAAATTTTCACTCTGTAAATCGATTGCACTATCGTGCAAATCGATTTGCACAGTGTATTTTTCCAAAAATTGCGCAAAATGCACTTTGTGCAATCGATTGCACTCTAGGAGCAATCAATTATACAGTGAAAAAAAATGAATTCTTTTTAATTTTTTTTCTTTGCAAATAGAGATTTTAGGGAAATAATACCGGAAAACCTTATTTGCCATATGCTTTGAATCGGTACCTACAAAACACAAATATACAAATACAAAAACAAATATTTTTTGTGTTTTGATTAAAAGTTAGTCAACAACACAAGAGCAAACTTAAAGATAGGATGCAAATGTGATGAATCAAGCTATTTATTAATGATTGTGACCAAATGACAAAATATGATATGAAAGTGAGACTGAAAAAGTTATGGGGGAAATTTAGGGTACAACGCATGTGTCACACGACACGGCCCGTGTCAACTCAACTGGTTCAGACACGTGAAAAAAACAGGAAGGCAGGGGCTAACACGAGTTCCCGTGTCACACGACACGAACCGTGTCAATTTGGCTGGAATAAAAATGTGAAGAAGAAGCCATGAACAGGTCCTGACACGGGTGCCCGTGTCCACTGACACGGCCCGTGTCACCTCAGGCATCAAAATTCCTAAATTTTGAGTTTTAAAGTTTACTTTGAATATATTGCATGGCTTATAGATGACCTAACACCATAAAACAGTTTTTCTAAATGAAACATCAAAAACATTTTCCTAAACAAATTAGTTTTCTTGTCTAAGTTAACTTAGACCTAGGTTTTTCTTCTAAGTAATTGAAACTACAAAAATCTTCTCTATAAAAAAAACCTAAAAAAAGAATTTCTTTTCACTTTACATTTTCTTGCGTATTTTACTATTTCGTATTATAAATCATGTAATTGTCAAAGCCTTGTAATAGTAATTAAGATTTATTTTTACTTGTCATCCACATTTGCAATTTGTACCCTCATCCCCTAAAGTGATGTAATAGCATAGAACTTTTAATTTCTGCAATTTATTGTTTTTCTTATTATTGCTAGTAATTAGGATTTGTATGGCAAGACTTAAAACCAAACAATAGACAACCCTAATTCAAGACAAATGCATGAAAACAAAAATACTTTGCACACTTACACCTCTAGGGTAACCCCCACTCGTTGCCTTCGGATAAAAACAGTCATGTCCCTCGAACGTGGGATACTTTAGCAAAGACCCTCGATTACAAGATCGCAGTCCCTCGATGACCCTTGATGTTGCCTTTGGTAAACAATCTTATACCCTTTACGACAAATTGCTAAGATATCCTACAATGTTGCCTTCTATGACTGTACAATGACCCACACATGTCCCTTCACATCCAATGATATAGTTTCTTACTAACTAATGGTAAGATAACACTATCTAAAAGAGGAGGAAAAGAACAAAGACTTTCTTTTGAGTAGATAGAACGCTCGTAGTTGCTTGCTCGTAAACATTTCAAAACAAAACATCTTTTAAACACACCAACACTTTCATGAAATATTTTCAAAAGTCAACACTTTATATACATTCTTATAGAGACGAGAATCATTACAAAGTTCGCCTAAACAAAGACACTTTTCAAAACATCTTTCCAAAAACAAACATCTCTTGAAACTATTTTCAAAACCAACACTTTGTATACATTCTTATAGAGACGATAATTATTACAAAGTTTTCTGAAACAAAGGCGTTTTCAAAATATTTTCAAACTTACACAAAACACAAAAAAAAACATTTACAAAGCATTTCAAAGTTAGCTATCAAATAAGAGCCTGTAGATAACTACAGATGAAAAGGGTGCTAACACCTTCCCTTTTTACAACCTACCCTCGAACTCAAGAAAATTCTTAAAAGGTCTTTCCTGTTCTTTTCACTCTTTCTTTTATTGGATAAAAGAAAAATCGGTGGCGACTCTTTCTATCCGTAACAATTGTGATCAAACACAAAACACCCAAGTCAGTTCTCCCACCGTATTATACCGTTAAACTCTGATAGAGAGCCACTGTCCAGCTCCGTCAAAGAACACATACGTATTTCACTTCTATATATCAATCTTCTTCTTCTAGAAGGTAACTTACATTCCCATTCATTTTTTCATTTTTCTTCTTGTTACAACTCCTTTTGATTCATTGTTTGAGTGATGTTAATTTTGCTTGTAAAAGTTCAATGGTAATAAAATTATGTTATAATGAAACTAATTTTTATTCCCGACTTGTTTTTGTTCACACCGGTGATTAGAATTACTTTTTTTGGCATTGACTTGAGTTTTGCTAACAAAGTGTTTGTTGAAATTCCACAATGACATTACTTATGTTGATTGTGAGTATTAATCGTTAATAATTGATGTAACATGTTTGCAAATAAACATTTTTTTGTTGAAAATGCATTATTTCTTATTTCGTTGAGTAAAAGTTCATCTTAATAAGCTACAACTCTAAATCAAGGTGCTAGACATGTCAACTTGTCAAGGAGCTCATTGATATTGTCTTTGTCTGTGGTTGTGCTAATCTTTGTATGTGGTCGTGTTAGACAGAGCAAGAAGTTGCCAGAAAACATAACTACAATGTACTGGTTTCTATAGATTTTACAATATTATAGAGGTTTGTATAGGAGTTTAGGTTTCTATAGGTTTGTATAGAAGTTGACAGAGACAACATTTGGAAGCCTTGGAAGGAGCAAAGAATCGTCTCCGATTCTTCGAAATGGATCTTTTAAAAAGAGACTCTATCGCTGCTGCCGGGAATGGTTGTGTCGGAGTTATTAACCTCACATGTCCGAACATTATTGGTGAAGTAAAAGATCCTAAGGTTCAAAATAAATTCAGAAACAGATATTGGAACCGGAATCGTGAACATGTTAAAGGTGGAAAAGGAAGCATGGGTGAAGCATGTGGTGGCAACATCGTCTTTTTGGTTTATATGTCCATTTGGTATTTGATAAACAGGATATTTGATGGTGTCAGTTTTAATTGTTATAATTGACATTTTACTGCTAATTTATTGTGTTCTAGCACTTCTCTAGATAGAACTCATACATAGGTGCACTCTTATTTTAACATGCACGAATCTGTCATTTTTGAAACTTTCTTTGTCCAAGTTCACAAGTTCATACTTATGATAATTTAAGTTGTTAGAATATCATAAAGAGAGAAAGAGAAAGTTTGTATTTCATATATTGATAATCTAAGAGAATTAATACAAAGACTCTTATATAGAGAATACAGCTGGCACTACTAACATACTTAATGTAAACCCTGTTTACTCTATTATTCCCACTTAGAATATGAGGGTGCATCAAGAAAATTGAGTTTGTTGATCACTCTCAGTTTGTCACGAAGAGGCAGAAACTTGACTGCTGAAAGAGGCTTAGTCAGTAAGTCTGCCCACTGATCTTGGGTTGGGACATGCTTCACTATGAGGTTCTTGGAGAGCACTTTTTCCCTCACAAATAAAATATCCAATTCCATATGCTTAGTCCTATTGTGCAGCAGAGGTTTATGCGTAAGAGTAACTATACTAAGGTTGTCACAGAGAATTTCCAGAGTGAGAATTCTATAGTGAAGTTCTTGAAGAAGAGACTGCACCCGTAGTATTTCTGCAGCAAGTTGGGCCATACTCCTGTACTCAGCCTCAGCACTTGACCTGGCTACCAAATGTTGTTTCTTAGACCACCAAGATATCAAGTTTGGACCAAGAAAAACACATGCTCCTAAGGTGGACCATCTGTCATCAGGGTCTGATTCCCAATTAACATCACAAAACCCAAGAAAAGGCAGAGGCTGGTGAGGGGAGGCAGGCTGAATCAACAAGCCATGATACAAAGTGCCAATGAGGTACCTCAATATCCTTTTAACTTCCTTCCAATTCTCCTCCAAGGGGTTAGATAAAAATTGGCAAACCTTGTTGACCGAAAATGAAATTTCAGGTCTGGTGAGAGTGACATATTGAAGATCCCCCACAAATAATATGAATTGAGTAGGATCAGAAACAGCTACAGAACCAAGTTTGGACAATTTGTTTGTTGACACCATGGGAGTAGGCATGCCATTAGCATGGAGCATGTTAACTTTGGCCAGTAAATCAGTCAGATATTTAGTTTGAGAGAGAAGAAGAGAGCCATTTCGTAAGTGTGTGACCTCTATGCCAAGAAAATAATCCAACCTGCCCAACTGTTTGAGAGAAAAATCAGTATTCATTTTCTTGATTAAAACAGTAATAAATGAGGCAGCATTACCAGTGATCATAATGTCATCAACATATACTAGCACCATTATAGTTAAGCTTGCAGTGTGAAGGAGAAATAAACTAGGATCACATTTGCTAGCATGAAAGCCATGATGCAGAAGGGAGCCTTTAAGTTTGTCAAACCAGGCTCTAGGGGCCTGCTTTAGCCTATAAATGGCTTTGTTCAGCCTACATACAAGGGTCTTGTCAGAAGCTTCAAACCCAGAAGGCTGCTGCATAAAAACTTCCTCCTTAAGGGTGCCATTTAAAAAGGCATTATTCACATCAATCTGCTGTATAGGCCACTTGTGAGTAACTGCAAGAGTTAGGACAATCTTGACTATAATTGGCTTCACCACAGGAGAAAATGTCTCTGTAAAATCAGTGTCAGCCTACTGATGGAAGTCTTTAGCTACCAACCTGGCCTTATATCTATTAATGGAGCTGTCGGGGTTCTCCTTCACCCTAAATACCCACTTGCGGCCAATTGGCTTCCTAGAAATAGATGGTTCCACCAAGGTCCAAGTCTGATTCTTTAACAATGCATGATACTCATCTTTCATGGCCTGAGACCAATGGGGAGAGGACAAGGCCTGACCAACTGAAGTAGGTTCCACATGTGTGAGTAAAAGAGTTGGATGAATTCTAGGCTTGGTAATGCCACTTTTGGCTCTAGTTTGCATAGAATGAGTGTTATGAGGATGGGTAAAGGGTTGTTGGAGGCTGGTACAGGGCTAAGAGGAGAATTGGTTTCCAGGACTAGATGAAGGAGAAATGGTGCTAGCTTCTGCAATATCAGATGTAACAAGGCTGAGAGAAGAGGGAGTGATGAGAGAGTGAAAAGAAGAATTTTTAGAAGCAGGGGAAGAATTGTTAGAAGGTGTTAAGATAGGAGGATTTGCAGAATTAATAAGGGTAGAAATAGGAGAATTGGTAGAGGTAATGGACACAAAATTAGGGATGCTAAGAGAAACAAAACTGGTAGGTGTCACAGGAACAAAGTTTACCTGAGTGAGAGGAATGGCAGACATAGGAACTGTTGGTATAAATCAGGCAGAAGTGGTATGAGGAGATGATGTGGATGCAGCAAGGGAAGAATGGGGAAATAAAATGGAGTAGGGAAATATAGATTCATGAAAAAGAACATCCCTGGAAATGTAAATACAACCAGTGGCTGCTAGACACTTGTAACCCTTATAAATGGTGGAATAACCAAGAAATATGCACTCTTGGGATCTATAGTCCATTTTATGAGAGTTATAGGGACGAAGTAAGGGAAAACAAGCACAACTAAAGACTCTAAGATAAGAATAGTCAGGTATTTTACGAAGAAGCTTGAAATAAGGGGATTGGTTGGCAAGAGACATACTAGGTGTGATACGGTGGGAAGAACTGACTGTTTTTGGAATGCTGGTTCACGTTTTGCATTTGTTTTCGAAAAATGTCGCGGTAAGCAAGAGTTGCCACCGTCTTTTATTTTATCCAACAAGGAAAGGAAAAAAGCACAGAAAAATTCCTTTTCCGAGATGTTTCTTGGGTTCGGGAGGTAGATTATAGAAAGGGAAGGTGTTAGCACCCTTTCTATCTGTGGTTATCCACAAGCTCTTAGGTACTTGCTCAATGTGTTTTCAAAAGTTTGCTTTTCTTTGTGTTTGTGGGTTTGAAAGAAGTTTTATTTTGAAAAGAGTGTAAGTGCGAAAATTTTTGTTTTGTTTTTAAAAGGAACAAGTACTTGAGAACCATCTACCTACTCGAAAAGGGAATTAAACTGTGCAAATGTCCTTTAGATAACGCTATCCCACTATTGAGGAGTAGGTAGCATCGTCGTTGGAGTTTTCGGGTCAATTCGATTAAGAGACGCGTGGTCACTAAAGCAATGTTAGGATGCCTTAGCGGTAACCCTAATGTCTTATATCATTTCATCCGAGGCAACCGTTTCGAGGCAACTTTGATCTTTGGACAAGAGGGCGACCTCTAAAACTTCTTATACTCAATGACCACGTTCGAGGCAACCAAGTGAGGTGTACCCTAAGAGTGACATGTGCAAGTGTGTCAATTCGATTAATTCTTATCTGTACATGTCAATGGTGAGCTATTGTTGATTTTAGGTTAAAGATTTGATCTTGTCATGCATTCCCTATTATCAAACATCTAACAGTTTATATTGAGCGAAAATTAAATTGCGGAAAGTTAAATCTAAACTATTACAAGGCGTCGGGTATTTACATCGCCAAAGACAAACCCTTTAAAATTAAATTGCGTAAAGTAAATAAAAGCGATAAATAAATAAATAAAGTCCTGAGTTAAAAACTATTACATTCCCGAAGCAGTTACAATATTGAAATATGGATCAAAAATAATTCGCGTGCGAGAAAATTAAATCGGAGTGTCTTAGGGTTTTGACCCTTTTTATTAAATAAAGCATATTTTTGTTATTTTTTGAATTAAAAATTAGTCTAAGTCAATAATTGAATTAATTAATTAAATGAAAAGATTTTTGGTTTTTTATTATTTAAGGAAATGAAATATGAATGGTTAAAAATATTAAAAACCTAATTCTAAATTAATTTTAATTTATTGCAAAAAATACTAATGTTAAACCTATTTAAACTAAATAAATTAATTAATTTTTATTTACAAAAAAATAAATAATAAAAACAATGGAATTAATAAAAATATTATTTTTGTTGTTTCTGATTTTTTATGAAAAAGTTAATTGGTTAATTAATTAATTAAGATAATAATAATAAAATAAAATAAATAAGGAAAAAGAAATAAAATGTAAAAAAGAAATACTCAGGGGGGGTGGGCCTGAATTTGATGGGGGAATTAGCAAAAATCAGGCTCAAATTCGTCCAGCCTTGTTTGACCCTTGGAATCCAATGCGTGTCTTTGACCAGGGAGTATGATGGGCGTGCAATCTGGGCCCCTGGATCTGATCTGAAAACCATCTGGCAAGTGGATCTTTGAGGAGCATGGTATACCACCTTTTAAGCCTTGCATAGTAATACCTGAAACAAAATTGTAACAAAGTTTTGGGGGACCTGGGATTCGAACCCAGGTCCCAAGGGATTTTCCAATAGCACGCTCACCAATCCAACCAGCTTGTTCAATTGTTATTGGAATAGAAAACAAATAATATATTCAAAACAATTAATTATGGCCTGCAAAATAAAAAAACACGCTAATGATTCAAACAAACCAATGGATGCAAGCCACGTTATCATCTTCCTCAAATACCCTGGTTATTTACCTGCGGATTTTTATCCGCAGGAACATTCGTAGGGCATCTCAAAAACCTTCTCCAGGCCATGTAAACGAAACCTAAGAGTACCAATGCACTCGTCTCTTCCTCCTGGTCATCCCTGTAACCATTATTTGGCCCAATTTTCCCTGTAATTCAAGCGCCTAAAAACAACACAATAAAACCCTAGGTTCGGGTACATGATTATAGGCCATGAAAACGAAATTAAATGATGCAGACTTGTTAGAAATTTGATAAGGATCAAGATTATGTCAATAGTTTATCAAAAGGATGCAAGAATGAATGGTTTCGATTTCATGTTCAGAGTCGTTTTCAAGAACACTTACAACGCTTTTCAGATAGCTTCAGGCCTTGGCTTTGGTTTCTATAGCTTCAGGAGATTGCAAGCAAGAACACCACGTTGTGATTTTGGATTGAATTGGCCTCCAATGTTGATTTCGATCTTCACTTTTTCAAGCTTTTTTCTCAAACTTCTTCTGGCCGTTTCAGCAGTGTTTTGTGCGTCCCCTTGCTTTGTGTGGCTTGTGTGAGTGTTATAGAATGAATTAGGTTTGATCTTTTGGTCTGAAATCAAGTGCATTGAAGATTCATGATTTGATTTTGATCACCATTATCAAACTTCCAAAAATAGGCCAAATCTGATTTTTTATGCTTGAATGAGCCTTGATACGAATTGATTTGATGAATCATGCCAATTGAAAGTTGTACCAATCACAAAGATATGATTTCATCAATTTTTAGATTTTATTTGATTTAATATTGATTAAAAATGAATTAAATCAATAAAAATTAAATAAAATAGAAAAATAAATGAATGGCCATGAAATCAAATATGGGACACGTGTGTGGCATGACAAGACCATATCAGGTGGAAAAAAGTGGTCCCTTTTGTCAAATATTGGAGTTTTGAGGATACTTGACTTTTGGCAAATTTGGAAAAATGCCCAACTTCAACAATGCATAACTTCCTCAATTTTGAACTTTTGGAGATGATCTTGGACTTTTTAGAAACGTTGAGATGCCCTATAATCAACCCTTTTGGTCTAATATTATTTTTATCTTCCATGATCAAGTTATAAGCTTTGGCAAAAAAGGTTTTTTTTGTTGACTTTCACAAATGACCTATAATGTCCAAATTTGTAACTTTTTGTGAGAGCATTTCTTGATCTTGGGCTGTGAAGATGGATTGTAGGAAATTGCATCCTATTCAAAATGAGCTTTGGATGAGTCATTTCTCATAAAGTATGAGAAAGTTATGCTTGGTCAAAGTTGAGTTGACTTTTCCTGCAAAACCCTAATTTAGCAACTTTTGAATCTTGATGAATCTTGTGCAATCCTTGATGAATCATGATCAACCCTTGATCAAATGATGAATGATCCTTAAAAATGAGAATGTTGACAAAAAATCTTGAGGTTTGACTGTATTTGGGACACAGATGACTTTTACCCTAGCATAGTCGATTTTTGGACCTCTTGAGCAATTGACTGACCAAACTTCCTCTGCAAGGCTTGAAATTTGACATGGATGAACTTGAGAAAATATTAGGACATTGGGGAGAACTTGAGGTCATTTGGATGCAAGGACCTTGATGCAACACAAAACCCTAATTTTGACTTGACTGCCTTAGGAGGTGATTTGATTGTCCAACCCTTGAGCCAATTTGAACAACTTGGAGATGATTCTTGACATGTCTTGAGAAATATGGGAGGGCAAATTTTGGGGTACAACACTAGGCATCCTATTAATTAGATAAGCAGCTGTGACAAAGGCATGATCCCACATTTTGAGGGGTAAATTATAATGAGCTAATAAAGCTAGGCTGCTTTCTACAATGTGCTGATGTTTCCGTTCAACTATGCCATTTTGGTGGTGGGTGTGGGGACATGTAAATCTATGAGTGATGCCAAGGTTA
Organism: Vicia faba; assembly: GCA_948472305.1. Taxonomy (NCBI): domain Eukaryota; kingdom Viridiplantae; phylum Streptophyta; class Magnoliopsida; order Fabales; family Fabaceae; genus Vicia; species Vicia faba. The sequence continues at coordinate 1,172,016,917 of OX451738.1, forward strand.
TTGAGATATTTGGTGAATGGCCTAAATTCACCTCCTCCATCACTTTGAACAACTTTGATTTTACAATTGAATTGAAGTTCAGCCATGGTTTTGAATTGGACAAATTGAGTAAGTGTGTCAGATTTAAGTCTTCAAGGGAAAACCCAAACAAATATGGAAAAGGCATCTACACAAGTCAAGAAGTAGGTATAACCACCTAAAGACTGTATGGGAGCTGGTCCCCATAAGTCACACACTACTAACTCAAAAGGTTGTGTATACACAATGGTGGATAAGGATGTAAGCAGTCTGTGGGATTTACCTAAATAGCAGGCAGTGCAGAAGTCAACTTGAGACTTAGGGGGTATAGGAATATTGCAGATTTTCAGCACTTCTGCAAGAGCTTGGTAATGAGGGTGCCTTAACCTTGTATGCCACAGAGCATACTTACTGTTAGGTATAATATTTGGGACAGAAGAATGTTGTGGATATTGAGAATTAACAAAGACAGTAGCATGAACAAGAGGTGAATTAACACAAGGAATATTGATTTTATTCATTGAAATAGAAGGAGTACAATCAGTAATACAAACACTTTTGGCATTGGAATGAAGTGAAGTATTACATGATGTACTAGGAATACAATTGTTTGAAGCTAAGACTACACTATAATGGAGACTAGGGAGAGACTTGGACACTTGAGATGAGGGACTCTGAAACTTGTAAAGACCATCATCTCCTACAACTCCACGAAGAAGCACCTCAGAAGAAGCCTGAGATTTAACAAGATAAAAGTAAGGATGAAATTCAAAGAAAACCTGATTGTCTTAGGAAAATTTGCTAACACTAATGAGGTTTTTGGTGATGTGAGGTACAAGAAGTAAATTGTGTAGAGTGAGTGGTTTGTGAGGAAAGTTAGGGGAGATAAAATTCATGGAACCTATAGAGTTTATATACAAACCTTGGCCATTCCCCATGAATACTTGCTCAGAGCCAGTCAAAGAATGAGCATCAGACACATTAGAAGAATCAGGTGTAACATGATGCGACGCACCTGAATCTGGATACCACCATTGATTGCTGAAGGATGGATCAAAACTGGCCATAAATGCTTATGGTAGAGAAGGTCTGGGAGCAGTTGGTCTAGGCGAAGCATAACCAAATGAAGGTGCATACATCGGTCGAGCATTCATCAGAAAGGGATTGAAGGGAGCACGTTGAGGTGAAAATGACATAGAAGTGGACTGCGAATACATGTAATAATAGACAGAGGCATCATGACCACTTTTGTGAAAAATATGACATTGAGACTTACCAAAACGGCCACCTCCATGGCCAAAACAACCACCACCACGGCCAGATCGACCTCCGCTGGAGTTGTAATTTTCGTTTTCAGCATGAGCAGTGACATGACTAGTGTCAGTGAGAAACGATTTTGTAGCAGATGACGAAGGTTCCACCGAAGAAGATGAATCAGACGGTGGAGCTTGCGTTAAATTGACTGACACCGGTTCTGTGAGGATTGCTTTCCGATGCTTCTCCAATCTCGACTCGTGTGCAAGGAGGCATGATTCAAGTTTGTCCATAGAGCTAAGATCTTCCTTACTATTGACAGTAGCAACAATATAATCATATTCTTCAGGAAGTGCATCAAGGACGATCTCAATTAGGTTACGAAGAGGAACAGGATCGCCAATTGAGATCAAGGATTCATTGATTTCACGAATCCGTACCATGAACGACTCAATTGTAAGAGTACCTTTGGAGAGACGGCGCAATTCCGAGCGAAGCTGGCGTGCTTTCGTCGTGAGGAGCGTGGTAAAGTAACAACGTACTTTCGTCCAAACTTGTCACACATGTGTGCAGTCAACAAGTTTCGGAAGCAGCGAATCAGAGATCGTGGAGAGAAGCCACGTACAAATAACAGCATCCAGTTGTTCCCAATCAAGATATGCATCATTCTCCTCACTGTGGTTAGGATCGGAAGTAGAAAGAGAACGGTGAGGAATCACCGGAACCGTGACGAAGCGTTGAAGCTTGTGGCCACGAACAACACCATCAATTTGTTGTTTCCACTTCTTGAAGTTTTTATCATCAAGCTTGACGGAGATAAGATGTGAGAGCTTAACGTGACAAGAAGGAAACGTGTTGTCGTTGCGAAACAGATACGCCATGTTAGAATATCATAAAGAGAAAGTTTGTATTTCATATATTGATAATCTAAGAGAATTAATACAAAGACTCTTCTATAGAGAAGCTAAGCATCACTAACAGAATATAATACAGCTGGCATCACTAATTGAATACAGCTGACACTACTAACATACTTATTGTAAATCCTGTTTACTCTATTATAAGCTATTAATGTTTGGTTGCATATTTTTAGTGTTAGCTTTTCAAAGTGCTTAGAAGAACTTGAACACGGGGCAAGAGGTTTAGCTTGAAATTTGAGAAAAAGTTTTGAAGCTTCGTCCTTTCATCAATACTTGTGCTTTTCTTCAATTTGATTACAATGAGTTTACCACTGAATGAGTGTTTTATATTTTTCTGCGTGCGTTTATGGTTTAATACTGTTTCTGCATAACAACATTTTCTTGCTATCATATCATGAGTTCAGTATCTCTTGCGATTTGTACCGCTATATTGCTTGTGTTTGCATATCAGCTTGTTAGGTTCTTATTATTATATTTTGATTTTGTATTGTTAGCTTGTTAGGATATCATGCTATGAGGGAAAATTGAAGACTGTGTGTGTGAGACACGAGTATTCTAAAACTGAAGGCATACACATGTTGGTTTTGTACTTATACATGGTTTGCACAATAATTTAGGCTCTTTTTATTTCATATATATAAGCTATCTTTATCTTATATATTATGCTTATTTGTGTTTTTTTAATCTTTTATATTATGCTTAAGTTTATGCTAATTCACCCAGAGGTTTTCATGTTGAAATTTGAGATGAATATTAAATGGAAACAATGAAAGTGTGATTTAAAAGCAAAGGCATTTGGTCCAAGTAAAATGGAAGAAGAAGTTGCATTCTTTGTACAAGATTGTCGAGTTGACCCAGCTCAATTGAGTTAATTAGATCAATATCGTGAATTGGTTCATCATTGATCTTTAGAAGAAGCCAAGAATTATCGACTATGGTACCAATACCAACAAGAGTTTTGAAGTACAAAAGATATCAGGCAAATAGAGGATTGTTGAAAGGAGGGCGTCGAACTTATTAGTATCGAAGGTTTTAGACTCAGCTAAATTTTCAGTCGAGCTAATCAAATGGCTCAAAGAAAGGCTTCAAGAACTTATTTTAAACATTAAAACAAGAACAACAAGAATAAATCTCAATTATTCATTAACATCAATATCTTATGATTCAT